>CM067167.1:108823297-108840949 GCA_034093135.1 Erigeron breviscapus | reverse complement strand
AATATATATATATATATATATATATATATATATATATATATATATATATATATATATATATATATATATATATATATATATATATATATATATATAAATTAATGCATTTAAAACTTCATCTAATAACAAAATGATACAATATATATATATATATATATATATATATCATCATATATGTTTCATCACAAGCATCACTGATTTCAGTGGTCAGGCCAGAGTTCAAGAAACTGTTTAACATCTCCTTCATTGAGTGTGCCTGGACACTCTTTGCAGACATTAAGGCAGCACAAGGTCGCTCAGGTACACTAGCAACCTTGGAACTCTGGGCATGGTTCATGGCATCTTGCTCAGCTACCAGTCTTGCAGCATTATTATCTTCAGTGAATATGAAGGCTCTATAGAGCGATGCAAGAGTATGGCTGTGCAAGGTTTTACCTTGTCTCAAGACAAGAACCATGTTTTCCCATTTGGAAGGAAGAATATCACAAAACTTCTCAAGAAGAATATCCTTATCCTTCTCTACACCCACGCCTCTCAGCTGATTAATGAGGCTAGAAAATCTGGTGTATGTACCAGTTAGACTTTCATTGGGCAAGGCAAAGAAGGATTCATACTTCTTGTTCAAGGCAACTTTTCTGGTGACAATAGTGTCATCACCTCCTTCAAACTGAATAACTAATTCATCCCACATTGACTTGGCACTGGGGAACAACACAAGTGTTGGAATTAGATCTTCAGGGACAACTCCAAGGATCATGTTATAGAATCTGGTGTCCAGATCAACAAGTCTACGATCCTCATCAGACCAATGGTCTTCGAGCTTTTCTCTTGAACCTCTTCTTCCAGTTGGATCTAGAAGAGGACTTACCCCAAGAGACATGGGTATATATGGTCCATCCTTAAGGATTTTCAACATATACCTCTCTATACCACCAAAATGCAAAAGCATTCTAGCCTTCCATGTACCAAAAGTCTCACTGTTTCCATCAAATTTTGGAACAGGAGTGTTGGAATAATGTACATGGACGTGATTTGGGGCAGTAGGAGGAGGGGGGGTTTATATTAACATTTTGAAAAGGTTGTGCATTATTATTTAAGGGGGTTTCACCTGAACCAGAACCATCTCCACCTTCAGTAGTGTTCATCTTAGCAGATCGAGGCAAGTTTATCAGCCTTCTGCTCTGATACCACTTGTAAGTCCCAACTCAATAGATGGTACTACTGAAGATACCTCTATGTCGATGGTGGAGTTACTTTGCAATATATGCACTGAACTGGAGACGACCAGTTGCAGTGTGTATATACCAAGTTCTAGATAGATTACTTATTTAAAAGACAATAAGTAAAGAACAATGCAATAATACAAATACTTGTAAAATAAATTGATGAGACAATATGTAATTTTCAAGTGTAATTTATTTATTGATGTTAAATAAATTACAAGGTTGTTGCGGAACCAAGATAATACAAGAATGTAAATATCCTAACAACCTATGAACTACAATTGATCTACACTCGGAATTTCTCTAAACAATCAAAACACTTAAAGTTGTGAAATGTTCCTTTTTACGATTGAGAGAATATTGCACAAGTTCACCAAGAATATTGCAGGTATGCAAAGTGTGAATTCCTTAGAAGTGTGTTCGAAGAAGTTAATATTCTTGTTGTGCAATGACTTGTATTTATAGGCAAAGTTAACATTGGGATGTTAACTTTGGCCGTACAAATGTGGTTGAGAGCATTTAAGGAATAACATTTAATTCCTTAAAATGCAGTGTAAAGTTGCAGTATAAAGCAACTTTATTCAACCAGCTTTATGTACCTTTTAGTAATTAAATAATAAGATAAGTCTTATTATCCAGGTAAAAGGACATAAAGCACAAAAGTCAATTCCTCGTAATCAGTGTAAAGCTTTGTAAGAGCTTTCCACTGATGGTCTCCAGTTTGTAGCTGACTAGAATGTCAACTGGGCTTCGCTGCCATTGTCATTCTCTATCTTCCACTTGTTGTCTTCGACTCCAACTGGAAGGATTCTTCAACTGGTCAGTTCTTAACTGGAGGAAGTCTTCAGTTGCGTTGACTGTATGGTGCAACTGGACTTCAATATATTTCTGGACAAATCTTCTGGGTCTCCAGGTGAAACTGGAGACTGGCCAGTTTACCAGTAAACTGGTCCTAACAATGTTAACATGGCTCAAAGGCATGACGAGACAACCCCTTTGGCCAATCCTACGTATTTATATATGTGTATATATATATATATATATTTATATATATATATATATGTGTATATGATATATTATATATATATATATACTATACTATACTGTTTCAAGAAAGTGGATGACAGCTATTGTTGGATAGACATACACTTACCCATTTTTATCTATATATATACCCTTACAAGGGTGGATACAAAAAGGAGGATAGACTCTCACTGCAGAAAGGCATTACTCTCTCATCAAATCGAAGGGGGAAATTACATACACTTTCCTCATATCATATCTCAAATACAATAGACATAAAATGTCTACATACAATTTAGATATTCACACATTCATTCAATTCACTCACAATCAATCATTCATAACAACATTCATATTTCATATCCTCCATAGATCGAAACATCTCTTTGGGAAAATCATCAATCACCTTAGATTCGTGAAGAATTTTGTAGGTTTGCAATGCGTAGCAGGAGATCTTGATGATTTTCGTGGTTAAATCCATTCGTGATTGAGCTTAACAATTCATGCTCGAACATTGGCGCCATCCGTGGGACCTAGCAACATACGTCTCGTGTCTTATCACCATTCAACCTACAAACAAAATTGGTGTTCTGTAAGGTTTCATCACACTTTCATGTTTTCTCAAAATTTTCAAAATATGGAATTATTAGTCGTTTTATAATGTCTATTACATGAGCATCCCACTAAGTAAATAAAGGATGAGAATCTATATTTGTGGCATTCATTTTACTCATTTTTCGTATTGAAAAACCCCACACTATTGTGTGTGAAACGAGTTGTGTACAAAAGCGATTTGCTTTGAGGCTTAACTCTCGTTAATATATAAAGGAGCATAAGGAGTAATCAAGCTATAAACTGGCTGGAATCAGTCATAAAAAAAACATTTTGATTTCTTAAATTCTTCCTGGGGACACCAACTGTTTGATAAAATGTCTCAATGAAGCTGCATGATTTTATTAACCCGATCTAAGTCTCTATTTGCTTAACTAAATTGCTGAAAGTCTTTGGTTCTAGTTAGCATCATATGGCCTTATTGTCTACTGAAATGAATTGTTTGAGATTGTAAAAATACCTGGTCATTCGTTACTCTAAACAGGCTGCTAAAAGACATGTAGTTGAGGTCGCACACCACTTATTCCACTAACTGCTATAGTGAAACCTCCTGATTTTAGTCGCACATGCTGGGCTAGTTATTGATGCATGTTATATGAGGTGTTTACTAGATGATCATGCCACTTATATATGTGTGATATCTATATTCAGTTTATCCTTATGACTGACCTTCTCTATGTGATGCAAGCGATAATTTGCCTAATATGATTCATTTTAACATCTACCATTAGCTTATTAGCTTTTTAAATGTTTGAATGGCATCCCCCTAAGGTGTTTCATACTACTATCGGTCTGTACAAGGTTGGAGTCATTTATAAACATTTTGTTAATCCATTGTGGCAACATGAATAAGTTATTGCTTGTACAAACACTTAACTAGGCCAATCAAATTACATAGTCTTGAAGCTTAATACATACTGGTCACGAGCTGTCAATACATACTGGTCACGAGCTGTCAGGCTGGCCAAAAGACCAGGTAGCTGCAAGTCTAAAAACCTATGTTTGGTTAATGACTTTCAAAGATGCTTTATAGAATGCGTAAACAAAAAAACCACTTCTGAGACTCTATAGAGTGTTGTCGAGGTTGATGTTCTTTGTACATGCCTTGCTAAAAAAAGATGCTATGTAGTTCATTAGCTCTTTATAAGACGACTTTTTGACAGTTAACTTCCCTTGTGATATTCTGTTAAAAAAAAGCATGATTTTACAACTGGAGCGTGCCAAAATTCTGTTCAAGATTTTTAAACCTTTTAAGGTATAGCGTATGATATCCGTACATGAACAACATTGAAAAAAGGCCAAAAGTCATGGATAACACTGATGGCTTGAGGTAGAGGGCACCTTTGTGCACATTTTGAAGGCATTGGCAAGTCATTGTGCACCTGCGCAAAGTCTAATAAAAGACAAATCACTTAAGTTATCTTCGACATGGTTGCTGATGGATCTTCAGCTTTATTCACAAGATACGAGGTCTGGACTTAGCCTCAACAAATATGGCTACGGCCTCCTTGTACCAGCAACAAATATTTCAGCTTGCAAACACCCCCATTTGATTAAATGGGTAAGAGCATGAATCTCATCCCTTATTTGCTATTACTAGACAAATATGGCTATGATCTCTTTTCACCACCTACAATCTGCTGTCCTGGTTAATATAAGAAAGAGAATTCCGACTTGGATAACTCCTAGCCAGGTCTTCCTCTTGGCCCAAGTGAAAGCGGTTTGGCACCCTTTGCTAGTCCACGTCAACCGGCTTTAAGCAATGCCTAACATACACGCAAAGTGTCAGTATGTATTTGCCAGATAAACGTGGCACCCGAGTTGCATGGTTTTGGATTTGCTGTTAGAGATAAAAAGAATCAGCTGTACCTTACCAATAAATGCAAAGGCTCGTTACTGTATATGGACCCAACCTATGAAAGACCAGAGGCTTGACTCATTTCACACATCTTCTCTTTTGGTGTTGTGTTACTTGAAGCCTTGTTCGAGAAGGATGCATCATCTGTTCTAACCAGCTCCAACGGCTCACTCAAGAAAGAACAGGTTAGGTGACCCAGTCTAATAACATTTGCCTTCCAAATTATCATTGGATACAAAGATGTTATGGTAGTAGATTCAACCTAATCAAAAAATCATGTGAAAGTTTGAATTGTATGCACAAAATTAGATGTCATTGCAACTTGAAAGTATCAAACGAGGATGCCACATACACAATGAAGGCAAATATGAATATATGAAGGCGACCAAGTATGCTAGTAAGTATGCGCGAAGAGGATTAAAAGACTTACAAATCAAGAAAGCTGGTATAGACATATACAAGGCCGAATATACCTAAATGAAGAAATAAATGAACTTGATCTTCAATGGGAGTCAGCGAGTCCAAAGAGATTTCTCAAAGTTAGCTCCAAATTGGCCCATTAGCCTGAAGAGCCAGCCTCGCTAACTTTGAGTATACATAATGATATCTCAAGGATCAGTAACGTATCAAATAAACCGCAAGAAGTAACAAAGAGTATATTATACAAATCCTAATGGATAAGTCGGAACTTTCTCCAGTGGTACTTGAAGCTATACTACAACTCCCAATACAGCCTGGCAAAAATCAAAAACGTCTAAGATACAACCTGCTCAGGTCACCAGTCAGGTATTTAGTTATTTACACTCGCTTCACTTTTTTTTATATATATTTTACATCCGCAGGGGTGCACGCATATGCATCAATTCCTGGGTCGACTCTAGTCTGGACTAATGACCCAGTCACCCATCTTGTAATTGGCTCTTCACATCCAAAAAGGTATGCACTACATGGGAAAAGAGAGGAGAAACTCGTTTGGAGATAAGCATTCAAAGTACACATTAAAAAAACCGTCAGTTATCCTAGACCAATACAGGTCATCCTAGACCACCCACGGGTCATCCTACCCTTTCTCAGTTAACCCATATGGTAAATGTAAAAATGCAGGTATGCAGAAAAATGAGAGTGGGTCATTCGGGATAATAACAGTGCTTCTCAATTGGGTTTACTCTACTCAATCACGCCCTGATTTAACACTATAATGCACCCGTAAATCCCCTCAAACCTGTAGAACCCATGTAACCCTTAAAGTTTCTTTTCTGATTATGTGAACATTATTACATCTGTGCTATTATTGGTTTGAATCCAGAAAGCCTTTATTTGTAACTGTCCAGACCCAATTTATACATAATTTGGGCGCGACCGAGCAAGCTCTGTTATTCATAAATGATTAAACAAAAAACTACCTCTGGAGCACTGTTTCCTGGACATGACCAGCACATTTTGGTCTAATCATTATCGAGTGTCATCGAGGTTGAAGAATCTAGTACATATTCCATTAAAAACTAAAGCTATTCAAGTCTTGTGCAAGTTTCTTGTATGCATTAACCCTGCTGTTACATTTGGGCTACTCTTGGCAAGAAAGATGTCACTACTAAGAGCACTTGGTTATCTGGTTGCCCAAAGTTTAAGTGCAGTTTTTGGTGTGGGTTTGGTCAAGGCCTTTATGAAACCAGACTTCAATTCATCAGGTGGGGGTGCCTACTAAGAACTAAAGCTGGGAATGACATGATTTGGGTTGTGGTTGATAGATTGACTAAGAGTGCTCATTTCATGGCTACACGTGAGAACGCACCATTGGAGAAGCTGGCTGAGTTGTATATTGATGAAATTGTTTCTAAGCACGGTGTGCCGTTGACTATAGTTTCTGATCGTGATGGTAGATTTAATTCGGGTTTTTGGAGAGGTCTTCAGCGGGAATTGGGGAGTAGAATTAATATGAGTACTGCTTTTCATCCGCAGACAGATGGACAGAGCGAGAGGACTATTCAGACTTTGGAGGATATGCTTTGAGCGTGTGTTTTGGAATATGGAGGATCGTGGGATGATCATTTGCCGTTAGTTGAGTTTGCTTATAATAATAGTTATCATTCCAGTATAGGTATGTCTCAGTTTGAGATGCTATATGGTCGTAAGTGTCGTACACCTAGTTGTTGGTTGGAACCCGGTGAGAGACAGTTTTCTGGACCTGAGGTTGTGCAAATAACAGCTGATAAGGTTAACATTGCTAAGGATGCTTTGAGAGCAGCTAGGGATCGTCAGAAAGCTTATGCTGATAAGAGGACTCGTCCAATTACTTTTGAGGTTGGTGACATGGTTATGTTGAAAGTCTCGCCGTGGAAAGGAGTTCTTCGTTTTGGTAAGCGTGGTAAGTTGAGCCCACGTTTCATTGGTCCATTCAAAGTGTTGAAGCGCATCAAAAGTCAAGCATATCAGTTGGACTTACCTCCGCAGTTGGCTGGCATTCATAACACATTTCATGTGTGTTACTTGAGGAAATGTCTAGCTAACGAGACTAGTGTAATTCCTTTAGAAGATGTCAGTATTGATCCAGAGAAGAAGATGATTGATGAACCAATTGCTATCCTTGATCATAAGAAGACTAAGCTTAGAAGAAAGCAGATTGATCTGGTATTGGTGAAGTGGAGACACAGTCGAGGTGAGAGTATGACCTGGGAGACGGAGTCTGTGATGAAGGATCGTTACCCCCATCTATTCGTTGCTGATCCGATTCTAAGGACAGAATCTTCTTAAGGGGGAGGTAATTGTAACATCCTAATCATTTTTCGATCTTTGACTATTAGTTGACCGTTAACTCCGTTAGTTGACCTATTAGTTGACTCTTAACTCCGTTAGTATTTAGACGACCCATTAGTTGATTTAGTTGAATTTTATTATAAATTAAATGTTTTATAAACATTAATTGCCCAAAAAGTTGAAATAGTTAAATCGTTGCTCACTTCGTGGTTGTCGGTCATTTATTGATTTATTTCGATAAATCTATATATATGCTAAGTTGAAAGTTGCAAATTTATCGTTGACTGAAAATTGTGTTATAAAATGATTATTGTGCCTCATTTGTAGTAGAAAAAGGTCCTTATATGTTAGGTATATGATAACGGGTCA
The DNA here is from genome assembly GCA_034093135.1 of Erigeron breviscapus. NCBI lineage: Eukaryota > Viridiplantae > Streptophyta > Magnoliopsida > Asterales > Asteraceae > Erigeron > Erigeron breviscapus. Next base: position 108,833,110 of record CM067167.1, on the reverse strand, counting down.
TTTAGAGGTATAATGAAGGCATTAGTTACTTTAGGGGTCAAAATTGCCAAGTGCTCAAACTTAAAAACGGGTTTAAGGAGTTAGGGGGTGTCTTGAGGTTGTCGATTACAGATTATTCATTCCCTAAACAAACCCTAGCAGCCCCATATCATCCCTTCATCAATTGCAAACCGAAAAGTCTTCCAACGTGTGATTCGAGAGAGTTTGGTCTAGTATTTTGCTTCCCTATAGCGATCTACAGGTAATATGAGTATTTACCATTTGAGATCTGAATGTTGGAGTCTTATATTAGTCTTAATCCAGGCCATAAGGGTTTGGGTTGGGTTAATTAATTGGTTGATCATTGATTTCATGCTTTCGGGTGATTCAATGATTTATTTATGTCGTAAAGGATTAAAGGATTGATTGATAGATTAAAGTCATCAAAAGTGTTGTCAAAGAGGTCAATTTTATGTCTCCAGGTCGGGCTAAGGGTTGGAGATCGAATGAGAATCGTTTAGAGCAAGTTTGAAATTGATTTTGCTGGTCGGCACCTAAGGTGCGACGCACCAAATGGGTGGTGCGGCGCACCACTGCCCAGTTTGGGAAACTTGATTTTTGAATGGAGCCCGATATGCGACGCACCACTTGGGAGGTGCGGCGCACCTCTGGTCAGTTTGGGATTTTGGGATTTTCTGAAGGATTGGTGCGACGCACCACTTGGCAGGTGCGGCGCACCTCATGCCCAGATTTCACAAAACACTTCGTTTAGCTTATACTTCGATCTTATACTCATTATAGGTTGTCGGGAGCATTTAGCAAGCACTTTAAGATACTCTTAGCTTGTTGGTAAGCTGTATCAAGGTAAGATATATCATTTTTGACACGCTGAGGTGCACAACGAAAATAGTGATTTCGTAAAAGTGGTTTAAAACCATTCTTTCTCATACGCTAGTTTGGGTAATGAGACTTTTGGAGGGTTTCGCGAAATAGGTAGATTTGCATGATTAGGTTGATTTATATTGTTGTTATTATGCTTGTACATGCTGAATTATAGTTGATATTAATGTCGTTTTTAGTTGTAAAGTTGTTTTCGTTGGAATGCTAAGTTGTTGAGTTGGTTTGGCTTTTACACTAGTTCACTAGACTTGTGTAGGTTGCCATGTTAACACTGTGCACGATTAGGGGCCCTAAACTTAAAGTTGAAATAAAAGTTGCTAAAGTTGATATCGTTGTTAAAAACTCGAGTATAAATCTAAGTTGAAAGTGGTAAGCTTATCCCATACTGGAACCGCGTAGGAACCAGTGTGATTTAGTTGGTCAGCGGGAGTAGACTAGTTGCTTCCAATGGCACGGCCTCGAAGTTTGAGATTAGCTGGGTGACTAGGTCCAGTCACTACAAGTTGCGTAACACCTTTCTCCTGGATTTGGTTATGCCTATCCTTAACGACACTGATGGACCCCGATAGGACTACCCATCAAGTCGGGTGCAAGGTCCCTTAAAGGCCTTAAAGCCGCCTTTGCACACATTTGTAGTTGTATTCATTGTGGTGACGCGAGTCATCGGGCATAACCTATTGTTGAATAAAGTTGTTGAAGTTGATTAAGTTGCTAGATGGAATACGTAGATAAAGTTGAATATTGTTGATTAAGTCGATAGGCACACGTAGGATTGTTAATCATTCTTATGGGTATTCGATTGCTATATATTGTTGTTGTTACATGCTCGACTGCGTATGATTCTTTATTAAGTTGTTTTAAATTGGCAATCATTTATATTAACCTGTGGTATATCTTACTCGGCTTTAAAGCTGACACTTGTTCTTTTGTTGAAATTAGTTGAGATGCAGTTTAGAGTGAGGATGGGTAGAAGATACAGCTGAAGGCTTTTACCTAGACGGCCTCATTTATTCAAACTCGTTTATTATATTTCGTTGACCGTTATCGTTATTTGACGTTTATGGGTTTCATTTGATTATGGTTAGATCCGACGAGTAACACCGTCATTTAAGTTGAACATTTTTATTTTGGAAATGTAATAATTTATGGAAACTTCCGCAATACTCTGTGTTTTTAAGAAAAATTTTGAAATCCATATTTTTATATAGTTCGGTGTTACATTCACATTCATTGGATGGAAGGGTAAGCGCTTCCTATTGGGAAGCGGCGCGCATAACATTTTATTCATCTTTTTATTCATCGGATAAAAAGGTAAGCACTTCTCATCGGGAAGTGATAATACTCGCGAGTAATAAAATTCGTAAGACCCAGACATGGGCAAAGAATAACTAAAAATTCAAATGCAAAAGTAGTCCTTTAACAATTGAATTTGGGGGGCTTGATATTGGCAAAGTCATTACTTGATAGCTAGAACATTGATAAGAAATATGCGGGCATGGATTATGTTCCTCCGTAATGAAGGCGGGCATGGATTATGTTCCTCCGGTATCATAAAGACGGGCATGGATTACGTTCCTCCGTGATAATGAAGGCGGGCATGGATTACGTTCCTCCGTGAGGATGAAAGAAGACATGGATTATGTTCCACTGTGATAAAAAGAAGAAAAGTATTATATTCCATGGTCTATGTACGAATATGTATTTTTCAGACGTCGCACGAGCTAATAATAAAAAAGGCTCCAATTAATGAAGATGCTCCACTCAACAAGAGTGTTATAGAAAAAGTTCCATCAGCACACAAGGTGTTTTAAGTTCCATCGCTGGACAAGAGTAAGATACCATGGCCATTTACCTCCAAAAAAAAATGAAGGATGAATGTGCATCTTCAACAAAATCTCACCAAGATCCATATTATCTATGAGGGAATCAAAGAAGCAAAGACTTCCAGTAAAAATAATTGTAAATTTAGACACAAACATGTTTGAGAAATCACTTTATGTCTAAACTTGGGGGACTTGATCACGTATGTAGTTACATACATGTTAACATGGCTCAAAGGCATGACGAGACAATCCCTTTGGCCAATCCTACGTATTTATATATGTGTGTGTCTATATATATATATGTGTGTGTGTATATATATATATTTATATATATACTATACTGTTTCAAGAAAGTGGATGACAGCTATTGTTGGATAGACATACACTTACCCATTTTTATCTATATATATACCCTTACAAGGGTGGATACAAAAAGGAGGATAGACTCTCACTGCAGAAAGGCATTACTCTCTCATCAAATCGAAGGGGGAAATTACATACACTTTCCTCATATCATATCTCAAATACAATAGACATAAAATGTCTACATACAATTTAGATATTCACACATTCATTCAATTCACTCACAATCAATCATTCATAACAATATTCATATTTCATATCCTCCAAAGATCGAAACATCTCTTTGGGAAAATCATCAATCACCTTAGATTCGTGAAGAATTTTGTAGGTTTGCAATGCGTAGCAGGAGATCTTGATGATTTTCGTGGTTAAATCCATTCGTGATTGAGCTTAACAATTCATGCTCGAGCACCCAGTGCTAAAACCATGTGGGATGAACTAGTAAACCAGTATGAAGGAGGAGATGACACCATTGTCACCAGAAAATTCTCCTTAAACAAGAGGTATGAGTCATTTTTTGCTCAGCCCAATGAGTCTCTCACTGGTACCTACACCAGATTTATGAGCATCATTAACCAGTTGAGAGGACTGGGGGTTGAGAAAGACAATGATATACTTCTGGAGAAATTTTGTGATATTTTACCCACCAAACTCTGCTCACTCACACTCTTTCAACTCTGTATGGAGCTTTCAGATACACTGAGGAAAATCAAGCTCAGAGAGTTGTGGCAGAACAAGATGCCTATAACCATGCCTCCAGTAGTCCTAGTGTGTTTAGTCATACTGAACCACAAAGTACAGCACTTATATCTTCTGAGAATGTATTTTCTATGAAGAAGATGGTGTCTGAACTCATGGAATCTGGAGAATCTAGTCAAATCTCTCCAGACTGTGATGAATCTGAAAATGATGACCTGGTTGCAATGATTGCTAAAACGTTCAACCGTTTCAAAGCAAGAGCAAATAGGCCATCTGGACAATTTGCATCCAGTTCTTCTACTGATAAGACCAATCTGACATGCTTTAAGTGTGGCAGAAAAAGGTCATTTCATGAAAGATTGCAAGTCCAGTCAGTTTGTATCCCAGCCTGGTCCATTTAATTCAAATAAAAAGCCTGATGATAGCTATAAATCTAAATACAAAAAGCTTAAGGCTCAAATTGCTCTCATGGCACAACAAATGGAAAATAATAAGTGCATGATTGCAACAACTGAAGAAAAATGGGTTCCTTCTGATGATTCATCTGCTGATGAAGAAGAAGAAAGAGATTGTTGTTACATGGCTCTGGCAGACGAAGAGCACCTGGTGAAGGAAGATGTCACATCTGGAAGATGGGTGGACATTGTTATCAAAAAGGTTAGTGATTATGATACTGAAACTGACCATGAATTAAAACTGGACATTGCTGAAGCTCTTAATTCTGATTTAATATTTGTTGAAACTGTTAGATCTGACTGTGTAAATGGTCTAGAAACAGATTTTTAGAAAAATGGTTTCTACTCGAAGTAATCCTAATGGTACTGGTGATGATGCATTCGTTGATCCTCCTCCTAACCGTGAGCTACAGAGGATTGTTGCACAGATGGCTGAGATGCAAGCTCGTTTAGATCAGTCCGAGCGGCGTTTGGCACAGGTGGAGACTGAGAGAGATGAACTACTTAGGAATCGCCGAAACAGGAACATTGAAGATGAAAACGCTAATTCTCGCACTCGAGACACACTACCCGCTACTGATGATTGTACAGGTGATACTAATGATGATTCTGATCGGACTGGTGGTAGTGGTACTGGTGGTGATAATCCAAAACGTAGGAATGGTGGTAGGGTGAGGGTTAAGGAGTTTTCTCTTCGTGACTTCTGGGGTTGTAATCCTTCTAAGTTATCTGGGGAAGGAAATTCTATTGATGGTTATCGCTGGTTGAAGGAGGTAGAGAAGAGTTTTCGGGTTGCTGACTGTCCTGAAAACAAGGTGGAGTTGGCTACTCAGTTGTTTCGTAAGGGAGCTATCGATTGGTGGGAAATTCAGGTAGAAACTTTGGGTGTTGATGGTGAGATGCAGATCACTTGGGAACAGTTCACTGAGCTCTTTAATAAGGAGTACTTTACTATTCGAGAGAGACAGATGATTGAGAGGGAGTTCTTGGCTATTCAGAAAGGAGATAAGTCAATGAAAGAGCATATTAGGTTGTTTGCGGAGAAGCTGAGATTCTGTACCCGACTTTGTCCTGATGATTTATCTAAGATTGGCCGATTTGTTGAAAGCTTACCTAATGAGTACCGTACACTTGTGAGGATGCAGAAGACCCTTAAGGATGCTTATGACACTGCACTATCTATGGAGGATGACTTGAAGTCTATTGTGAAGAAGGATTCTGGTTCTGGTTTTAAGAGAAAGAGGGATTGGTTTTCTGGTTCTAGCAAGATGTGTAAGTCCCAACTCATTAGATGGTACTACTGAAGACACCTCTATGTCGATGGTGGAGTTACTTTGCAATATATGCACTGAACTGGAGACGACCAGTTGCAGTGTGTATATACCAAGTTCTAGATAGATTACTTATATAAAAGACAATAAGTAAAGAACAATGCAATAATACAAATAACTTGTAAGATAACTTGATGAGACAATATGTATTTTTCAATGTGTAATTTATTTATTGATATTAAACAAATTACAAGGTTGATGCGGAACCAAGATAATACACGAATGTAAATATCCTAACAACCTATGAAATACAATTGATCTATACTCGGAATTTCTCAAGACAATCGAAACACTTAAAGTTGTGAAATGTTCCTTTTAGCGATTGAGAGAAGATTGCACAAGTTCACCAAGAATATTGCAGGTTTGCAAAGTGTGAACTCTATCGAAGTTTATTCGAAGAAGTTGTTTTCTTGGTTGTGCAAATGACTTGTATTTATAGGCAAAGTTAACATTGGGATGTTAACTTTAGCCGTACAAATGTGGTTGGGAGCATTTAAGGAATAACATTTAATTCCTTAAAAAGCAGTGTAAAGTCGCATGTTAAAGTGACTTTACATAACCACCTTTATGTACCTTTTAATACTTAAATAATAAGATAAGGCTTATTATCCGGGTAAAGGTACATAAAGCATACAAGTCAATTCCTCGTAATCAGTGTAAAGCTTTGTAAGGGCTTTCCACTGATGGTCTCCAGTTTGTAACTTACTAGAATGCCAACTGGGCTTCGCTGCTATTGCCATTCTCTATCTTCCATTTGTTGTCTTCGACTTCAACTGGAATGCTTCTTCAACTTGGTCAGTTCTCAACTGGAGGAAGTCTTCAGTTGCGTTAACTGTACGGTGCAACTGGACTTCAATATATTTCTCGACAAATCATCTTGGTCACCAGTTTTACTGGGTCACCAGATGCAACTGGTGACTGGTCAGTGTGAACTGGTGACTGGCCAGTTCCAGGTGAACTGGTCCTAACAAATTCCCCCTATTTGTCTAGAAATATAGTCTAAGTCTTTTCTAGTTCTTGTATCTGTACAAGTGTGAACTGGAGAGACTTGTTCGATTTAAATCTATTTAAGTTATCTAAGGCATTTTTATAGATCAATAAATGCCTTAGGTTTTTCTTTTAGGTTTGTTAGATTTTAATCTTTTATCTACCTTGTGGTTACAAACTGGTAACTTCATTTATACAAGGGAATGAAATTTATACAAGTTACAGAATGCAATACAAATTACAAGTAGATAAACTGAAGAAAGAACTTAATGAGATGGCCCTTCGCCAGTTCTTCTTCTTTTGGCAACTGAAGAGATAGGCTGAGTATCTTCAGGGTCAATATTCAACTTTTGCTCAAGATTTTCTTTATGTTGAATCTTCCCCCTTAGAAAGTTTACCTATGCTTTCTCGAACCTATTCTTTTGTGCCTTGGCATCCAAAACATTCACCATCTCCACCCATTCATTGAACCCATATTGCATCGCACCAGGATTGTCAGTTTTAACCAGTGGCCCACCAGCATACTTAACTTCAATTTGAAAGACCTTGGTGCCTGGCTTGATTGTAACATTGACACTATTAATAGTACCACTATGTCTTCTGGTTGACATGATCTGGGAGTAGTAATTCCTAGCTTCAGATTCATTTGTGATTTTTATACTCCCAGCACCAGCAGCCAGTACAGCGGACTTAATGTCTTCATTTGAAACTTCGCCAGTTGGTTCAACGAATGTGCTAAGGTCAGCATCCCTTGCATCTTTTGTCAGTGGTCTTCTTGGTTGTGGAATCCTTCTCCTTGGTGGATTCAAAACATCCTTCACAACCTTTTTGACATTTGCAATTCTCTTTAGAATCCCACTGGCCCTTATTTCTTTAGCCTTCTCCACTGAAATGTTTAAACTTCTGGCATCAAATTCTGCCTCATCCTCAGCATAGTGTCTATCCAGTTCTACATCTAACATTTCATTCAACTGGTCAACTATCCTGGGATCATTTTTAATCCTAAGATACTCCTCCTTAGTGATACCCAACAGATTGGCATCACTCATATCAAGCAACTTGATTTGAGCAAGATGTGCCCTGGCTTCCACTTGGTTTCTTTGTTTCATTTTCTTCTTTTTTTTAATGTCATTTCCAAGTCTGGCCAGTCTTCTGCTATCACTATCTGAAACTGGAGGAAGTATGTCAGTATTTCCAGTTTCCAACATTTCATCAGTGGCCGGCTGGGCAGATGCTTCAACAACCAATCCTTTACCCTTGTCCATCACAACATTCCCACTATCTCCATTACCACCAGATCCACCTACCCTTTGCTCACCAGCTTCAGTACTGGTAGCTACAACCAATTCTCTTCCAGATCCAGATGGAGTCCTTCCAGGTGCAACTGGTCGTGTAAGGACTGAACTTCTTTCCCCTTGGCAGCATCTAGACCTGCCCTAATTGCTTCCCATTCAGAGGGGTGAGATGGCAACCGGTCAAGAGGCTGCCATGATTGCAAGTCCTTACACTCTTTGAAGATGCCACACATCATCCTGAAGGACCTCCATAAATGGTTCGTCTCCTTGGACTGGGTCAAGACATTTGCAACAACTTGGTCTTGACCAGTTTTCAATTCATTCAAAATTTTGGAGTCTTCATCCAACCCAGAGACAACCCTTTCCTTCACATCCTCATCACTCTTCTTCATATTCTCTACTTCAGTGGTCAGTTTATTCAATGATTCAGCATGTAGAGATACTTGGGTGTTCAAATTCTCAATGCTGCCCCTCAACTGGTTAATCTCACTGGTAAGTGGGGCCAGATCACCTGAGGAGTGGCCAGCTTGGTGATCTCAGACATCACCCTTTCAATCAAACGTTCTTCTCTAGCACCCAACGTATCTTCTATCTTCTGACCAACTGAAGACATCAACTGCTCTCCAAGGCCATTTACATCTAGGCCAGGTCTTTCAATAAGTTCTTTGACCTGCCTTTCAATCTCTTTCAAGTCAACTTCGGAAGTTCTGACAGTATTTCCTAGCAAGTTGGAGATTGAACTGGACACCTTGGAGTGAGTTAGGTCAAAGGATTCTTTTAGAGTACCAGCTAGATTGTTGCAGCCAGTGACCAACTCATTAAGCTTCTTGAACACCAAGTCTTCATTTGAAGAAAACTTGTTTATCCCCAGATCGACCACCTTAATATTTGTCAAAGAGTCCTTGTGGTATCTGGAGAAAGACTTGGTATTCTTGTCAAGTGTCTTCTGAATCTCCTCCACCCTGGTAAGAAGGTTTTGGAGATCGGCTTGTAGTGAGACAACTTGGCTGTCCAGTGACAAAGGAGAAGGTGTCACTGGACCACTTGCAGTTACTACTGGAGCAACTGGAGGAGGCAAACTAATGGAAGTCTCCCCAGTTGTCAGGCCAGCAGTTGAATATATAGAAGGAGTGGTGGAAGAAGAAAGGACTGGAAATTCAATGTGTTGTTCATGCTGAGAATGCTCAGGTGTGAACAACGGCGACGGTGGTGGGGGCATTTCTCGAGCAAGTGAGAATTGCCCAGTTGGTAAGGGAGCGGAAATTGTTGGTAAAGATATGTCTATAGGCACATTTATTTGTGGTGGTGAAAATGAAATTGATGAGTCTGGAGGTAAGACTGGAGATGAAGGGTCTTGAGCTTGTACAGAAGCATCAAGAATCTCCTGGTCTGTTTTAGTACCTTCAGAATCCGAAGATTCTATAAGGATTTCCTCGTCATTAACACTCATGTCCAGATCCATGAATGTGACAGAGGGCTGTTCAGTTACCTGGACAGTCTCCAGATGACCTTCCCCAGTTTCCTGGATGGGTACATCTGTTGGAGGATCAGATACCGAAGTATCTTCACCAGGGATAGACGTGATTGGAGTTTCTTCAGTTATGGTTGCTCTATCCTCAACCACAACTTGAGACGAACTGGAGGGTCCCTCATTATTTTGAGGCCCGCCCAATTGTCTTTCTGATTCACTTTCCAAAGGTGCATCAGTTTTAGCAAATGCCAGTAGCATTCGCTCTGGAACTTCGACCTCTCCAGCTTCAGATACCAGAGAGTCTAGATTCCTCAACATATCTGGCCTAGTGTACGGTGAATCTGTACTTTTATACTCTTCATGGCCCAGAATTTGTTGAAAACAGAGAGAGAGAAACCTTGAAAAGGGGATACACACACCCCTGAAGCCCTTCAGTTTTTGTACTAGGCTTCTATACAAAATATCTGCAAAGTCCACTCTCAATCCGTTCCACAAGCAGTAAGCCATCTC
>CM067167.1:108794111-108815425 GCA_034093135.1 Erigeron breviscapus | reverse complement strand
TAGGTCACACGACTTATTTGGACTTACGGATCAAAAGTTATTAACGTTTGAAAACTGACGCGCGTATATATTCCAGAACCTATCCACTGCGCCGCAGTGAGCCATAGCCAAGCTCACTGCGCCGCAGTGGGCTAACCACGAACCAACCAGAGCCTAGCCACTGCGCCGCAGTGGGCTAGCCCCTGCCACTGCGCCGCAGTGGCCAACTGACCAGAACTGCAGCAGCACCAGCAGGAAACACGAACCAAAACCCCCAATTTCGACCCAAACGATTTGTAAAGACTTGTAACTTGTTTTGAAGCATAACTAAGCATCATTAACCATAAATACACATAACCCAATCCACAAATTAGACCAAAACATCAAAATCACACCCAAAATCTTCAAACCCTAATCAAACCCTAATTTGACCCAAAACAAGATTTAAGCCGATTTAGGACTTGTAAATGTTCAAGATGACTAGAAATGCATAAACAAACATAAATAGAAGTAAATGGGATGAATTTGACTTACCAAAACTCCTCCTTGAGCTAAAACCCGAAATTAGGTCAAAATGGATAAACCTAGCACTATGACTTTGATTCTTCGATATGGTGACAAAGAGATGGAGACGGTGATGATTCTCGAGTTAAACTAGTTCCCAAACGCCAAATGATGCTAGAGAAATGAAGAGAGGAGATGTTTGGTCTTGCTTTTACTTAGAGAGAAAAGAGAAAGAAAGAAAAGAGAAGATAGAAAAATGAGAGGGGGAAAGGGAAGGATAAGGGGGAGGATGGGTCATTTGTGGCTGGTGGGTCATGGATTACCCACGGGCCGACCCGCTTCTCTTCTCCCGCCAAAATACAATCGTTACACATTTAAACACCCATCAAACGTGTTATCGACTCGAATCACACAATGTCATTTAATTCACGAAACGACCCAAATAACTTCCACATTGCCATTTAATCACCAAAACGACCCGAATACTTTATTAATCTATATTGTTAGTCATATTACACGTAAAGTCAACGAGTCAAAATTCGCGGATGTTACACTTTAGTAAAGAACAAGTGGAATGTTCTTTGGAAAGTGTGTAAAGGCAAAAAGTTAATTCCTCGATATCAGTGTTCAGACTTGTAAGGTCTAGAACACTGACAATCCTCCAGTCGTAGATCTGGTAAGACTTCCAGTGGACTCCGCCATTTGTCATTCTTCTTTATTCTAACTTCAGTCTTTGACTTCAGTGAGAATGTCTTCAGTAGAATAGATCTGGATTGGGGTGAAGTCCAGTGAGCTAATCTGGAGGATGTCTCCAGATTTCCTATACAAGTATTTTGCTCACTGGTCTTCCATTATTTCTGAACAAATCTTCAGAGGAACTCCAGTTTCCAAGTCTGGAGTAGGTCCAGTAAATATCATTTCTGGACAGATCTTCAGTAAGGCTCCAGTAGTCGAGTCTGGAGCAAGTCCACGGATATTATTTATTTGTGGGTAATACGTGGGTAATCTGTGGGAAATATTTTCCCACGGATTAACCACGGACGTTAGAAAAAATTTATTAAGTGAGAGTTCCCACGACTTCTTATTTGTGGGAAATTCGTGGGAAATATTTGGAATACTTTTTTACTTTCCTTGGATTTCCCACGGATTTCCATATTTTTGGTGGGTATTCCGTGGGAAATTCCGTGGAAAAATATAAAGATAATTTGATTATATAAATTCACCTCCATTTCGTGGGTAATCCGTGGGAAAATTTCCCACGGATTTCCTGCCGTGGGAAAATCCGTGGGTATACGCAGCTTTTCTAGTAGTGATTGTTATGACAGGACAGCCATGTGGGGCTCTTGACTATTGCTGCGACGGCTTACATTGTGACGGATTTTTTAACGGAAGATGCCGGGAAGGCCAGGGTGATTGTATTAAAATTGACCAGCCATGTGGGGTGCTTGACCACTGCTGCAGTGACTTACATTGTGACGGATTTTTTGACGGAAGATGCAGGCCCGGATTACTGCATACCTTTAGACAGTTCTTGTAACGCACTCCACGGTATCAAATGTTGTAATGATGGGCTTTGTGACGGTACTAATTTCTTGCCCGGAAAATGCAGATCCAAGTTTTACTGCCTACCTGTATGGAGTGTATGCCCTCATCCGATTTTCCCGTCAGTATGGTCATGTTGTTTTGGTAGTACATGTCTATACAATCAACTCACTAAAGACTTGCGGTGTATGTAAAATCAAGATTTTCCTTGTACGTACGTACGTGTACGTAATTAATAATGCATGCAGGTACGATGTGCATTTCCTTAATTGAAATAAAATTAAACAAGGTTTTAAATATATTGTCTATATATGCTTCAATTCTTCACAATCAATTATGGCCGATGGATGAATCTAAAATTTAAATTAATCAATCGCTAATCAATCCATCATTTAGACTTTTAGAGTACAACTTGACAACATATACACAGCGGAGCCAGGGTTGCTGGTTGACGGGATCACGTGACAAGATTTAGTTTAGGCAAAAAAAAAAATTTCCGTATTCAATAACGGGTCGGGTTTTCACAAAAACATCATATATATTAAATCGAAATTCTTTTGCAAAGAAGTTCTTTCACAAAGTACCTATTAATTAAGCGAAATTCTCATAAGATTCTCTAGTTCTACCTTGTCATAACATTAACTCAACTTTTATTACGACCACTATCTTAACTACGAAGAAATGAAATGGATTTTTATTATTGTACAATTCTTACTATAGGAATTGATCTTGGTAAATCTTGTTTGGTTCCTCCTTTCTCCTGATTTCAAGCTTCCTTCCACGACCACTCTTAAATCTTACTAAATTTAGTTGTTGGGGTATTATTATTACACAATAGCACTACTGGAAAAAATCTTTTAATTTAGTGTTTTAAGAAGAAGAGCCCATGTGTCTTTTTGAATTGTTTTATTTTATAACTAACGGATCTAGAAGTAAAAATCCGATATGCTCTCTAGTTATTGACCGGGTTTGTATACAGGTGATACCATCGGCTTTCCCTCCACCCAATCAACTCCCATTAAACATATCGGTTCCTTATTATACCCTAAGCCAAGCATGTGCAATCCGTGATGTCATTAACTTGCATATACCATCGGGTGACCATAAAATAGTTGATCAGGCTCTTTTAGGGTTGCCACAATGTTATACTACGTTAATGTCATAACTTCATTTTGCCCTAAATCATCAAACTATCATCAAACTCAACAACAATCCAAGCCATTTCATCACAATCAAGTTCACATCAATGTATACGTTGACCATACGTTCATCACATTGTACTCAAGTCATCACATAAATGGTCTTGTCTACGAACTCACAATGTACACTTTTCGGGGTTCACACAATTCACGTTGCACACAAAATTTCCTAACCATGCATGCTATATGAAGAGTTTTTAACTTAAGCCGTAGTCTAGGTCAAACCGCCTAATTCTCTACGACCACGCATGGGCCACCATTCTGTAACACCCCGAACTAGAGCTCGGAATATCACGGAAATTATATAGCAATGGAATTAATGTAGAACATAAACTATATGAAAGGAAAGGATTCGGTGAATCCATAAATAATATAATCCTTGATCCATGTAAGTCCAAGCCCGAGTCAAAAGCTAACAATCTATCAACTTCACGTTCTTGGATTCACCTGATTACCTGAAAAGTGTACTAAACAAGGTCAACACTAGGTTGGTGAGTTTGTAGTAATGGATCACAAGGAACCATCGTCAAATAATCACAACATGAACAATAAGGAAAGTAAGTAATGTCTTACAAGTAGCCTTATACACAAAGTCAATCATATGTATCTCGCACTCAAATGAAACCAAACACAGTGTCATTTAAATCATCGAGTATGTAATACTTGGGGTATGTCATACCAAATCATCAAGTACATGCAAATACTTGGGTGTACCCACTCAATCATCAAGTATATATAATACTTGGGTGTATGTCTTACCAAACATCAAAAGCATGCAACCATCAGTAAACATCGAGTATCAATACGTGAACGTTGTCTCAACATCAAGTACATCTAATCAACAAGTCCATCACAACCATCATATACTATGCACATACACTTCGGAACGATTCTACTTTCAATGAATCATAGATGCTTATATATAGGGTCACCCGCAGCCTTCCCACCACATCTATAACTCTTTGAAGGCATTATCGTCTTCCATGTATGCACACTTATCCTAATAATAATATAATCATAATCGAAATACATAATCAACCAAACCGTCAATCAAATCAATCAATCAAGCACGTGTACACTTTTCAGCCCGAATCTCAATCGAGTAGGGGACTACGGAACTCACCTCAAGCAGCAATAACAAGCAAAGTCGAGTTAAGATGAAGTTATAAGCGTTCAACGACCGCCTCGTGTCCACAACCTAGCATTATACATGTACATTTCAAATTAGGGTTTCATTTCAAGTCTTAGAAAGACTCTCGACTTTGGACGACTGGGACCTCCCTAGGACACTAGAAAAGTTAATAAAGGATTTAAACGAAAGTCGGGCTCAATCCAAGGAGTCTAGAAACAAGGCTAGGAATCAATCACATAAACAATTGTTGAGTCATGGATTCGCTGAGAGACTCAGCGATGGACTCTGTCAGCGAGTCATCAGCGATCATATTTATCTTCAAGTAAAGGATAAGTTCAATGACTCACCGCCATGGTTTGTAAGTCAAATATGGGTGGGAAAATGAAGATAAGAAGACTGGTCCCCAAGGACACGTGTTGATAGATCAGAATGAAGACATGTGACCTTGTACTAAAATGGTACTAAGGTGTTTCTCTTTCATACCCGTTTTGGGAAAGAAACAAGATGGAAAAAGAGATTCCTGCAGACCAGTCTTACACACCAATAGATGGTTGACAACCTTCATGTGTCAACATCTATTGGGTTGTCATGTGATGTCTTCTCTTACCCTATAAAAGACATCACTTGACCTAGCCGCAACTCTGTTGGTTTGTTCTAGATTTTACACTTTGTATGTTTGTAAATTGTTAAGTTTTTAGTGTGTCAAAAACTTAACAATATTTTCTCTTTTCTTTCTTTGTAAACCGACCATGTATTCATCGTTTAATCAATATTACTTATGATTAAACTTATTTACTTTTATGTCTTATGTTCTTAGAGTAATTTACATTAGTTGTTAATTACATAATCTGTGCAAACTTGGGACTTTCAGTTGGTATCAGAGCCAGGTTTCGATACACTGAAACTGATCTGAAAAGTGTTTGCAAGATTATCTTTCTTTCTTTACTTTTAATTTTCTGCATCAAAAATCTTTTCTTTTCTTTAAACTTTCTGTTTTCTTTTCTTTACTATTTACATGGCTCATGTTCCTACTCTGGTTAATACCAGAGACTTTGGGTATGTCTCCATCCCACCAAGATTCGAAACCCATGATTTCGGATCTTGGAAGGAGAGAATGCTCCTACACATTGTAGGAGTTGAACCTTACCTAATGACCATTCTGACGAGAGGGCCATATGTACCGATTCTGGTTTCCAGGACACCAGGAGCTACCACTGATGCTCCTGAAGTTGTCACTGAAATTATTAAACCAGAAGTACAATGGACAGATGATGAGCGTAGGCTTGTCAATCTGGATGCTCGGTTGAGAAATTTAATTATAAACACCCTTCCAGATGACATAATGAAATCTGTCATCAAACTTTCTTCTGCTAAAAAGGTGTGGGATAATCTTTGTACCAGATTTGATGGTACGGAAGATGTTCTTGCTACCAAAAAGATAGATCTAAAACGTGCCTATGAAGGATTCTTTTCTCTCCCTAATGAGAGTCTGGATGGCACTTATAATAGGTTCAAATGTCTTCTGAATGATATGACAAACGCTGGCATAGAGCATGATATGCTTGAAGTGTGCCACAAGTTCATTGACAGCCTTCCTATCAAATGGAAAGGCTTAAGACAAATTCTTAGGACCACTAAGCAGCCAGCATGACTTAGAGTCACTCTATGGCACTCTTCAATTTGAAGAGAGAGCCCTCGCTCAAACTTTGAGAGCTGAGGCTGAGTCTAAGAGGCATGCTGGTTCATATGCTTCATACTTCTTCTTTATCTATATCTCTCTTGCACTGGTTTCTGCTGAAGTTAGCACTATCCATGTTAACAACAACCATTCTACCCCTTCTCACATCCAAGATCTTGTCAATGACCTCGATTTCGAGGAGAGACAAGAGATGTTCTCAGACTTCATGCAATTTGCTCTCATCGCTGGTAAAAGATATTCAAAAAATGGAACAATCGTAGGTCGAATGTTTCCAAAAACCAGTGGTAGACAAATCGCAAGAAGAATGATGGAGATGTGGTCGAAGGGGCCATTATCAGAAAGAATGCAAAGTCTCTATTCCTTCTTTGCAGGCAGCGAAGCCCTCTTTTTCATCAGTCAAGCCCGCTGATGAATACAAGAAAAAGTACTATGAGCTTCGTGCCAAAATGGCTGAAGTGGAAGAAGCCAAAGCTCCTGCCAAAGGTCTTGTTGCTGAAGAACATGACTGGGCTGAATCTGACGTATCTGACAGCGAGGACTTTGTTGATGCCATTTGCTTTATGGCACTCGCTGACGACCAAGCGCTGACAAAGGATCAAGTATGCTCCAGTCAGTGGGTGAATGTCACAATCAAGAAGGTATGCAATTTTTCCTCTGCCTCTGAAGAGGACAAACCTAAAATTCTTGAATCTCTTACTTGTGATATTCAGTATGTCGAGTCTATTCGTGCTGACCTTCAATCTAAACTTAACTCAGTTAGTGCTGAGCTAAGTGATAAATCTGACAAGCTCAAGGACTTAAGAAATGTCCATGTTGAGCTTGAATCTCAAAAGCTTCTCAATCAAACTCTTCAAATATCAATGAGAAGCTGAAAAATGAGGTCGCTGACCTTGAAAAGATTGTCACCTCATGGTCCAAAGCCTCCAGGCTTCACAACCAAATCTTCAGCAAGCAGGTACCTGCTCAAATCAAAGCCATAATCGGTGGTGATTATGAAACTGCTGCTGTCATTACCAATATGTTCAGCGACAGTCCTGCTTCTGAAGAGAGGATTCCTCCTAGTGCTCTTGCATCTCGTGAGGAAATGCTGAAGTATTACTTCATCAAAGGCATGAATGATTATCATTCTGAACTAAATGATGAATCATCCTCTCCCAGCACTTCCTCTTCACAAGCTGAAACTAGTTCTTCAGCTAGCTTTGCAAAAACAGTTTTTCCAAATCATCCTATTATTGATATGATGCCTAACGAAGGCAGAGTTCAATATTCTTCTTCCCAAACATTTGAAGAAAATTCTTCAAGTGATGGTTATAAACCTCTTGCTCCTCAGCTTTTGACTGTTAAGTCTAAGGCTGTTGAACCTTTCAAAAGGAGCAAGGTCGCTATCCCTTATGACTACAGCACTCCTCAGCGAGCTAAGTCTGTTAGTCAACCTGCTGAGAATCTTGTTCCCTCAGTAGTCGCTGAACGTCCTGCGTCTCAGCCTTCATCTTCCTCTAACTTCTCTCATGCTGGCAATAAGTCTGTTATGCATGATCGCTTGATGAAAAGACGAGCTAGGTTTGGTGATGCTCGTTATCAGCAACCCAACCCAGTCTATGTCCAAAAGGGAACATATATCCCTCAGTAACCCAAATCTGTTCAGCAGGTCAGACTTCCTCAACAAGGAGGTCAGTGAGTTGTTCAGACTCATCCTGGTCCTTCCTCTTCTAATACTCGATCAAAGGGCAAGTCCATTCTTGGCCCTATTCCCAAGTCTCTTCCTCCTCAATTCAGGAAGAAAAAGACTTCTTCAGCAGCATCAACTTCTTCTTCTAATCCTGATATAAGCGAGTTGACTAAACGTGTAAACGATTTGTCTTCTCAACTCAAGGAGTTTCTGATTCAAAGTCAGAAACCAAGAAAGTGTTATCTTTGTGGTGAAAGAGGACACATTGCTGCTGACTGTAATGACAAAGACTCCAGGAATCCTCCTGAAGTTGTCATTCAGCCAAATCCACCCTCAGCTTCTGCTGCTCCTTCCACCTCTGTAATCGCTGAGCAAACTCCTCCAGCTGAGTCTAATATCAGCTTGGGTGAAGCAGTTGTCCTTAATGAGGACAATATCGCTGAGTTCATCTCTTCTCAGCGAATCTCCATTCCTCAATCTCAACAAGTTATTTCCAGTGCTCTTGGTGATATTCTAGTTGAATATGGGAGCAATAATGAAGTAAATAACATGTTCGTTCTTGACTCTGGAAACAATGTTACTTATACCTCTGAAGATCAATACTTCACTTATGAGGTAACTCATGATATGCTTCCTGCTCATCAACTTGTTGATGAACTTCCCAGTGATGAAGTCTACTGACCCAAATATTCCTTCCTCCATCTCTGCTGATGATACTGTCAGTGGAGAAAATCTTGATTCCACCTAAATCCTTCTATTGTTATCCATGCAGGCCTCGCTAGGAAAAGGAGTGTGGTATTTGGACAGTGGCTGTTCAAAACACATGACTGGATCCAAGGACCTACTGGATAACTTTGTGGCGACTGATGGTCCCACAGTTGTGTTTGGTGACAATTCTACTGGCCAAACTGAAGGATATGGGTCTCTCTCCAATGGGCTGATCAAATTCACAAAGGTTGCCTATGTGAATGGATTGAAATACAATCTGATCAGCATCAGTCAACTGTGTGATGCTGACTACAAGGTTATCCTTGATAAGCATCAAGGCACAATAATTGACATCAATAAAGAGGTAGTTTTGGTTGCTCCTAGAAAAAGGGATATCTACTTGGTAGACTTCACTCCTGTCAAGACTGACAGTGAGACCTGTTTCTTTTCTAAAGCTGCCTCTCAAATCAATTGGTTGTGGCACAAGCGTATGTCGCATGTGAATTTCAAAACAATCAATTCTCTAGCCAAGAAAAATCTTGTTCGAGGCCTTCCTCCTCTCACTTATGAGAAGGACAAACTTTGTGGTGCTTGTGAAAAGGGAAAAAGTCACAGGGCCACATTCAAAACCAAACAAGCCAATTCAATCAATGGCTGCTTCCATCTACTTCACATGGACCTTTTTGGTCCAGTGAATGTCCAAAGTCTAAGGGGTAGCAGATACACCTTAGTTATTGTGGATGAATATTCACGATATACTTGGACAATATTTCTTCATTCTAAGAGTGATGCTGCTGAGGAAATAATTAATTTCATTAAAAAGATGGAAAACCTCAACATCATACGTGTTAAAGAACTCAGAAGCGATCATGGCACTGAGTTCAGAAACCACACTCTTGAAAGCTTTTGTGCTGATCAAGGGATTGCACAAAACTTCTCTTCTGTTCGAACTCCTGAGCAAAATGGAGTGGCTGAAAGGAGAAATATGTTAGGTCCAGATTTAGTCCAGAGTTACTGGACTGGCTCCAGACTGGACTACTGGAACCTTATTGAAGATAAGTCAAGAAACATGTTTTGCTGGACTCGCTCCAGACTCGACTACTGGAGCCTCACTGAAGATCTGACCAGAAACGTGTTCGACTGGACCTACTCCAGACTTGGAATCTGGAGTCCCTCTAAAGATTTGTCCAGAAATAATAGAAGACTAGTGAGCAAATACTTGTATAGGAAATCTGGAGTATTCTCCAGATGAGCTCACTGAAGACTTCACCCCAGTCCAGATCTACTCTACTGAAGACATTCTGACTGAAGTCAAAGACTGAAGTCTGAAGGAAGAAGACTTAACAAATGGCGGAGTCCACTGGAAAGTCTTACCAGATCTGTACACTGGAGGATTGTCAGTGTTCTAGATCCTACAAGTCTGAACACTGATATCAAGGATTGACTTATGCCTTTACACACTTTCCAAAGAACAATCCACTTGTTCTTTAACAAAGTAAACGTGTGTTAAGGTGGTTGGATAAAAGGATACACTTGCACTTGATGTAACTTTATCCTTATTCCTTATCCAATACATTTAATGTTCTTGTCGGATCATTAAATGTATGCAACCATATTTGTACGGCACAAAATTCACTGGTGAATTTTGTTGCCTATAAATACAAAGTCATTTCCTTGACATAAATACTTTTAAGCACACGCTTTGCATGAAAGTGAATTTGTCCAAATACTCTCGATCTTAAACAGGGATACTTCACAACTTTAAGTATCTCGATCCTAAAGAGTTATTTGACAAATATAGATCATTTGTAACTCATAGGTTGTTAGGATACATACTTAATTGTATTATCTTGATTCCGCAACAACCTTGTATTTTATTTAAACATCAATAAATAAAGTACCCATGAAAAATACATAATGTTCCACTTTATTTGTTTATTGCTTTAAGTCTTGTATTACTTTGTTTATATATTCTTGCATATTTATTTACAAGTAATACTAGTCCAAATCTAGTGATTATTAGACTTGTTGTATTTTACACTTTCAAGGTTAACCATCTCGAACTTAAGGGACTCACAATTGGTATCAGAGCAGAAGGCTAAACATTGCCTAGATCTGTTTCTCGATGGCTAACCAAGAAAATACACAAGGTTTTAGTTATGGTCCTGATCCTAATGCAAATATTAATGATCAAAATGAACCACAAAATGTTAATAACACTAATCCACCACCTCCTCCTACTCCTGCTTCTCCACACGTGCATGTGCACTACTCAAATAATCCTGTTCCTAAATTCAGTGGGAACAGCGATGAATTTGGTACGTGGAAGGCTAGGATGGTTTTACATGTCACTGGTATTGAGAGGAACATGATGAAAATTTTAAACGAAGGTCCTTATGTACCTACATCACCTCTCAATCCACTTCTTGATCCTTCTGGATCTAGAAGAGGAAGGAAAAGAGGGAGGAACATTGGTCAGAAGAGGAGAGGAGATTGGTGAATTTAGACACCCTCCTTAAAAACATGATCCTCGGGGCCGTTCCAGAAACCCTAATTCCCACACTAGTTCTTTTTCCTAGTGCTAAAACCATGTGGGATGAACTTTTAAACCAACACGAAGGAGGAGATGACACCATTGTCACCAGAAAGGTCTCCTTAAACAAGAGGTATGAGTCATTTTTTGCTCAACCTAACGAGTCTCTCACTGGTACTTACACCAGATTTATGAGTATCATAAACCAATTGAGAGGTCTTGGGGTTGAGAAGGACAAGGATATACTTCTGGAGAAATTTTGTGACATTCTTCCCACCAAATGGTCTCATATGATCCTAGTCTTACGACAAGGAAAAACTCTGCACATACACACTCTCTCAACTCTTTATGGAGCTTTCAGGTACACTGAAGAAAATCAAGCTCAGAGAGTGGTGGCAGAACGAGATGCCTATAACCATGCCTCCAGTAGTCCTAATGTGGTCAGTCATACTGAACCACAAGGTACAGCACTGATATCTTCTGAGAATGTATTTTCTATGAAGAAGATGGTGTCTGAACTCATGGATTCTGGAGAAACCAGTCAAGTCTCTCCAGACTGTTGTGATGAAACTGAAGATGATGACCTTGTTGCAATGATTGCTAAAATGTTTAACCGTTTCAAAGCAAGAGCAAATAGGCCATCTGGACAATTTGCATCCAGTTCTTCCACTGACAAGACCAATTTGACATGCTTTAAGTGTGGCAAAAATGGTCATTTCATGAAAGAGTGCAGGTCCAACCAGTTTGTATCCAAGCCTGGTCCATTCTCTTCAAATAATAAGCCTGATGATAGCTATAAAATGAAATATAAAAAGCTTAAGGCCCAAATTGCTCTCATGGCACAACAAATGGAAACCAATAATAAGTGCATGATTGCAACCACTGAAGAGAAATGGGTTCCTTCTGATGAATCATCTGCTGATGAAGAAGAGGAAAGAGATTGCTGTTACATGGCTCTGGCAGACGAAGAGCTCCTGGTGAAGGAAGATGTCACATCTGGACGATGGGTGGACATTGTTATTAAGAAGGTTAGTGATTATGATAATGCAACTGACCAAGAACTAAAATTGGACATTGCTGAAGCTCTTAATTCTGATTTGATTTTTGTAGAAACTGTTAGATCTGATGGTGTAAATGGTCTAGAAACAGATTCTTCTGAAATAAATGCTTTAAAATCAAAATTAAAAGAACTTCAAGACATTGAACTGGCATTTCAAGCCCAGGTTCTGGTAACTGAACAATTGATTCAAGAAAACAAGATCTTGAGATCATTTTAGAGAAAGAAAACTGGTAATAAAGTCATGGCTAGAAACCAAAAAGCCATATGATGCTGTATTAAAACAATTTCCTGCTCAAAAACGTGCATATTTAGATGGAAATACACATGTAGCATCATTAATACCAGTAATCGATCGATTACCAGAGGAGTTCAGGCCCACCACTGTTTATGATGAGCTTGTAACTCCTAAGACCAATTTTTACCCAGTTCAATCCCCAGAGGTTAAGACTGGAGCTGTCCAGATGACTGCTCCAGTTAAAAAGGTGAAGCAGAATAGACCTTTGCCTCAGACCAATCCCTTACCAAAGCCTTGGACTGGAAAGGCTAAGGTATCATCTGAAGTAGATATTTTGTCCAGGATAGAGAGCCAGATTCAAATTCTGACTCGTTAATCACAAAGTTTTAATGCAAGATTAAACTTTATTGAGGGTACTTCATCTGGCCCTAGACAAAATACAAAACCTTTTTCAAAGAAAGACAAATTTATTTCTCCAGTTGAGAAAAAGGAAAAGGTTTCAAAACTATCAACCCCAGTGGTCTTTTCAACTAAGACCACTGTTGAAGAAAGTGAACTAGACCAGATTGCCCCTGGAACCTATAAGGGAGGGTCCAGTGAACCCATCAGTCGATGGGTTCCCAAATCTAACTGATCAAAATCTGGTGTATGTGTAGGGCGATCGAAAGAAATATATCTGGTATCTTGACAGTGCAGCTGGCAGGACGATGACTGGATGTAAGACCCTACTGGAGGAGTTCACCATTTCTGATGGACCCTCCATCACTTTTGAAAATGATGGTTGTGGAAAGACTGAGGGATATGGTGTTCTGAACAATGGACAAGTCAAGTTCAGACGTGTTGCATTTGTGAATGGTTTGAAATATAACTTGATCAGTGTAAGTCAACTGTGTGACGATGGCTATCAAGTCTTATTCAATGTTGCTCAGGGCATCGTATTCAACAAGGACTGGAAGGTAGTGTTGATTGCTCCCAGGAAAGGGAATGTGTACGTGATGGATATGGAAAGCTCTCCTTCAAAGCAGTGTTTCTATACTCAAGCTGATGAAGACACAAACTGGTTATGGCACAAAAGGTTATCCCATTTAAATTTCAAAAATATTAATAAGTTGTCCAGAAAACAACTTGCAGATGGGATACCTTCAGTTTCCTTCAAAAAGGAAAGACCATGTCCAGGATGTGAGATGGGTAAGCAAAAGCGTACCAGTTTCAAGACCAGACAGAATTTCAGCATATCTGAACCTCTTCATATGCTTCATATGGACCTCTTTGGTCCAGTGAACGTTCAGACTCGTGCTGGTAAAAGATATACCCTGGTGATCGTAGATGAATTCTCCAGATATTGTTGGGTGATCTTTCTGAGGTCTAAAAGTGAAGCTGCTGCTGAAATCATCAGTCTTATCAAGCAATTGAGCTCAAGTACAGTCGAAAAGGTGTGTCAGTTAAGAAGTGACAATGGAACAGAATTCCAGAATGCAACTCTGGAGTCATTCTGTACTAACACTGGCATCTCCCAGAACTTCTCTTCAGCCCGCTCTCCAGAACAAAATGGAGTGGTGGAAAGGAAGAATCGAACGCTGATAGAAGCTGCCAGGAGTATGCTTGCTGAATCTGGTCTGTCTACCAGTTTCTGGGCGGAAGCAATTGCAACTGCTTGCCACACCCAGAATCGATCAGTGTACATCAAAAGACACAAAAAGACAGCCTATGAAGTCTTAAGAAATAGAAAACCAAATATTGGTTATTTTCACGTTTTTGGATGTCCAGTTTACATCCTGAACGACTCCAGTCAGCTAGGAAAATTTGATGCCAAAGCTGATGAAGGGTATTTCTTAGGCTATTTAGCCATTCGCAAGGCCTTCAGAGTCTATAACAAGAGACTGGAGAAGGTCCATGAGTCAATTCATGTCACATTTGATGAATCAAATGTTGCAATCAACAAGAAGCCACCCTTGACACTCCAATTGTCTTTTGTGAATCTGATCCTATAAACGACAAAATGGATGATTCACCAGACACAGTTTCCAGTCATCCTGATCTGGAACCTGTTCAGAAAAAGAAAGTCTCCAGTAGTACTCCATTCTATCCCTCTATTATTTTCAAACTACCCTCTGAAATTAATATTGGTTCAGATGTGCGTACTACTCCCCCAGTATCAGTGTCAGTTGAGAGCATACCAGAATTGTGTTCAAATGAAGTAATTCAAACTGAACCAGTACTTCAAGAAATGCCTTCAAATGAAGAATTTCATGATGCAAATCGTGATTTAAATGAATCAGATGAAGATGTTGAAGTAGTTATGAAGAACCTCCTCCTGAAGCAACTTCAGAGGAGACTCAACTGAATTCTTGCACTGATATTGTTGTCAGTAACAATCATGGTCAGTACTCCAGATGGACAAAAGCTCATCCTATTGATCAGATCATAGGTGACTCCAGTCGTGGATTTCAGACCAGAAGAGCCTCCAGTAATCAATGCTTATACGTCAGTTTTCTATCTTTGATGGAACCAAAGAAGATTGACGAGGCTCTGGAAGATCCAAGCTGGGTGACTGCTATGCAAGAAGAGCTTCACCAGTTTGAAAGGAACAAGGTCTGGTATCTGGTTCCTTTCCCAGTTGGAAAGAAAGAACCAATTGGAACAAGATGGGTCTTCAGGAACAAAGTAGATGAAGATGGCCACGTAATCAGAAACAAGGTCAGACTGGTAGCACAAGGCTACTGCCAGTCAGATGTCGACTTTGATGAATCATTTGCTCCAGTGGCTAGACTTGAAGTGATTAGAATTTTCTTAGCATTCGCTGCTTATCATCAGTTCAAGGTCTACCAGATGGATGTAAAGAGTGCTTTCTTGAATGGAAAGCTTGAAGAAGAAGTTTATGTCAGACAACCTCCAGGTTTCGTTGATGAAAAGCATCCACATTGGGTATATCATCTGGACAAAGCGCTATATGGCCTCAGACAAGCCCCACGTGCCTGGTATGATACTCTGACTAAACATTTGTTGAAAAATGGCTTTAAACGAGGTGCAATTGACAATACCTTATTCATTCTTCATGAGAAAGGTAATCTGTTAATGGTACAAATTATGTTGATGATATTATTTTTGGGTCTACTGATGAAAACATGTGCAAGAAATTTTCAAAAATCATGTCCACTGAATATGAAATGAGTTTGATGGGTGAATTAACATATTTTCTTGGACTCCAGATTAAACAAAACAAAGATGGCATCTTTATTAATCAGGAGAAATATGTTAGAGATCTTTTAAAGAAATATGATATGACTCTTCACCATCTAAACCAACTCCAATTTCTGCACCACTGACACTGGACTCTGATCCAGATGGAAAACCAGTGAACACCACTGTCTATAGAGGCATGGTTGGTTCACTGATGTATTTAACTGCCAGTAGACCAGATATTATGTTTTCAACATGTTTATGTGCCAGATATCAGTTTAATCCAAAGGAATCTCATATGCTTGCTGTAAAGCGCATACTGAAGTACCTTAAAGGTGTCCCAGTCTAGGTCTTTGGTATCCTAAAGGCTCAGGCATGGATCTAATGGGTTATTCAGATTCAGATCATGCAGGTTGTAAGATAGATAGGAAATCCACAACTGGTGGATGTCATTTCCTAGGTGGCAAACTGGTCAGCTGGACCAGTAAGAAGCAAACTTCAGTTTCATTATCCACTACTGAAGCTGAATACGTGTCTGCAGCCAGTTGTTGTGCTCAGATACTCTGGATGAAGAACCATTTGCTTGATTATGGTATTAAATATTCAAAGACTCCAATCTTTTGTGATAATACCAGTGCCATCGCTATCTCAAATAATCCAGTCATGCACTCCAGAACGAAGCACATTGATCTAAGGTATCACTTCATTCGAGATCATATTATGAAAAACAACATTGAACTCCATTTTATTCCCACTGACAAACAACTCGCTGACATTTTTACGAAACCACTGGATGTAAAAACTTTTGAATATCTTGTTGGTGAGTTGGGAATGTTAAATCCTTAAATCTGGTGACTGCTCAGATATTGAACGCCTTTGTGTACTATCTTTGCATTATTAGATTTCTGGAACAACATTCCAGGGAAGACTTGAAAAATATTTTTCTATTAAAAGTGTTTTAAGTTCAGGGGGATTTATTTTCTCACTGGACAAATTCTTCAGAAAATATTACTGGTGCTTTGTAAATGTGTCCCTCTCACTGGTAACTAGATAAGTTGAAGTGCATGTTTGAGTTGACTTTGTCTCCTTGTAAATGTGTCCCTCTCATTTGTCTATATTAGTTGACGTGCATGTTTGAGGTTACCAGTCTTTCAAAAATGGTTTTCACTGGTACTTTACTGGAGTGTCCCTCCAGTGTACCATCAGTACATGTTCACTGGACTAATCCACCAGTGATACTGAAGCGTCTAGTCAACCTCCAGATGCACTGAAATTTGTCATAATATTTTCTAAATACTTGGTCTTTGTATGTGCCACGTAAGCAAACCTTTTAAAGATCTTTTTGGAGATATTTTTATCCTACGTGGCATGTAAATTTTTCAAAGCAATGATGGTCTTTTTACTTTGGGAAAACAAAAAGTACAAGTTGTTAGTTTTTGTGGGCGGTGAACCATCACCCATTTATGGGTGATGTGATGTACTTAAATGCGGATCTGAAAACCCGATCAAAAATTATATTTGATAATTTCAAATTAATCTGTTTGAGTTCCACATTATCTCTCCTATATATACCCACTTTCACTTTCACTTTACATTTACTTCGAACATTTACTCCCAAATCTTCAAATTCCTTCATTCAATTCTTCATTATTTTCCAATCATAAATCTCTTCTATTAACTGCAAATTCATTAATTTCTTCTTCATAAGCCCTAAATTCATTCAATTTCATTTTCATCTATCAATCAAAAATGGCACCCAAAAATCTTTTATCTGCCGAATATGCTCCGGTTGATAATGTTGCTAAACCGAGACATATTACTCTTGAGGCAAAAGCCATTCGCATTAATATGAATAACTGGATGGCCAAACTTTCCAGTGTTCATCCTGCTCGTTCTATCATTGGGAGATTGAATACTTTCTTTCTCTCATGCCCTCTGTATGGTGCATTAACCCTAAATCCAGGGAGAATGTACCATGACTATTTATGTGAATTCTGGTACTCCGCCTTTTATAATGAAGAAACCTCATCAATTTCTTATACTCTTAATGGAGGTACCAGATCTTTAAGTTTCTCAGTGAGTTTGCTCAGGTCTGTTTTACAGTTGAACTATCTTGACCAGAATGAGCTGCCCATCGAACTTCCATCAGGCATTAATTACAAGGAAGTGTGCAGGTTGATGGGGCACACAGAAATTGTTGATGACAATGGCCAGTTGTTGAGAAAAGGCACAATTTATATGAGTAGGCTGACAGACTCGTGGAGATTTTTCTTCACTCATTTGGTAGAGTGTCTAGGAGGTAGTTCTGGGGGTCTTGATCAGATAAATCAAACCCAGCTCCAGATTGCCTATTGTTTATGGTTTGGAATAAGAGTAGATTTTGCTCAGATCCTGTTTAATGATTTGGTGGATCGATTGAAAGCAAAAGGGAGAAAACCCCATATTCCATATATCCGTTTTCTTTCCCTTATGTTCAGAAATGGTCTAGGAGACCAATATGATATTGATACTACTCATTTTTCTATGAGTGAGTTTTTAAGGGATCTAAACAACCTACAATCAAGAGATGGTGAGGTAGATATTCCTCCAACCATGTTGACGTTTCAAAGGGTTGAAGAGAATGTGGCGCCAGGCAGTGTACAGAATGTTGAAAGCCCTGGTGACGAACAAGATGTGCAGGTTGTAGAAATGGTACAACCAATAAGTCAAGTGGCTCCAGTAGAAAGTGTGCAACCCGATGTTGAGCTTTCCAGACGACCCAGATCACATAGGCGTCTGATGAGAGGTGGAGTCCAGAGAGTGGATACTGATGTCCAGGCTGTTGTACAAGAAGATGTGGCTCAGGTTGTTGAGCAGGTTGTTCAAACTGAAGAACAAGCATCTGGTGAGCAAGAGGCTCAGATTGATTTAAATGTTCAGGCTGGTGAACAGGCTGGTACATCTGCTGGTGATGCAACTGTTGGTGATACTTTTTGGGATGAGGCTGATTCTCCCATTTCTGAAGGTCAGAATTTTGTATAATGAACTTTCTGGGTGAAGATGTTGAGCAAGTTAAAAGTTTACCAGAAATGCCACCACCTCCACCAGAAATAAATATTACCCCTCCAGAAACAGAAATGCCTCCACCCCCACCAGAATCAAGCATGCCACCACCACCACCACCTTCAATTCCTCAATCAACTCCATATTTCACTCCTTTCATTCAAACTTCTCAACCACCAGTCAACCTAACCGAACAACGTGTGCCAGACTCAACAATTGCAAGTGCTGAAACTGAAGAGGTCTGGGCACAAGTACCTATAATGACCAGATTGACTTCTCATCTGGAACCTCCCAGTGGTCTCTCCACTTCTTCTTCACCGAGGTCCAAGGCCTTCTTAGTAAGGTGGCGGACCTGGAGAGATCACTCCAGAGCTCTTCCCAGGTTATTTCTGATTTCAAGTCCTTATTGTCAAATAATTTAGCATCAGAAATGAACTTGTTTGCTGGGAATGAGAAGTTGGTCTTTGAGAAGTTAGATGAGCTGGTACTGGCCACCAATCGCAATTCTGAAAACATTAAAGTGGCAGTCCAGGGCTTAGAAGAGAAGCTGGTTAGTTCTGTTCAGACTGCAGTGGATAGTAAGATTGTTCAACCACTGGCAGGTCTGAAAGAAGAGATTGAGAAGTTGGTTACAAGGGTTAGTTCACTGGAAGGCAGACCCACTCTTGATCAGAATGTTATTGCAAGAACAATAAGTGAAGAATGTACAAGGGAGTTCAGATCCAGTATGCTTAAAGAAATCACTGAAGAGATTTCTGGATCTGTCCTTCGATCAATTAAAGATGGTTTGTTGCCAGAAGTTGTGCAGATGATTGAAGTTGAGCTGCCAAAGGACTTGCCAAAAGAAGTTGAAAATATCAAAAAGGAAGTCCAGGCACTCAAGCAAATTATGACTGATGCTAATCCAGTAACTGGAAGAACCTTTGGTTCACTGGACAGGCATATGATGGAAGAATTGTGGAATGATCTGAAGTCAAGGACTAGAGATCATTCCAAGGGGGAAAAATCGACTGTTCCATCATCTGGTGTCCAAGAGGGTTTGATCAGAAAGAGAAAAGAAGATGTTGTAAGGGCCGTTGCTACTGAGAGCATTGTGCAAAGAAAACAAGTGACTGGTACTGATGCCAGTGCACGATTAGCCCAGAGAGCACTTGGCACTAAAGCCATTGTGCAGACTGAAGAAGAGGCTACTGGTACTGAAGCCAGTGAGCCCCAGTTTGAAACCTTCCCAGATATTCCTACCACACTGAAGGCAGTTAAAGGAAAAGAAAAGGTTGTATCTGGTGAAGAGGAAGAGCAGACTGAAGATGTTGGACAATGAAACTTCAAGGAAGTTAGAACAACAATGCATCATGATCGAAATTTTCAAGAATAATCAAAGAGATGAACTGCTGGCCCATCAAAGGGAGATGGCAACAATGGGTACTCTGGACTCCTACAATGCTGGCAGGTTAGGCATTAATATTGAAGTATATAAAAGGATGAAGGATGACCCCAGAGTTCATCAGTGTCTAGATGCATTGAATGATGTTCATATACGCTCGTTCTACGCTGAAGAAGAACAGGTATATGACTCTTTAATTTATGGTGTTACCATTCCAGAGTTGATCAGGCAAAGAAAGGAGGAACTGATAAGCCTCCAGAAAAAGATTAGAAAAAATGCTGGTGCTCTGGAGTTGGAATACAGAAAGAGATTGACTGGTCTGCCAAAGCTTACTGCCAAACAAATGAAGGCAATAAAGGATGCTGATGTTAGCAATTTCATTCCACTGGATACTACTCTGAGAATTAATCTCCAAGAACTCCAGTACTGAAGGACACATCGTGGAGTTGAACCTTACCTAATGACCATTCTCACCAAAGGACCATATGTACCGATTCTGGTTTCCAGGACACCAGGAGCTACCACTGATGCTCCTGAAGTTGTTACTGAGTTAAACTAGAAGTACAATAGACAGATGATGAGCGTAGGCTTGTCAATCTGGATGCTCGGTTGAAATTTAATTATCAACACCCTTCCAGATGACATAATGAAATTTGTCATCAAACTTTCTTCTGCTAAAATGGTGTGGGATAATCTTTGTACCAGATTTGATGGTACGGAAGATGTTCTTGCTACCAAAAAGATAGATCTAAAACGTGCCTATGAAGGATTCTTTTCTCTCCCTAATGAGAGTCTGGATGACACTTATAATAGGTTCAAATGTCTTCTGAATGATATGACAAACGCTGGCATAGAGCACGATATGCTTGAAGTTTGCCACAAGTTCATTGACAGCTTGCCTATCAAATGGCAAGGTCTAAGACAAATTCTTAGGACCACTAAGCAGCTGAAGCAGCATGACTTAGAGTCACTCTATGGCACTCTTCAATTTGAAGAGAGAGCCCTTGCTCAAACTTTGAGAGTTGAGGCTGAGTCTAAGAGGCATGCTGGTTCATCTGGTTCATCTACTGCTTCTTTATCTAGTGTTTCTCATATTCATGATCCTCTTGCATTGGTTTCTGCTGAAGTTAGCACTATCCATGTTAACAACAGCCATTCTACCCCTTCTCACATCCAAGATCTTGTCAATGACCTTGATTTCGAGGAGAGACAAGAGATGTTCTCAAACTTCATTTTTGCTCTTATCGCTGGTAAAAGATATTCCAAGAAATGGAACAGTCGTAGGTCGACTGCTTCCAAAAGACCAGTGGTAGACAAATCGCAGGAAGAATGTTGGAGATGTGGTCGAAGGGGCCATTATCAGAAAGAATGCAAAGTCTCTATTCCTTCTTTGCAGGCAGCGAAGCCCTCTTTTTCATCAGTCAAGCCCGCTGATGAATACAAGAAAA
>CM067167.1:108740739-108793111 GCA_034093135.1 Erigeron breviscapus | reverse complement strand
CTTTTGCCTTTTGGATCGCTCGAAGAGCCCCGAAGGTAAAATAAATAAAATAGAGTTACAAAATATATATAATATATATATAATTTTGTAAATATACATATAAGTATGTTATCTATATGTATAAAACTTTGAAGGACATTTATATATATGTTATATATACTATGTGAGTCTTCATACTCCCCTTTTTCAATTATTTATACATTTATTTGGGGACTGAGATACATGCAATAAAACTACTTGTTATACTTATATGTATATTTTCAAAGTTATATAGTAATATACTTATATGTATATTTGTAGGTCCTTGTGGACTGATCGTACACGAGAACGCTTATAGTTATGACGAGAGTGCGGAATCCTCTCGTGATAACCTGTTTGCTTAATTAAATTATCGTCTTTCGTTGTTAATACAACCTAAGACCTTAAACGCGCGCGGGTTTGCAGTTTGACAGAGTTTAGTCGTATTAGCTTAATTAACTGTTACTAATTACGTATTTTCGAGATGTATTTATACTAAGATGTACTAAACGCGTGCTAAGTATGGACCGTGTATATTAAAGCCCATAGTCCATTAACAAACGCGTGTCATTAAGTAAACACGTGAATACCACGAGTTTAGGCAAACTCGTGTTACTGTAGCACACGAGTTTAGGCAAACTCGTGTTACTGTAGCACGAGTTTGCATACACTTTATTTTGTCATCTTTTAAGTATACTTTAATACTCAAAACGTGACTAGTTTATCACTTGTACCTGTATGTTATTTATAATCACATTCATACAAGTCGTAAACATTAAACATACCAAAACTCTGATCAATATGTAATCATTCACATTACTTAAGTCCAAATAACAAGTTTAAACCTAACATAAGTCTATGATTACATATTACAAAACATAAACATATACTGATCAAATCGCTGTTGCTGTTGTCAACAGAATCATGCACTTACAGTCTCCCCCTTGACATCAGCTACACGATTTCTTCAGTCTTGTAAAAATCTATCATCCATCAAACGTCAATCTCTTGCTATTTGCATGGATATTCTCATGTAAGCAAACTTGAATAATCTTACGATATCGGCTTTCTTCATCCTTCCAAAATGGCAAAAATGAGCACTCTGTATCGTATAACCTTCTTAGATCATTTCTTGAGAAGTTGACCAACTGCATTGGATCATATATTCTTCTCAACAAAATCTTCTTCTGTGAGTCTGCATACATCTTGGCTTCACCAGTATTTCGATCAATCTCCCAATTATCCATCTTTTCTAGCTCATCTTGTGGCCACTTCTTGGCTGGGACTTTGATCATGCACTTGATATCACGTTGAATATACTCAACGCTTCTATCTGGTTTCACCACCTTCTTCTTCTTTCTCGGTTTGATATGAAACTTCGGCTTATCTGAGTCTTTCATACTCGATCTCATCTTAAAATCTTCACGAAGCTTCTTACCAATGACATCAGCAAGACCATACTCGCTTGGATTGATAATCCAAGTATTTCCAAGTTCATGTAGGTCTTCTTCACATAAACTTCTAAAATGTCTCTCACTCCATGCTAAATACTGACAACCTTCTGGTCTTTTGAGAACGAACAGCTTCAGTTCTTCATCATAAAACCAACTCCAGATAATTGTCTTGTATTTTGCAGCATCTTTATCCGAGATATGAGTCCAATACACAGAGGGTCTCAGAGTATCCCTAGTGACTATAAATTCACCAACTCTCTGACCAGGTACAAATCTATCAATCACCTGTAATGGATCATCATCTCTGAGAGGCACTGGAAACTCATTTGGATTAAATGGTCTTGTCAAATTAATCTCATAAGGAAAAGGAACCAATGCATCTTCAACCTTAGCATATACTACAAAGTTTAAAACTTTAGTATTGCTACTAAATGGAGTTTGAAGCATCCTTTCCTTAACGTCATTCCTCTTTAATTCCAACACATTTCTTTCTTCTACTGATGGGTCTTCAGGAATTGAGTTCCAAAAATCATCAAACCCATAAGGCTTCTTGAATAAGTCCATATTCGGCTCAGGAACAATCTCACCTTCCTCAAGATCATCACCATCAAAGAACAATTCTGCATCATCTGCATCATCTATTAAGATTACACAGAATAAACACCAGAATACAATGATAATAATAAAGATGAAATACAATTGCATTGAAATAAAATATATTACATTTACATATCATAACTTATTACATGCAATCGAAAATACAAATCATCTAATCTTTATCAATCTCATAAGTTGAATCAGAATCAGAATCATAATCAGATCAGATTCCAAAACTGTTTGTTTTTGAATCTGTAATTCTTTTTCTCTTTCATTTTCTGCCTGTTGTTGTTTATCTAACAAAACATCAAATACATCATGAAAAGCATTTTCTTCAGAATAATAGTCATGTCCAAATTTTGCTTCAACTTCACGTTTTAATCGTTCAGTTTCAGCTTCAACCTGATCATCACTTAAATAATCAATTGACTTTGAAGAATTACCTGAATCGTCAAGTGCTTCAATGACCTCAGCATCACGAGGCGCACTTGATCCAGCAGCTCCAGATGTACTTGCAACATCCTTCTCTAACTCCCCCTTAGTTCTTGCTTCTGTATGAGCTTCAGTTCTTGGCTCACCATCAGCATTCGCATCATCATCATGATCTTCATCCTCTTTCCTCTTCAACTCAGTTTCCCTACAACCATCTCCCCCTTGAGCCAATAACTGCCTAAGCTGTTCTCTGAGTTCAGCACTTTGACGCTTTTCATCTGCTAAATCAGCAACTAACGTCCCTACTAACCCTTGCAGTGCCTTCATCTGAGCTTCTAAGGTCATAACTTTTGTCTCCAAACGATTAATCTTGAATTGAGGCAACATAATCTGCGCAGATTCATCAGCAACAACAGATTCAGTAGCAACAACAGGTACCTCTGATCGTACAGATTCATCAGCAACAACAGATTCAGTAGCAACAACAGGTACCTCTGATCGTACAGATTCATCAGCAACAACAGATTCAGTAGCAACAACAGGTACCTCTGATCGTACAGATTCATCAGCAACAACAGATTCAGTAGCAACAACAGGTACCTCTGATCGTACAGATTCATCAGCAACAACAGATTCAGTAGCAACAACAGGTACCTCTGATCGTACAGATTCATCAGCAACAACAGATTCAGTAGCAACAACAGGTACCTCTGATCGTACAGATTCATCAGCAACAACAGATTCAGTAGCAACAACAGGTACCTCTGATCGTACAGATTCATCAGCAACAACAGATTCAGTAGCAACAACAGGTACCTCTGATCGTACAGATTCATCAGCAACAACAGATTCAGTAGCAACAACAGGTACCTCTGATCGTATAGATTCATCAGTAATCGCGTGTGATCAACAGGTAAACACGTGTAGAAGGGTAAACGCGTGTGACCAAAGGTAAACGCGTGTAGCAGGGTAAACGCGTGTAGAAGGGTAAACGCGTGTAGAAGGGTAAACGCGTGTAGAAGGGTAAACGCGTGTAGAAGGGTAAACGCGTGTAGAAGGGTAAACGCGTGTAGAAGGGTAAACGCGTGTAGAAGGTAAACGCGTGTAGAAGGGTAAACGCGTGTAAAAGGGTAAACGCGTGTAACCAAAGGTAAACGCGTGTAGAAGGGTAAACGCGTGTGATCAAGGATAAACACGTGTATAAAGGTAAACGCGTGTGAAGGTAAACGCGTGTAGAAGGGTAAACGCGTGTAGAAGGGTAAACGCGTGTAGAAGGGTAAACGCGTGTAGAAGGGTAAACGCGTGTAGAAGGGTAAACGCGTGTAGAAGGTAAACGCGTGTAGAAGGGTAAACGCGTGTAGAAGGGTAAACGCGTGTAGAAGGGTAAACGCGTGTAGAAGGGTAAACGCGTGTAGAAGGGTAAACGCGTGTAGAAGGGTAAACGCGTGTAGAAGGGTAAACGCGTGTAGAAGGGTAAACGCGTGTAGAAGGGTAAACGCGTGTAGAAGGTAAACGCGTGTAGAAGGGTAAACGCGTGTAGAAGGGTAAACGCGTGTAGAAGGGTAAACGCGTGTAGAAGGGTAAACGCGTGTAGAAGGGTAAACGCGTGTAGAAGGGTAAACGCGTGTAGAAGGGTAAACGCGTGTAGAAGGGTAAACGCGTGTAGAAGGGTAAACGCGTGTAGAAGGTAAACGCGTGTAGAAGGGTAAACGCGTGTAGAAGGGTAAACGCGTGTAGAAGGGTAAACGCGTGTAGAAGGGTAAACGCGTGTAGAAGGGTAAACGCGTGTAGAAGGGTAAACGCGTGTAGAAGGGTAAACGCGTGTAGAAGGGTAAACGCGTGTAGAAGGGTAAACGCGTGTAGAAGGGTAAACGCGTGTAGAAGGGTAAACGCGTGTAGAAGGGTAAACGCGTGTAGAAGGGTAAACGCGTGTAGAAGGGTAAACGCGTGTAGAAGGGTAAACGCGTGTAGAAGGGTAAACGCGTGTAGAAGGGTAAACGCGTGTAGAAGGGTAAACGCGTGTAGAAGGGTAAACGCGTGTAGAAGGGTAAACGCGTGTAGAAGGGTAAACGCGTGTAGAAGGGTAAACGCGTGTAGAAGGGTAAACGCGTGTAGAAGGGTAAACGCGTGTAGAAGGGTAAACGCGTGTAGAAGGGTAAACGCGTGTAGAAGGGTAAACGCGTGTAGAAGGGTAAACGCGTGTAGAAGGGTAAACGCGTGTAGAAGGGTAAACGCGTGTAGAAGGGTAAACGCGTGTAGAAGGGTAAACGCGTGTAGAAGGGTAAACGCGTGTAGAAGGGTAAACGCGTGTAGAAGGGTAAACGCGTGTAGAAGGGTAAACGCGTGTAGAAGGGTAAACGCGTGTAGAAGGGTAAACGCGTGTAGAAGGGTAAACGCGTGTAGAAGGGTAAACGCGTGTAGAAGGGTAAACGCGTGTAGAAGGGTAAACGCGTGTAGAAGGGTAAACGCGTGTAGAAGGGTAAACGCGTGTAGAAGGGTAAACGCGTGTAGAAGGGTAAACGCGTGTAGAAGGGTAAACGCGTGTAGAAGGGTAAACGCGTGTAGAAGGGTAAACGCGTGTAGAAGGGTAAACGCGTGTAGAAGGGTAAACGCGTGTAGAAGGGTAAACGCGTGTAGAAGGGTAAACGCGTGTAGAAGGGTAAACGCGTGTAGAAGGGTAAACGCGTGTAGAAGGGTAAACGCGTGTAGAAGGGTAAACGCGTGTAGAAGGGTAAACGCGTGTAGAAGGGTAAACGCGTGTAGAAGGTAAACGCGTGTAGAAGGGTAAACGCGTGTAGAAGGGTAAACGCGTGTAGAAGGGTAAACGCGTGTAGAAGGGTAAACGCGTGTAGAAGGGTAAACGCGTGTAGAAGGGTAAACGCGTGTAGAAGGGTAAACGCGTGTAGAAGGGTAAACGCGTGTAGAAGGGTAAACGCGTGTAGAAGGGTAAACGCGTGTAGAAGGGTAAACGCGTGTAGAAGGGTAAACGCGTGTAGAAGGGTAAACGCGTGTAGAAGGGTAAACGCGTGTAGAAGGGTAAACGCGTGTAGAAGGGTAAACGCGTGTAGAAGGGTAAACGCGTGTAGAAGGGTAAACGCGTGTAGAAGGGTAAACGCGTGTAGAAGGGTAAACGCGTGTAGAAGGGTAAACGCGTGTAGAAGGGTAAACGCGTGTAGAAGGGTAAACGCGTGTAGAAGGGTAAACGCGTGTAGAAGGGTAAACGCGTGTAGAAGGGTAAACGCGTGTAGAAGGGTAAACGCGTGTAGAAGGGTAAACGCGTGTAGAAGGGTAAACGCGTGTAGAAGGGTAAACGCGTGTAGAAGGGTAAACGCGTGTAGAAGGGTAAACGCGTGTAGAAGGGTAATCGCGTGATCAAGGTAAACGCGTGTAGAAGGGTAAAAGCGTGTTACCAAAGGTAAACGCGTGTAGAAGGGTAAACGCGTGTTACCAAAGGTAAACGCGTGTAGAAGGGTAAACGCGTGTTACCAAAGGTAAACGCGTGTAGCAGGGTAAACGCGTGTGAAAGGATAAACGCGTGTAGCAGGGTAAACGCGTGTAAAGGTAAACGCGTGTAGAAGGGTAAACGCGTGTAAAGGTAAACGCGTGTAAAGGTAAACGCGTGTAGAAGGTAAACGCGTGTAAAGGTAAACGCGTGTAGAAGGGTAAACGCGTGTAGAAGGGTAAACGCGTGTAAAGGTAAACGCGTGTAGAAGGGTAAACGCGTGTAGAAGGTAAACGCGTCTAATTTTCAAACGCGTGTGAAATCCAACCCTAAGTTACTGTTCATCGTCATCTAAATTCAGAAACAAACAAATATATCTTTGAAAATCAAACAAAATCAAGGAAAACATACCTGTAATTAACACGAAGATGGTCGATGAATAATAACAAATCACGAAGTACAAATACTAATCACAAACAGTAACCAATTGCACGGTTTTGACAATATGCACGATTTTAGCTAAACGCGTGTTTGGGGGTAAAACTCGGGTGAAAATGAATTTGTAAAAATTGAAAATGGTAAAAATGAACGAGTTTGGTCATGGTATATATATACCCGTGACCCAAACGCGTGTTACCTGTACAATCAAACACATTTTCAAACAACACTTAGAGAAATTTCATACCCTTTACCTTCAAACCTGAATAACCAGCCAATACACAGGATAGAGATAACCTGTATGAAACTCAATGATTGAACCCCCTGAAAATCAAGTCATCATTAGCAGATAAAATTTTAACAATCAAACACATTTTCAAACAACACTTAGAGAAATTTCATACCCTTTACCTTCAAACCTGAATAACCAGCCAATACACAGGATAGAGATAACCTGTATGAAACTCAATGATTGAACCCCCTGAAAATCAAGTCATCATTAGCAGATAAAATTTTAACAATCAAACCTGATAATCTTGACTTTACGATATACCTGTATCAACTGAAAAACCATTACATAAACTTTGGTAAACTTACACAACAAGTTAATGTGATGTATAAAACCATAAAGTAACGGACATTTAAAACATCGATACCAGGACTTGATTTGGACTCAATTCATTCACCGATAATCATTAGCAATCGAAAGCCTGCAAAAGCAAACTCCCCCTTAACTAATGATACCAGGTAAGATACTTTTTAACAACTTTGGAAAAACACACAATTCCAATATCGAAAGTCCTGCACACTTAAAGGAAACTCATCAATGCATCAATATCAACAGATGACATTATTTTAAGCATGCAAAGAAAATATCGAAATGAAAACCTATGGTCAGTCAAGAATCATCGTCAAGCATATCTTTTCACCAAAAAAAAAACAAATTCTTGAATCGATCGGTCCCCGGCACTTTCACCAAAAACAAATTGAAATCTCAAAAACATATCAAACTAATCTTGACTATATTTTGACTTTTCCAAAGCAACAAAATTCAGAAAGATCATTT
Source organism: Erigeron breviscapus (assembly GCA_034093135.1). Classification (NCBI taxonomy): domain Eukaryota; kingdom Viridiplantae; phylum Streptophyta; class Magnoliopsida; order Asterales; family Asteraceae; genus Erigeron; species Erigeron breviscapus. Next base: position 108,785,664 of record CM067167.1, on the reverse strand, counting down.
CCGTAAACTTAAACAAATTAATGTCCATATCAGAAAACAATCTTTTAACATAATACTTCAAGCAATAAAGACTCATATAATCCAGTTAAGGACCATATAGCTGAACAATAGAATCATTAGATGCTTATCAACTCTCTCGTGCAATAAGAACTAGTTTTGACACAACTACTTGACACATAAGATGGAAGTACAAAAATAAAAATAAAAATAAAAATAAAAATAAAAACTTTAAATTTAAACCACATTATTTATTTACAAGAAATTCTAAGTTTCTGCGGATTAGATCAGATTAGCAATTACATAAGCCTGCAAGTGAGAAATAGTTCTCTTATTATTAGTTATGAACAATGACTCAACCACGATTACCGGTATGTTTGTCCTCTTAAACACTCGGTACTTCCAGTTTCCTTTGGTTTGTGGCACTTTCGTATTACTTGAGCCAAGGACAGTCACCATGTAACCTAGTAAGTTACTCATGTCACATTATTATTAATGTAAATGTGTATCCCACAATCAAGCATACACTTAAGATAAAATAAAATAAAATAAAATAAAATAAAATAAAATAAAATTTAATTGCGTAACAAATTGTAACTTATGTAAGATAAAATAAAATAAAATAAAATAAAATAAAATAAAATAAAATAAAATAAAATAAAATAAAATAAAATAAAATAAAATAAAATAAAATAAAATAAAATAAAATAAAATAAAATAAAATAAAATAAAATAAAATAAAATAAAATAAAATAAAATAAAATAAAATAAAATAAAATAAAATAAAATAAAATAAAATAAAATAAAATAAAATAAAATAAAATAAAATAAAATAAAATAAAATAAAATAAAATAAAATAAAATAAAATAAAATAAAATAAAATAAAATAAAATAAAATAAAATAAAATAAAATAAAATAAAATAAAATAAAATAAAATAAAATAAAATAAAATAAAATAAAATAAAATAAAATAAAATAAAATAAAATAAAATAAAATAAAATAAAATAAAATAAAATAAAATAAAATAAAATAAAATAAAATAAAATAAAATAAAATAAAATAAAATAAAATAAAATAAAATAAAATAAAATAAAATAAAATAAAATAAAATAAAATAAAATAAAATAAAATAAAATAAAATAAAATAAAATAAAATAAAATAAAATAAAATAAAATAAAATAAAATAAAATAAAATAAAATAAAATAAAATAAAATAAAATAAAATAAAATAAAATAAAATAAAATAAAATAAAATAAAATAAAATAAAATAAAATAAAATAAAATAAAATAAAATAAAATAAAATAAAATAAAATAAAATAAAATAAAATAAAATAAAATAAAATAAAATAAAATAAAATAAAATAAAATAAAATAAAATAAAATAAAATAAAATAAAATAAAATAAAATAAAATAAAATAAAATAAAATAAAATAAAATAAAATAAAATAAAATAAAATAAAATAAAATAAAATAAAATAAAATAAAATAAAATAAAATAAAATAAAATAAAATAAAATAAAATAAAATAAAATAAAATAAAATAAAATAAAATAAAATAAAATAAAATAAAATAAAATAAAATAAAATAAAATAAAATAAAATAAAATAAAATAAAATAAAATAAAATAAAATAAAATAAAATAAAATAAAATAAAATAAAATAAAATAAAATAAAATAAAATAAAATAAAATAAAATAAAATAAAATAAAATAAAATAAAATAAAATAAAATAAAATAAAATAAAATAAAATAAAATAAAATAAAATAAAATAAAATAAAATAAAATAAAATAAAATAAAATAAAATAAAATAAAATAAAATAAAATAAAATAAAATAAAATAAAATAAAATAAAATAAAATAAAATAAAATAAAATAAAATAAAATAAAATAAAATAAAATAAAATAAAATAAAATAAAATAAAATAAAATAAAATAAAATAAAATAAAATAAAATAAAATAAAATAAAATAAAATAAAATAAAATAAAATAAAATAAAATAAAATAAAATAAAATAAAATAAAATAAAATAAAATAAAATAAAATAAAATAAAATAAAATAAAATAAAATAAAATAAAATAAAATAAAATAAAATAAAATAAAATAAAATAAAATAAAATAAAATAAAATAAAATAAAATAAAATAAAATAAAATAAAATAAAATAAAATAAAATAAAATAAAATAAAATAAAATAAAATAAAATAAAATAAAATAAAATAAAATAAAATAAAATAAAATAAAATAAAATAAAATAAAATAAAATAAAATAAAATAAAATAAAATAAAATAAAATAAAATAAAATAAAATAAAATAAAATAAAATAAAATAAAATAAAATAAAATAAAATAAAATAAAATAAAATAAAATAAAATAAAATAAAATAAAATAAAATAAAATAAAATAAAATAAAATAAAATAAAATAAAATAAAATAAAATAAAATAAAATAAAATAAAATAAAATAAAATAAAATAAAATAAAATAAAATAAAATAAAATAAAATAAAATAAAATAAAATAAAATAAAATAAAATAAAATAAAATAAAATAAAATAAAATAAAATAAAATAAAATAAAATAAAATAAAATAAAATAAAATAAAATAAAATAAAATAAAATAAAATAAAATAAAATAAAATAAAATAAAATAAAATAAAATAAAATAAAATAAAATAAAATAAAATAAAATAAAATAAAATAAAATAAAATAAAATAAAATAAAATATTTTAAATAAATTAGCTTAAGCATTATTAATCATACTCAAAACCCATTCAAAATAAAATAAAAAAAATAAAATAAAATAAAATAAAATAAAATATACAAGAAAAATAGTTCTTTGAGAGATCTAATATGAATCAGCATTCTTCATACCATTTAGAAGAATCAGCTTTTCAAAGCGAGTCTTATCAAATGCTTTAGTATACAAATCCTTCTTCATACTCATTTCAAATTCCTTCTTCATACTCATTTCAAATTCCTTCTTCATACTCATTTCAAATTCCTTCTTCATACTCATTTCAAATTCCTTCTTCATACTCATTTCAAATTCCTTCTTCATACTCATTTCAAATTCCTTCTTCATACTCATTTCAAATTCCTTCTTCATACTCATTTCAAATTCCTTCTTCATACTCATTTCAAATTCCTTCTTCATACTCATTTCAAATTCCTTCTTCATACTCATTTCAAATTCCTTCTTCATACTCATTTCAAATTCCTTCTTCATACTCATTTCAAATTCCTTCTTCATACTCATTTCAAATTCCTTCTTCATACTCATTTCAAATTCCTTCTTCATACTCATTTCAAATTCCTTCTTCATACTCATTTCAAATTCCTTCTTCATACTCATTTCAAATTCCTTCTTCATACTCATTTCAAATTCCTTCTTCATACTCATTTCAAATTCCTTCTTCATACTCATTTCAAATTCCTTCTTCATACTCATTTCAAATTCCTTCTTCATACTCATTTCAAATTCCTTCTTCATACTCATTTCAAATTCCTTCTTCATACTCATTTCAAATTCCTTCTTCATACTCATTTCAAATTCCTTCTTCATACTCATTTCAAATTCCTTCTTCATACTCATTTCAAATTCCTTCTTCATACTCATTTCAAATTCCTTCTTCATACTCATTTCAAATTCCTTCTTCATACTCATTTCAAATTCCTTCTTCATACTCATTTCAAATTCCTTCTTCATACTCATTTCAAATTCCTTCTTCATACTCATTTCAAATTCCTTCTTCATACTCATTTCAAATTCCTTCTTCATACTCATTTCAAATTCCTTCTTCATACTCATTTCAAATTCCTTCTTCATACTCATTTCAAATTCCTTCTTCATACTCATTTCAAATTCCTTCTTCATACTCATTTCAAATTCCTTCTTCATACTCATTTCAAATTCCTTCTTCATACTCATTTCAAATTCCTTCTTCATACTCATTTCAAATTCCTTCTTCATACTCATTTCAAATTCCTTCTTCATACTCATTTCAAATTCCTTCTTCATACTCATTTCAAATTCCTTCTTCATACTCATTTCAAATTCCTTCTTCATACTCATTTCAAATTCCTTCTTCATACTCATTTCAAATTCCTTCTTCATACTCATTTCAAATTCCTTCTTCATACTCATTTCAAATTCCTTCTTCATACTCATTTCAAATTCCTTCTTCATACTCATTTCAAATTCCTTCTTCATACTCATTTCAAATTCCTTCTTCATACTCATTTCAAATTCCTTCTTCATACTCATTTCAAATTCCTTCTTCATACTCATTTCAAATTCCTTCTTCATACTCATTTCAAATTCCTTCTTCATACTCATTTCAAATTCCTTCTTCATACTCATTTCAAATTCCTTCTTCATACTCATTTCAAATTCCTTCTTCATACTCATTTCAAATTCCTTCTTCATACTCATTTCAAATTCCTTCTTCATACTCATTTCAAATTCCTTCTTCATACTCATTTCAAATTCCTTCTTCATACTCATTTCAAATTCCTTCTTCATACTCATTTCAAATTCCTTCTTCATACTCATTTCAAATTCCTTCTTCATACTCATTTCAAATTCCTTCTTCATACTCATTTCAAATTCCTTCTTCATACTCATTTCAAATTCCTTCTTCATACTCATTTCAAATTCCTTCTTCATACTCATTTCAAATTCCTTCTTCATACTCATTTCAAATTCCTTCTTCATACTCATTTCAAATTCCTTCTTATACTCATTTCAACTTCTTGCAGTAAATTTAATTCCCCCATAGCACTCATTTCAAATTCCTTCTTCATACTCATTTCAAAATCCTTGCACATCTTAATGTCAGATGAACCAAAAATGATATCATCCACATAAACTTGCACAATTATATAATCTTGCTTCTGCCATTTGATAAACAACGTGCTGTCTATCGATCCTCTTGTAAATCCATTTGTCAACAAATGTGTTGACAACTTCTCATACCACACTCTTGGTGCTTGATGTAATCCATAAAGAGCCTTATCCAGTCGATATGCCCTTCTTGGATAATTTGGATCTTCAAACCCCGGTGGTTGACGAACGTACACTTCTTCCTTAACTTCTCCATACAAGAAGGCACTCTTCAATAAAATAAAATAAAATAAAATAATTCAATAAAAAAATAAAATAAGACATAGCATTAATGATTTCATGCAAACAGTTTCTAATGTAAATAATTATTATAAAATAAAATAAAATAAAATAAAATAAAATAAATTAGCTTAAGCATTATTAATCATACTCAAAACCCATTCAAAAAAAATAAAATAAAATAAAATAAAATAAAATAAAATAAAATATACAAGAAAAATAGTTCTTTGAGAGATCTAATATGAATCAGCATTCTTCATACCATTGAGAAGAATCAGCTTTTCAAAGCGAGTCTTATCAAATGCTTTAGTATACAAATCAGCTAGATTATCATCAGTTATAACTTTTTCCAAATGAATTAACTTCTTTTGGGCACAGTCACGCAAAAAATGATGTCTAATGTCAATATGCTTGGTGACTTTATGCAAGACAGGGTTATTAGTTATATCTATAGCTGACTTATTATCAATCTTAATAGGAGTATCAAGAAAATCCATACCGTAGTCTCGAAGTTGTTGCTGAATCCATAATACCTGGGAACAGCAGCTTCCAGCAGCCATGTACTCTGCCTCACAAGTAGACTGAGCTACCGATGTCTGCTTCTTACATTGCCACGATACAAGTCTCCCTCCTAAGAATTGACATCCGCCAGTCGTAGACTTCCTATCATTGTTACAACCTCCAAAGTCCGAATCAGTGTAAGCAACAAACTCAAACGTTCCTCCCAACGGATACCATAGACCAAGTCCTTGGTTTCCCTTTAAATATCTGAGGATCCGTTTTACAGCCGTTAAATGTGACTCTTTCGGATTTGCTTGAAATCTAGCACACAGACAAACAGCAAACATGATATCTGGACGCGAAGCAGTTAAATACATCAATGAGCCGATGATCGCCCGATAATAAGTAGCATCCACAAGTGTATCTTTAGAATTAGGAACTCCTAAACCATGATTCAACTGAATAGGAGTACCATAAGTCTTGGATTCTAACATTTGAAACCTTTCCAAGATGTCATTGACATACTTAGTCTGGTGAATGAAAAAACCATCTTTTCGTTGATCAACTTGCAGTCCAAGGAAAAATTTTAATTCTCCCATAGCACTCATTTCAAATTCCTTCTTCATACTCATTTCAAATTCCTTCTTCATACTCATTTCAAAATCCTTGCACATCTTAATGTCAGATGAACCAAAAATGATATCATCCACATAAACTTGCACAATTATATAATCTTGCTTCTGCCATTTGATAAACAACGTGCTGTCTATCGATCCTCTTGTAAATCCATTTGTCAACAAATGTGTTGACAACTTCTCATACCACACTCTTGGTGCTTGATGTAATCCATAAAGAGCCTTATCCAGTCGATATGCCCTTCTTGGATAATTTGGATCTTCAAACCCCGGTGGTTGACGAACATACACTTCTTCCTTAACTTCTCCATACAAGAAGGCACTCTTCACATCCAACTGATACACCTTTATTCCTTTGAAACTAGCATAAGCTAAAAATAGCCTTATAGCTTCAATCCGAGCAACTGGTGCAAAAGTTTCATTGTAGTCATAACCTTCTCGCTGTGCAAAACCCTGAACAACTAGACGTGCCTTATTTCTTGTAACAATCCCTTTGTCATTCTTCCACTTTAGAATTAAACTTTGGTTGAGGAGAAGTTTTCAGAAAAGTACAAGGAACACCAAACGGTTCCAATCCAGACAAATCAGGTTTTCGTTTGTTGAGAAGTTCATAACAAGTCTTATTAAACCTTTTAACAGTTAGCACCCGATTTAACACATGACAAGCTGTGTTCACAGCTTCCGCCCAAAACATAGTTGGTAGCCCTGAATCAGCAAGCATAGTTCTGGCAGTCTCGATCAAGGTCCTATTCTTTCTCTCAGCAACTCCATTTTGCTGAGGTTCATACGGAGCACTAAATTGATGTTGAATTCCTTTAGACAAACAGAAAACATCCATCACCGAGTTTTTGAACTCCGTGCCATTGTCACTCCTGATTCGTTTGATCTTCGTGTTGTAGAGATTCTCAGCTTCAGTGAAAAAGTTAATCAGTATCTCCGTAGTCTCATCTTTGGTAGCTAAGAAGAAAACCCATGAAAACCTTGAATAATCATCAGTGACAACCAAGCAGTAGTACATTCCCCCTCTACTCCTAACATTTACTGGACCAAAGAGATCCATATGAAGTAACTCAAAAGGAGCGGCAATTGAATTTTGTGTCTTGGGCTTGTGAGGCTTTTTCTGTTGTTTGCCTTTCAAGCATGGAACACATCTATCTTCCAATTCAAACTTCTTTTTAGGAACACCTTGAACCAGATCATTCTTCACAATGTAATTCATCTTCCGGAAATGTAGATGTCCCATTCTTCTATGCCATAAGAGAGAATCACTTTCGCTTGCCTTAGACAACAAACAAACTTCCTTCTGTACATTCTTGGTTCCTAACATTAAACCATAAATATCTCTTTTACGAGGAGCAGTCAACAATATCCAATCATCTGGAATAACAAAACCCGGTTTCAAGACGAATGCAGCTTTGTCGTTGAAGAAAACTGAATTTCCTCGGTCACAAATTTGTGATACACTCATCAGATTATGAGTAAGTTCTTCCACGTAATTGACATTCTTTAAAGTAAGTTTTCCATCGACGACATCACCTTGTCCAGTGATTTGTCCGCCCTTGGAACCAGCAAAATTTACATGTGATCCTTTAATATTTACAAAATCAGACAGAAGTCTTCTGTCTCCTGTCATGTGCCTGGAGCAACCGCTATCAAGATACCAAATACTAATAGGAATTGGTGGTAGCCCCTGCACATGAAACAAAAATGGATCAGTTATCAAGGACAACCCAAGCCTTTATAGACTTGGGTTTACCATTCTCGTCCTTAACAAGCATTTCAGTCCAATATCCATTGCTCCCAATAGGTGCCTTGGATGTTTGCTGAGCATGCTGTAAAGGTATATTCTCAACCCTTGATTGAGACCTTTTAGGGGAAAATGGTCTATTAAAGAATGGTCTATTCACTTGTGGAACACGAGATGTGTTACGGTCATAGTAGTTCTGTCGATGATGCCCTGAATTTGCATTTTGTGATGACTGACCAGATCTATTTCTAGGGGAAACATATCTTGGTGAATCATTTCTTTTAGCCACAGGTGGAACAAATTTACCATAAGCTTGATTACCCATCCCATTAGAACTACTTGACACATTCTGTTGTTTACCATTCCCTCGCTCAAAAGACACATGAGAATTAGGGGATGATCCTCTACTTTGATTTGACTTAGCAGGAGAAACTGACTGTATAGAGGACTTCCTAACTCGGTTGGGACAACAACTATACACATGTCCCTTTTCAAAACAAGCAAAACAAGATCGTTGTGCTGACTTGCTAGAAGATTGTTGAGCTGATGGTTTAGATGGAGGGGTATTCAAGATATTCTTAATCTCCTGAGTCGCTATCTCTTCCACAGTAGGAGCCTTAGTCTCAGAAGTTGAGAATGATTTGGTAACACTAGGTTCAGGTTCAGTAACATACTTAACCTCAATTGAATTAGTCTGAATTCCTTTCTTGACAAACTTCTTACTTAGCTGTGGTATATCATGGTTTTTGGTCCTCAGTTGTCTAGGAATGAATTTAAGTTGCTTAGGTTCAGTGGAGACGGATGACTTAGGATAGTCAGTAAGCACTGGTTTAGCAGAATCAGACTCAGCCAAATCTGGATGAACAGGGTCTAAGTTGTTGTTAAAAGGAGGTCTTACATCAGTGTAATCAGCTCCTAGTCCTGTTTTATCCTTAGGATGTCTAGGTTTACCTAAAGAAGCTACCAGATCACTTCCTCTCCATTTAGCTAAAGTAGTCTCATGTTTAGTAATGGTAACCCTAGCATCAGCCAAATCCTTCTCTTTCTTACCGATTTCACTAGAAAGAAAAACTATCTTTTCATTTGCTAGATTTTCTCTAAAAATTGATTCTTTCAGTTTGTCTTTTAAGGCAGCATTATCATTGTCAAGTGACTTAATCCTACTCTTAAATTGACGTTCTTGATCAAGTAAAGCACTATTCTTAGAGAAAAATGAACTACGTTCCTTGCTGATAGTTTCATAACTAGCGGCTAACTCTAAAGTCTTGGATGAGGCAATACTATGTTGTTGCATCAAATCTTTAACAAACATGCAAATACGATGAACAGTCAAATAAGAAAAAGTTACCTGTTTCTCTCGATCATCGCAGTCAGCCATATATGCAACAAAGTCTGATATTGTCATACCTTCAGGAATATCAAAATCATCAGCTTCTGTAGAAATAGCCTTGTCCAATTTTGCACTTGAGCTCATCGATTGATTATCACTCTGGCTGCTTGTCTTATCAGTAGATTCATCGATCTTCTTATCAGCCTTTTTAAGCTTCACTGCTTCATCTGCATCCTTTTCATCATCAGAAACTTTTAATGCAGCATCAGTAGCAGCAGCCTCTTCACTTGTATAAAGAGCATAATCAAACGCAGCACTTCCGTCATCAATCACATTAGCTACTTCATCATAAATCTCAGCTAGCAAAGCATTTTCAGGTTCATTCTCCTTTGTCCAAAGGTAAGTACCATCTTCCTGTCTTGCCACCATGGCATTTTCAGGATTTTGAACTTGATTTTCTGTAGGAAGTTCCTGAATGATCATTCCATCATGCTCTGTAGCTTTGGTTGATTTGATTTGATTTCCAGCTTGCACACCTCCCTGATTGTAATTCTGACGATTAGCTGTAGAATTATCAAAACGCTTTGGTCTTTGACATTCCTTAGCAAAATGACCAAAACCATCACAATTATAACACTTAACCTTCGACTTGTCAAATCCTCTATTCTTGTCAGATGCAAGATTTCTTCCAGTTCGTTGCATAAAACGACGAGCTTTTATAGTGAGCATAGCCATTTGCCACTTCAAGTCCATTTCCTCTAAATCATCAGGATCAACTTGTTCATAATCTTTATCAATCAAACTTGGATCTGAAATTTTGCCATTGATAAATGCCTCATGAGCAGAACACATTGCAGCAAATACTTGCATACGTCCTTCAGCAGATTGCATACTCATTGGCATCGAGCGAACAGTTGTATTTCCACTGTTTCTTGATCCACTGCTATTCTTAGTTGTAGACGAATTGTCATAAACCATGTATCCAGCAATTCCATCAGGATCCATAACAGGATGAATGGTTTCAGTGGATAAAAGAGCAGTAGATCCACTTCCAGAAGTAGAGGAAGATGAAAACAATAGATTATCAGTATTAGCATGATAAAGACTCGGATTTTGTTGAAAAACAGAAAGGTCATCTTTTGCTTTACGCTTCATTTCCCTGTTCTTTACTTTTGAGACAATCTCTGCCAAGGTATAAGATTCATAATTTTTCTCTTCTTGAAGACTATGCACAAAATCATTCCATTTGTTCGGCAGAGAATCCAAAAATTTATCTACTAGTTTATTTTGAGATAAACACGTGTTTAGAACAAAAAGAGAACAGGTGCACGTGTTTGAGATAAACACGTGTTTAGAACAAAAAGAGAACAGGTGCACGTGTTTGAGATAAACACGTGTTTAGAACAAAAAGAGAACAGGTGCACGTGTTTGAGATAAACACGTGTTTAGAACAAAAAGAGAACAGGTGCACGTGTTTGAGATAAACACGTGTTTAGAACAAAAAGAGAACAGGTGCACGTGTTTGAGATAAACACGTGTTTAGAACAAAAAGAGAACAGGTGCACGTGTTTGAGATAAACACGTGTTTAGAACAAAAAGAGAACAGGTGCACGTGTTTGAGATAAACACGTGTTTAGAACAAAAAGAGAACAGGTGCACGTGTTTGAGATAAACACGTGTTTAGAACAAAAAGAGAACAGGTGCACGTGTTTGAGATAAACACGTGTTTAGAACAAAAAGAGAACAGGTGCACGTGTTTGAGATAAACACGTGTTTAGAACAAAAAGAGAACAGGTGCACGTGTTTGAGATAAACACGTGTTTAGAACAAAAAGAGAACAGGTGCACGTGTTTGAGATAAACACGTGTTTAGAACAAAAAGAGAACAGGTGCACGTGTTTGAGATAAACACGTGTTTAGAACAAAAAGAGAACAGGTGCACGTGTTTGAGATAAACACGTGTTTAGAACAAAAAGAGAACAGGTGCACGTGTTTGAGATAAACACGTGTTTAGAACAAAAAGAGAACAGGTGCACGTGTTTGAGATAAACACGTGTTTAGAACAAAAAGAGAACAGGTGCACGTGTTTGAGATAAACACGTGTTTAGAACAAAAAGAGAACAGGTGCACGTGTTTGAGATAAACACGTGTTTAGAACAAAAAGAGAACAGGTGCACGTGTTTGAGATAAACACGTGTTTAGAACAAAAAGAGAACAGGTGCACGTGTTTGAGATAAACACGTGTTTAGAACAAAAAGAGAACAGGTGCACGTGTTTGAGATAAACACGTGTTTAGAACAAAAAGAGAACAGGTGCACGTGTTTGAGATAAACACGTGTTTAGAACAAAAAGAGAACAGGTGCACGTGTTTGAGATAAACACGTGTTTAGAACAAAAAGAGAACAGGTGCACGTGTTTGAGATAAACACGTGTTTAGAACAAAAAGAGAACAGGTGCACGTGTTTGAGATAAACACGTGTTTAGAACAAAAAGAGAACAGGTGCACGTGTTTGAGATAAACACGTGTTTAGAACAAAAAGAGAACAGGTGCACGTGTTTGAGATAAACACGTGTTTAGAACAAAAAGAGAACAGGTGCACGTGTTTGAGATAAACACGTGTTTAGAACAAAAAGAGAACAGGTGCACGTGTTTGAGATAAACACGTGTTTAGAACAAAAAGAGAACAGGTGCACGTGTTTGAGATAAACACGTGTTTAGAACAAAAAGAGAACAGGTGCACGTGTTTGAGATAAACACGTGTTTAGAACAAAAAGAGAACAGGTGCACGTGTTTGAGATAAACACGTGTTTAGAACAAAAAGAGAACAGGTGCACGTGTTTGAGATAAACACGTGTTTAGAACAAAAAGAGAACAGGTGCACGTGTTTGAGATAAACACGTGTTTAGAACAAAAAGAGAACAGGTGCACGTGTTTGAGATAAACACGTGTTTAGAACAAAAAGAGAACAGGTGCACGTGTTTGAGATAAACACGTGTTTAGAACAAAAAGAGAACAGGTGCACGTGTTTGAGATAAACACGTGTTTAGAACAAAAAGAGAACAGGTGCACGTGTTTGAGATAAACACGTGTTTAGAACAAAAAGAGAACAGGTGCACGTGTTTGAGATAAACACGTGTTTAGAACAAAAAGAGAACAGGTGCACGTGTTTGAGATAAACACGTGTTTAGAACAAAAAGAGAACAGGTGCACGTGTTTGAGATAAACACGTGTTTAGAACAAAAAGAGAACAGGTGCACGTGTTTGAGATAAACACGTGTTTAGACACGTGTTTAGAACAAAAAGAGAACAGGTGCACGTGTTTGAGATAAACACGTGTTTAGAACACACGTGTTTAGAACACCACGAGTTTGACACAGGAGCAAACACGTGTTAAGGTAGCAAACACGTGTTAAGGAAGCAAACACGTGTTAAGGTAGAACACCACGAGTTTAGAACAAAAAGAGAACAGGTGCACGTGTTTGAGATAAACACGTGTTTAGAACACCACGAGTTTAGAACAAAAAGAGAACAGGTGCACGTGTTTGAGATAAACACGTGTTTAGAACAAAAAGAGAACAGGTGCACGTGTTTGAGATAAACACGTGTTTAGAACAAAAAGAGAACAGGTGCACGTGTTTGAGATAAACACGTGTTTAGAACAAAAAGAGAACAGGTGCACGTGTTTGAGATAAACACGTGTTTAGAACAAAAAGAGAACAGGTGCACGTGTTTGAGATAAACACGTGTTTAGAACAAAAAGAGAACAGGTGCACGTGTTTGAGATAAACACGTGTTTAGAACAAAAAGAGAACAGGTGCACGTGTTTGAGATAAACACGTGTTTAGAACAAAAAGAGAACAGGTGCACGTGTTTGAGATAAACACGTGTTTAGAACAAAAAGAGAACAGGTGCACGTGTTTGAGATAAACACGTGTTTAGAACAAAAAGAGAACAGGTGCACGTGTTTGAGATAAACACGTGTTTAGAACAAAAAGAGAACAGGTGCACGTGTTTGAGATAAACACGTGTTTAGAACAAAAAGAGAACAGGTGCACGTGTTTGAGATAAACACGTGTTTAGAACACCACGAGTTTAGGCAAACTCGTGTTACTGTAGCACACGAGTTTAGGCAAACTCGTGTTACTGTAGCACACGAGTTTAGGCAAACTCGTGTTACTGTAGCACACGAGTTTAGGCAAACTCGTGTTACTGTAGCACACGAGTTTAGGCAAACTCGTGTTACTGTAGCACACGAGTTTAGGCAAACTCGTGTTACTGTAGCACACGAGTTTAGGCAAACTCGTGTTACTGTAGCACACGAGTTTAGGCAAACTCGTGTTACTGTAGCACACGAGTTTAGGCAAACTCGTGTTACTGTAGCACACGAGTTTAGGCAAACTCGTGTTACTGTAGCACACGAGTTTAGGCAAACTCGTGTTACTGTAGCACACGAGTTTAGGCAAACTCGTGTTACTGTAGCACACGAGTTTAGGCAAACTCGTGTTACTGTAGCACACGAGTTTAGGCAAACTCGTGTTACTGTAGCACACGAGTTTAGGCAAACTCGTGTTACTGTAGCACACGAGTTTAGGCAAACTCGTGTTACTGTAGCACACGAGTTTAGGCAAACTCGTGTTACTGTAGCACGAGTTTGTAAACGCGTGTTTTTCCAAACGCGTGTTTTTCCAAACGCGTGTTTTTCCAAACGCGTGTTTTTCCAAACGCGTGTTTTTCCAAACGCGTGTTTTTCCAAACGCGTGTTTTTCCAAACGCGTGTTTTTCCAAACGCGTGTTTTTCCAAACGCGTGTTTTTCCAAACGCGTGTTTTTCCAAACGCGTGTTTTTCCAAACGCGTGTTTTTCCAAACGCGTGTTTTTCCAAACGCGTGTTTTTCCAAACGCGTGTTTTTCCAAACGCGTGTTTTTCCAAACGCGTGTTTTTCCAAACGCGTGTTTTTCCAAACGCGTGTTTTTCCAAACGCGTGTTTTTCCAAACGCGTGTTTTTCCAAACGCGTGTTTTTCCAAACGCGTGTTTTTCCAAACGCGTGTTTTTCCAAACGCGTGTTTTTCCAAACGCGTGTTTTTCCAAACGCGTGTTTTTCCAAACGCGTGTTTTTCCAAACGCGTGTTTTTCCAAACGCGTGTTTTTCCAAACGCGTGTTTTTCCAAACGCGTGTTTTTCCAAACGCGTGTTTTTCCAAACGCGTGTTTTTCCAAACGCGTGTTTTTCCAAACGCGTGTTTTTCCAAACGCGTGTTTTTCCAAACGCGTGTTTTTCCAAACGCGTGTTTTTCCAAACGCGTGTTTTTCCAAACGCGTGTTTTTCCAAACGCGTGTTTTTCCAAACGCGTGTTTTTCCAAACGCGTGTTTTTCCAAACGCGTGTTTTTCCAAACGCGTGTTTTTCCAAACGCGTGTTTTTCCAAACGCGTGTTTTTCCAAACGCGTGTTTTTCCAAACGCGTGTTTTTCCAAACGCGTGTTTTTCCAAACGCGTGTTTTTCCAAACGCGTGTTTTTCCAAACGCGTGTTTTTCCAAACGCGTGTTTTTCCAAACGCGTGTTTTTCCAAACGCGTGTTTTTCCAAACGCGTGTTTTTCCAAACGCGTGTTTTTCCAAACGCGTGTTTTTCCAAACGCGTGTTTTTCCAAACGCGTGTTTTTCCAAACGCGTGTTTTTCCAAACGCGTGTTTTTCCAAACGCGTGTTTTTCCAAACGCGTGTTTTTCCAAACGCGTGTTTTTCCAAACGCGTGTTTTTCCAAACGCGTGTTTTTCCAAACGCGTGTTTTTCCAAACGCGTGTTTTTCCAAACGCGTGTTTTTCCAAACGCGTGTTTTTCCAAACGCGTGTTTTTCCAAACGCGTGTTTTTCCAAACGCGTGTTTTTCCAAACGCGTGTTTTTCCAAACGCGTGTTTTTCCAAACGCGTGTTTTTCCAAACGCGTGTTTTTCCAAACGCGTGTTTTTCCAAACGCGTGTTTTTCCAAACGCGTGTTTTTCCAAACGCGTGTTTTTCCAAACGCGTGTTTTTCCAAACGCGTGTTTTTCCAAACGCGTGTTTTTCCAAACGCGTGTTTTTCCAAACGCGTGTTTTTCCAAACGCGTGTTTTTCCAAACGCGTGTTTTTCCAAACGCGTGTTTTTCCAAACGCGTGTTTTTCCAAACGCGTGTTTTTCCAAACGCGTGTTTTTCCAAACGCGTGTTTTTCCAAACGCGTGTTTTTCCAAACGCGTGTTTTTCCAAACGCGTGTTTTTCCAAACGCGTGTTTTTCCAAACGCGTGTTTTTCCAAACGCGTGTTTTTCCAAACGCGTGTTTTTCCAAACGCGTGTTTTTCCAAACGCGTGTTTTTCCAAACGCGTGTTTTTCCAAACGCGTGTTTTTCCAAACGCGTGTTTTTCCAAACGCGTGTTTTTCCAAACGCGTGTTTTTCCAAACGCGTGTTTTTCCAAACGCGTGTTTTTCCAAACGCGTGTTTTTCCAAACGCGTGTTTTTCCAAACGCGTGTTTTTCCAAACGCGTGTTTTTCCAAACGCGTGTTTTTCCAAACGCGTGTTTTTCCAAACGCGTGTTTTTCCAAACGCGTGTTTTTCCAAACGCGTGTTTTTCCAAACGCGTGTTTTTCCAAACGCGTGTTTTTCCAAACGCGTGTTTTTCCAAACGCGTGTTTTTCCAAACGCGTGTTTTTCCAAACGCGTGTTTTTCCAAACGCGTGTTTTTCCAAACGCGTGTTTTTCCAAACGCGTGTTTTTCCAAACGCGTGTTTTTCCAAACGCGTGTTTTTCCAAACGCGTGTTTTTCCAAACGCGTGTTTTTCCAAACGCGTGTTTTTCCAAACGCGTGTTTTTCCAAACGCGTGTTTTTCCAAACGCGTGTTTTTCCAAACGCGTGTTTTTCCAAACGCGTGTTTTTCCAAACGCGTGTTTTTCCAAACGCGTGTTTTTCCAAACGCGTGTTTTTCCAAACGCGTGTTTTTCCAAACGCGTGTTTTTCCAAACGCGTGTTTTTCCAAACGCGTGTTTTTCCAAACGCGTGTTTTTCCAAACGCGTGTTTTTCCAAACGCGTGTTTTTCCAAACGCGTGTTTTTCCAAACGCGTGTTTTTCCAAACGCGTGTTTTTCCAAACGCGTGTTTTTCCAAACGCGTGTTTTTCCAAACGCGTGTTTTTCCAAACGCGTGTTTTTCCAAACGCGTGTTTTTCCAAACGCGTGTTTTTCCAAACGCGTGTTTTTCCAAACGCGTGTTTTTCCAAACGCGTGTTTTTCCAAACGCGTGTTTTTCCAAACGCGTGTTTTTCCAAACGCGTGTTTTTCCAAACGCGTGTTTTTCCAAACGCGTGTTTTTCCAAACGCGTGTTTTTCCAAACGCGTGTTTTTCCAAACGCGTGTTTTTCCAAACGCGTGTTTTTCCAAACGCGTGTTTTTCCAAACGCGTGTTTTTCCAAACGCGTGTTTTTCCAAACGCGTGTTTTTCCAAACGCGTGTTTTTCCAAACGCGTGTTTTTCCAAACGCGTGTTTTTCCAAACGCGTGTTTTTCCAAACGCGTGTTTTTCCAAACGCGTGTTTTTCCAAACGCGTGTTTTTCCAAACGCGTGTTTTTCCAAACGCGTGTTTTTCCAAACGCGTGTTTTTCCAAACGCGTGTTTTTCCAAACGCGTGTTTTTCCAAACGCGTGTTTTTCCAAACGCGTGTTTTTCCAAACGCGTGTTTTTCCAAACGCGTGTTTTTCCAAACGCGTGTTTTTCCAAACGCGTGTTTTTCCAAACGCGTGTTTTTCCAAACGCGTGTTTTTCCAAACGCGTGTTTTTCCAAACGCGTGTTTTTCCAAACGCGTGTTTTTCCAAACGCGTGTTTTTCCAAACGCGTGTTTTTCCAAACGCGTGTTTTCCAAACGCGTGTTTTCCAAACGCGTGTTACTGTTCACACGAGTTTGTCCAAACTCGTGGTACTGTTCACACGAGTTTGTCCAAACTCGTGGTACTGTTCACACGAGTTTGTCCAAACTCGTGGTACTGTTCACACGAGTTTGTCCAAACTCGTGGTACTGTTCACACGAGTTTGTCCAAACTCGTGGTACTGTTCACACGAGTTTGTCCAAACTCGTGGTACTGTTCACACGAGTTTGTCCAAACTCGTGGTACTGTTCACACGAGTTTGTCCAAACTCGTGGTACTGTTCACACGAGTTTGTCCAAACTCGTGGTACTGTTCACACGAGTTTGTCCAAACTCGTGGTACTGTTCACACGAGTTTGTCCAAACTCGTGGTACTGTTCACACGAGTTTGTCCAAACTCGTGGTACTGTTCACACGAGTTTGTCCAAACTCGTGGTACTGTTCACACGAGTTTGTCCAAACTCGTGGTACTGTTCACACGAGTTTGTCCAAACTCGTGGTACTGTTCACACGAGTTTGTCCAAACTCGTGGTACTGTTCACACGAGTTTGTCCAAACTCGTGGTACTGTTCACACGAGTTTGTCCAAACTCGTGGTACTGTTCACACGAGTTTGTCCAAACTCGTGGTACTGTTCACACGAGTTTGTCCAAACTCGTGGTACTGTTCACACGAGTTTGTCCAAACTCGTGGTACTGTTCACACGAGTTTGTCCAAACTCGTGGTACTGTTCACACGAGTTTGTCCAAACTCGTGGTACTGTTCACACGAGTTTGTCCAAACTCGTGGTACTGTTCACACGAGTTTGTCCAAACTCGTGGTACTGTTCACACGAGTTTGTCCAAACTCGTGGTACTGTTCACACGAGTTTGTCCAAACTCGTGGTACTGTTCACACGAGTTTGTCCAGTTATCTGGATAATCTCTGTAAAGTAACAGCCCTTTAATTGAGATGCATCGGACACAAATTGTGCACCAGAACGTGCACTTACAGTCTCCCCCTTGACCGATGCACTCAATTAAATTGACATCAAATAGGTCACAATTAAGCATTTGAAAACATCAATTAATCCTTGAATCAATTGCATAAATGAATCCCTCTTTTTGATCATCAAAACGACTCGAAACCGCAACGTTTGGTTCCAAAAACACAATTGAACACACATGGATCTAATTAAACACCTGGGATTCACTTATTTACATATAAACAACATTATTCAACATTAAAGTTTGCATCTTGACATAGTTAATCAACTCTATTAAGGATTTTACTCACGAAAACATCGTTTTTAACCGAAATCATCAACTTTAAACAACCCCAACCCTCAAGGTCGGATCTACAGGGACAAAACCTACTTTAAAACTTAATCAACAATCAAATGATGATATAATACCTGTAGGGTTGATCAACGGATCAAAAAGCACTCGAATTCCCTTCCAAAATCTCCCGAAATCAACTATAACTTGAAGATTAGATCTAAGCTTTTGTTTGCAGGTGTTTCTAGGGTTTTGTAACTGATCAAAAGGTTCTTGGTCGACCATAGGGCGCCTTATATACTGGAGACAACTTTCAATTTTACATCTAGGCCCTCGCACTTCGTTATAACTCGTTTCGGCACTTAACGACTCGTTTAACGCCCACAGAAACACTTATCGACCCTTAAATCTTATCGGGAACATTAAATGACTTCATTTATCATTATCTACTTTAATTTCATTATTTTAAATCATTTTAATACATAACTCACGTAATTCGTTTAATTCACATAAGCACATATACAACACATAGTTACTAACGGTCACTAACGACAAGTTGACGGTCAACGTCAAAAGTCAAACTTGATAAGTTTGGGATGTTACAATTCTCCCCTCCTTAATAGGATTCTGTCCTCAGAATCATCTCACGACATCAACACCTCATTTCATCTTCTCACTACTTTCCACGCATTTGTCAACGTTTTACCACTTAAATTCAAGCACATTTCCACTCATTTTCTTTTCACCTCCTCCCTTTCCTTTAATGTCTTTCATTAGTCAATGTGATTACCGTCAAATGAACACGCCCGCCTCATGATACATTTATAATTATGTTCCGGACCATAATTATAACTATATCATTCCTCACACGTGTACCTTTAACTATATCCACACATCTTAATATCCAACATCTCCATCTCAATCCATCATAGCATAATTATACTAACTACAAAACACACAATAATCACACATTACACATACACATATAACACAAAATGAAACAATATGTACTACTTACGCCGCATACCATATTCGTGTATCACAATGTCTTGCACCCTTCCTATGGGTGACCACCTATTCCATCAATGTACATTTCCTTACGTACATAACATCCATCATAAACAAATCTTAATTGATCTCACGTTATCATCATAATCTTGCAACGGATAAATCGAGAAAAATAGAGGATTATGGGCTACCAACATAATTTACTTCAACAAACACTTCTCACCTTGAACCACTACAACTTGCATCACATATATCACGTAAGGATGTAATACCACATAGCATATCACTTCGTTCATGACAATCCGTAAATTCGTGTATCTCCGAGCTCTTTGTCACATAAGACATCATCAAGTTTCAACATTTAGTAATACTACAAGCATATTCCACATAATTCTTTAATAACATATCGTCATACCATTAAGCATCAATATTTAGCAACGGGCTCAACAAGAGGTAAAGAAATTAAGGCAAATCAACCTTCTTTATGCATAATCCACAAATAACTTATAATACCTTAATCTTACACTCTCACTCTTCCCAACCCGTCCTAAGAGCACTTTCATCATAAAGCTAAAGCATTACTACTTGAGCCTATCATTTCTCATACGGTTTAAGTCCAAAATCCTAAGGTCTTGGTCGAATTTCGGTTCACTTAAACCATTTCTCTGATACCAACTTGTAACACCCGTCATTTTAAAAACCTGGATTTCAAAAAACTTTTGCCAAACGGCGTTTAAAACGTAGCGGAAAAGGATCACTTAAAAACTGCCCCATCCGTAACGGATGGTACCGTTCATTAAAGTTTGGTGTTACTAATAGCATCATCGTAATAGTCAAAGTAAAATCCAAGTTATGGCACTAACATAATTGCCATCAACACTACAAGAGACATAAATCATAAATAAAGTAGCCGAACATATGGCTATGGGTAAAGTCTAATCATAGGGAGGCTAATGCTAATCTTCCTTTATTCTTCTACCCATCTCACGATCCACGCACTTCACTAGCTTATACCTGCTTATCCTGAAGGACACAACATTTTCATAAAAGCAAGTGTTAGCTAATAAAATTAGCTAAGTAAGATACACACATTTTGATAAAACGTTCTTCATTTTACTTTCATAAAACTTCGTCATATTTTACTTATCAAAACGTAACCACATTACATATCATCCACAACAATCATAGATCAACTCATACTCCCCTTTTCCCACATTGCATCACATTTCATTTCATATCAACATATACATCTTATCATCATATACCCACATCTTAATCAATACCTTATATTATATCAACATAGACTTACCACTAAACGTAACTTCATATCATA
The DNA here is from genome assembly GCA_034093135.1 of Erigeron breviscapus. Lineage (NCBI taxonomy): Eukaryota > Viridiplantae > Streptophyta > Magnoliopsida > Asterales > Asteraceae > Erigeron > Erigeron breviscapus. The sequence goes on along the minus strand of CM067167.1, from coordinate 108,764,834 downwards.
TCTTGGCATATCACACATAATGTCACACGTATTCATATTAGTACATATTCTCACGTCACATTGTGATCTCACAACGTAAAGCACATATACTTCTTTCACACATATCTTATTATCAACTTAATCAGCTTAATCAAATTCATCTCACGTCTTACATATCACACATAAACATATTGCACATATATGTATAGCACATGTAGGATATATACTCCTAATTGTGCCTATGCATCGTTCTTATCACACGTCTCAACACATCTTATTAAATCCCACATCACATTGTAATCCCACGTCTTAAATTACATGTACATCTTTCTCACGTATTCTTATAGTTATCTTAATCAACTTATTCCCACATCTTACATCTTTAATCAGTTTACATATTACGCACTAGCTTTACAACTAGCACGATTTTCCACGTCTTAAATTTTAGGAAAAGCAATGCCATTTCCATAGTATCCCGTCATGCTTTTAACATTGGTGGTTAGTCACTCCACCCGGAAATACTAGTCCCACGTAACTATGCCGCAAGGAGCCACTCAAGCGACCACGTACGCACTAGCTTGGCATAAACTAGCACGGGTTAAGCTTAACACTTCCCACATCAATCTCACGTATTTAGCTATAGCATTTCCCACGTATTTATATCTTTCTTACTTTTACGCACTAACACTAAGGCTAGAACGGTTTCCCACATCTCACATTTTACTTTAACATTAGGTATATACATTACCTAACTAGTCCCACATCTACTTTAACGTTTAATCCCACTAACGTGCACAACTCATAACATTTCTTACGTGTATCTAGTGAACTAGACATTTCATACTTAATTCTCACATATAAGCCATCACACATCAACATCAAGACATATCAACAACATTATCAACAATATATATCATAATCAGTTCATAGCAACATCATTAAAGTCATCACACTACTTATGCACACAACTACTTTTACTTTAAACGTCAACATAACAACATAGGTCATTTCAGCATACATACATTCCCATATAACCTCCCGCATAACCTGGAAAACCCAACACACATAAGATAATCTGATTAAGAGGTTAATTATAGAAACCACATTTTGTTGTGCCTCCAGCGTGATAAAAGTCATGTATCTTACCTGACGACGAGCACAACGATCAACAAGCAACTTTAACGTATCTTTCTTGAGTTCCCAACTACCTAGCACACACATATAATCGACATGTAACATAAACGGGACCTTAAAGAACATCTCCAAGTTCCCTAAACATCAACATAACTTATACCTAAGGTCTATGGGTCAAATGAGCACTAAAACAAGCCTAAACGACCACCAGACCTCCAAGTGCGCCGCACCCCCATCTGTGCGTCGCACCAAACAACCAGGGACTTCAGCCCAGCACCAGGTGCGCCGCACCAAGGCCCAGGTGCGCCGCACCTCGGGTGTCGACCAGCAAAACCAACTTCGTTTCTCTTTATTCACCTTCCGAACGGATCCCAAACCTCCACCGCGACTTATACCCATTAAATTGACATCAAATAGGTCACAATTAAGCATTTGAAAACATCAATTAATCCTTGAATCAATTGCATAAATGAATCCCTCTTTTTGATCATCAAAACGACTCGAAACCGCAACGTTTGGTTCCAAAAACACAATTGAACACACATGGATCTAATTAAACACCTGGGATTCACTTATTTACATATAAACAACATTATTCACCATTAAAGTTTGCATCTTGACATAGTTAATCAACTCTATTAATGATTTTACTCACGAAAACATCGTTTTTAACCGAAATCATCAACTTTAAACAACCCCAACCCTCAAGGTCGGATCTACACGGACAAAACCTACTTTAAAACTTAATCAACAATCAAATGATGATATAATACCTGTAGGGTTGATCAACGGATCGAAAAGCACTCGAATTCCCTTCCAAAATCTCCCGAAATCAACTATAACTTGAAGATTAGATCTAAGCTTTTGTTTGCAGGTGTTTCTAGGGTTTTGTAACTGATCAAAAGGGTTCTTGGTCGACCATAGGGTGCCTTATATACTGGAGACAACTTTCAATTTTACATCTAGGCCCTCGCACTTTGTTATAACTCGTTTCGGCACTTAACGGCTCGTTTAACGCCCACAGAAACACTTATCGACCCATAAATCTTATCGGGAACATTAAATGACTTCATTTATCATTATCTACTTTAATTTCATTATTTTAAATCATTTTAACACATAACTCACATAATTCGTTTAATTCACATAAGCACATATACAACACATAGTTACTAACGGTCACTAACGACAAGTTGACGGTCAACGTCAAAAGTCAAACTTGATAAGTTTGGGATGTTACAGTTTTAAATAATAGGGTAAGACACATCCTTAGCGATACCACATAATCCTTCTTCTGCATCATCTCTTTTAATTCATTTGTAACCATTTTCTCCCCATGACGCACCCCATGAGTTCTTCATGAGCCAATAATCGGTCCCATCCGTCGCGGTCCCATACCCGACTGCAGTTATAGCATGGTCGAGATCAGTTCCACATCTCCCGCTAAAAACACCACCCGAATATATAGTTGAAAATAAGATCCTCTTGCATCAATGGCAATCGAAATAGGTTGCTGTGTTACCGCCTGTAGATTTTAAAATGAAGATGCCACAAGTTAAGTTCATAATAAAAAAATACGTATGCACAGTACGTATACAATAGTATGAAATACAGATTATTGTGTATATCCAAACATTTGTGTATACATAATCTCCGCGTGTAAATATATACTCATATTCAAACACGCATATATGAAAAATGTCAAACACGATTATTATTTTTACGTGCATTTTTATAAGTGATTATTACCTATGGATGTAACTAACTATGAACAAATGTCTATGTTATGTAAAAATCTTGTAAAATGTATATGTCTTGTAATGAACTTTCAAATCCCGATTATTGGATGTACATGACTAATCAAAAACTTACACGTGGCAGATTATATGGTTGCCACGTATACCCGGGTACATCCAATAACCAGGATTTAAAAGTTCATTAAATTACATAGACATTTTACGAGATCTTTACATAACATAGACATTTTGTCATAGTTAGTTACATCCATAGGTAATAATTCCTTTTTATAATCAAAAGCTATGTAAAATTCAAATACTATAAGTACCGGCCAGTACTCATTTATAATTATACCTGCAGCAGGGCCTTTTCGTCGTTCCTCGGAACTCTCTCATAGCCAGAGATTGTGGCTGCCGGGATGGCTCTTTTACAATCACCTTGTTGTGCGGTGTATGGATAAGCGGATTCAGAACTTAGACCATTTTGGATTACGATGAATTTGAAGGCGTTCTCCATAATACCTCCTCCACAACCTTGATTGGTGCCATAGATATCACAGTCAACGAGTTCTTGCTCTGACAAAGATATTAATTTCCCGGTTTTGATCTTGTTGATACCTTCCATAGCTGCCACTGCCGAAAAGGCCCAACAACATCCTATTTCCAATATATATAATATATATATATATATATATATATAGTCAAAAGTTCCAATATATATATATATAATGAACACAAATATAGTGTGGAGTCAGAGATATTGTCGAGTAGGTTTATTAATAAAACTATCAAGACTTGTTATCACTTATGGAATTTTTTTTTAAAACGGACGTTTTTCAAGGGTGTTTTGTCAAATAAGTTTTTGCAATTTTTTTTTTGTGGAACCAGTTAATCCGGTACTGGGAGTACCGGTTTCAATATTTTGGCCCGAACCCGGTATTGGCAAAACCGGGTTCAAAAAAAGCAATTTGAAACCGGTATTGCCATCCCTGGGTTCGCAGTACACAGTGCTTTTCCAGACGTGTTCAGACGATGTGACAAGGCGGGGTACGAACGTTGACTAGCTACAGTGGTCTCACTCACAAGAAACGAGACCGGTATTGCCAAAACCGGTCTCGAATCGGGTATATATATATAATTCGGTTTCCCTTTAACCATTTGAAACAAATAACTTATCAAACATTATCAGTATACATTTTTTAAAACAAAACTTATGGCTTCTTCATCGTCATCTGACTCATCATCACCTCCTATAGTAACATTTCATGCATTGAAAGCGCAATGTAAAGAGGATATAGACGACGGATATGAACTTTACCACAAAATTAATGATTGTAAGTTTCTTATGGAACAAAGGAAGCTCGAACATAAGAAGAAAATAAAAGAAATAAGGAAAATTGGCAGCGGAATCATTATAAGTGAAGAAATGCATAGCGAATATCTTGAGTCTACATTACCATGCATCGATGAAATAACTTCTGAACTTGAGAAACTGCTAAAGTTGATTGACAAAAAGATCGACTATGCGACATATTATAAATTGCTAGCTGAAGACGGTTTCCGTTAGAAATTTTATGTAGTATTTTTAATATGTATTATTTTGATGTAAGTTTTATATCGTTATTATGTCAGGTTTATGATGTTTTTTATAAAATATCTATAAAAAAAAGCATAATATTTATCTTATTGACAAACAGATATTTATTAATAAAAACATAAAAAATTAATACATAATAGAATCTATCTAGCACCACCCGTTCCACATCCTGGTCGGCCACGACGAACTCTGCGACTTCTTCGCGGACGCACATGTTCTTCTTGTTGTTGTTCTTCTTCTTCCTCTTCTTCTTCTTCTTCTTGTTCTTCTTTTTCTTCGTCATTTCCCAGATTTGTAACTGGGTGTTGAGAAGAACTTGGAATGTCGAAATTTTGCATTGGAAAAGGAGAGAAGTTTTGTGGTGGTGGACCAGTGTATGAGTAATCAGGTGCAAAAATATTTGGGGAGACATTGAACAGATGATATGGTGAATTCGGGGTAAAATAACCCGGGTTTTGGGAGGTACCCGGGAACATTTATTGGGTGCCTGAACTTGAGGCACCAGCCTGTGAATTACCCGGTTGGTAAGTTTGAAAACCCGAGTTTGGTGACGGCCTGAACACATGTTGGGTATTAAAACTGGAAGGACCAGCACCCCATGAATTACCAGCACCCCATGAAGTACCTTGATCATGTTGGGAGGGAGGCATTTGAAATTCATGTGACTCAGGAAACTGGAAATTTTGTGAAGTATAATTCATACGTTGTTCCTGATGACTGAATGAAAATACCTCCCTCGGTATGGTTTTAAACTCCCCAAACATCTGGCTCATCTCCGGATGTGATTCTTGAAAATGACGAGCTCGCTCGTCAACCTGCAACAATCCCTCTTGCTGCGCACATTGAAATATTAGTAACAATTTTACATTTATTAGTAGCAAGTTTTATTTTTAAAAAAATACTTACAAACAATTGTTGATTAGACCCCCAAGCAGGGTATTCGCCTTCACGCTGGGCCTGAACGGGTTTACCGACAATTAACACGGTATGATCATGATACCACTGCATATAGCCGTCCGCAGTGGTGGTCCCTATAAGAAGAAGTTTGCTGATATCACAGGGGGACGGATAGTAGTGCCCCTATTAGCTGGTATGGTTCTCCTTCGTTCCCCATAAAGAATGTTATTCATATCTCTCGGTTGTTCTTCACCCATTCTGTTTCCCCTTCTTTGTTGATCTTGATTCCTGTTAATTTGCGGAAGTACAGTTCTATTCGGCTCAGGTGTTTGAACTTTTTCTTCTCCTTCTGAGTCCTCACCTGTTCGAAATATCCAAGATGCTTCCTCCGACCTATTAACCAATTGATCTTCTAAGGTCTGGCCCGATGAAACTTGATCTGCGGTTTCTGAATCTATCTTGCCCGATGTAGATGGTTCTTGATTGTTTCTTTGCACTAATCTACGTCTGGCCCTTCCCGGATTAGATAATGGACTATGCAAGGGTAAGCCAGAGGCTCTAGTGTTCATCAACTAGCAAGAACCTGCACAATTACCACAAAACAACCCGTCAACCGCACCTGGTACAAATAAAAATAAAAATGTAAATAAAGTAAAATCTATCTAATAAAGCAATTAACTTTCTCACAAGTAAATGTGAGAAAGGGTCGAACTACAAAATTAAACAACTACTAAAACAAAAGTCCCCGGCAGCGGCGCCAAAAACTTGATGTGTGAAATCGAGTCTTAAAATTTATAAACACGAATCACCTAGCGACTGACTACAACACACTCACAGGCAGTGAACCCGTTCGTATGCAGTATAGTTAGCTTGGTAAATCCGAGGTCGATCACAAGGACTAAAGTAAAGTAATTGTTCAAATAAAGTAGTTCAAGTAAAAGAGGGGGTTTCGTGACCGAATTGTCACTTTGCAATTAGTAAAAGCAGTTAGTAATCCCGCAGGATTAATCGAAAAGAGAGTTTGTAATTGAAAACAATAATTTAAAAGGCATCCATCTCGAATCCGCTCAACAACATATTCAGATTGCACATAAATGAAGTTCAATTCCAAGCTAAGTTGGTTGAATAATCGAGACTCAAACAAAGCACCAACCCCGTACCCGTCAAGTTAATGACATTACTTGACTATCTTGCTTAAACTAGTTTCATTACAAAGACTGTGAGTCCCTGAATACGATGGTTAACCCTGAAAGTGTAAAATACAACAAGTCTAATAATCACTAGAATGGACTAGTATTACTTAAATATAAATGCAAGTATATAAATAAAGTAATACACGACTTAAAGCAATAAACAAGTAAAGTGGAACATTATGTATTTTTCAAGGTGTATTTTATTATGATGTTAAATAAAATACAAGGTTGTGCGGAATCAAGATAATACAAATAAGTATGTAACCTAACAACCTATGAATTACAAATGATCTATATTTGTCAAATAAGCTCTTTTGGATCGAGATACTTAAAGTTGTGAAGTATCCCTGTTTAAGATCGAGAGTATTTAGACAAATTCACTCTAATGCTAAATGTATGCTTTAAAGTGTTTTTCTCAAATAAATGACTTTGTATTTATAGGCAACAAAATTCACCAGTGAATTTTATGCCGTACAAATATGGTTGTATGCATTTAATGATCCGACAAGAACATTAAATGCATTGGTTAATGGTACAAGGATAAAGTCACATCAATATGACTTTATTCTTTTAACCAACCACCTTTACACACGTATAAACTTTGGTAAAGAATAAGTGGAATGTCCTTTGGAAAGTGTGTAAAGGCAAAAGTCAATTACTCGATATCAGTGTTCAGACTTGTAAGGTCTAGAACACTGACAATCCTCCAGTGTACAGATCTGGTAAGACTTCCAGTGGACTCCGCCATTTGTCAGTCTTCTTTATTCTGACTTCAGTGAGAACGTCTTCAGTAGAGTAGATTTGGACTGGGGTGAAGTCCAGTGAGCTAATCTGGAGAATACTCCAGATTTCCTATACAAGTATTTGCTCACTGGTCTTCCATTATTTCTGGACAAATCTTCAGAGGGATTCTAGATTCCAAGTCTGGAGTAGGTCCAGTAGAACACGTTTATGGACAGATCTTCAGTAAGGCTCCAGTAGTCGAGTCTGGAGCGAGTCCAGTAAATCTGGACCTAACAAATTCCCCCTATTTGTTTAGAAATAATGCAAGTGTTTTCAAGCTTAAATTTATACAACTTTGTATGCTTGAAAAACACAAGTTTTGATTTTAGTCTAAAAAATCTAAGTTACTGGAAAACACTTTATAGATCATGAGTGTTTTCAGTTTCATCTTTTAAGTTCTAACTTAGACTAAATCTGATCATTTACTTTTATGAATCAAAAATTGCAACTAATTTATTACATACATCAACTGATAAATAGTTACAATTTTCATCAAACAATAAATTACAATAAGTAAATGATAAGAGTCAGGCCCTTCTCTTCGATGTCTGTCCTGGAGCATCTTCAGAAGCCTTTCTCTTTGGTGATGGAGAAGATGGTACTGATTCTGGCGATTTCATGTCCAATTGCAACTTCCATCTGTTGCTTTCTTCTCCATACCTTCTCAACCCTCTTCAGAAATGCTTTAACATCAGTCGACACATTTGTCTTCCCCCTGAATGTTAAGGCAATCTCCTTCAGTTCAGTCCATCCAAACGCCTGGACTGAAGTACTCTTTCTTTCATCAGTAAAGTTACCTTCCCTGGTCAACTTTACTTCAAACTTTGACATACCTTCATGATTATCAGCAAGCTTAATCTCTGCACCAGTAATCCTTCTAGCATCAGCCCTGAAATTCAACATTTCAATATACTTGTCTTTCAATTTGGCTGTCTGGATCATTGCTTCAGTTTCCTTTGACTCTCTTTTATTCTACAGCAGACTGGAGTTGTTGACGATTGATTTTCAGAGAAGTGTCCAGAGGGAATGAATCTGCTTACATCAGCATCTTTAATTGCTTTGATCTGTTTGGCAGTCAGTTTTAGTAAGCCAGTCACTTTCTTTCTGTACTCTAACTCCAGAGCACCAGCATTTTTCCTTATCTTCTTCTGGAGGTTCACCAGTTCCTGCTTCCTCTGCCTGATGAGTTCTGGTACACTTACACCATAAATTATTGAGTCATAGATTTGTTCTTCTTCAGCGTAAAAGGAGCGTACATGAACATCATTCAATGCATTCAGACATTGATGAACTCTGGGGTCTTCCTTCATCTTTTTGTAAACATCAATGTTTATGCCTAACCTGCCAGCATTATAAGAGTCCAGAGTCCCCATAGTTGCCATCTCCCTTTGATGGGCCAGCAGTTCATCTTTTTGATTTCTCTTGAAGATTTCAATCATTATGCATTCTTGTTCCAGCTTTTTAGAGGTTTCATCATCAGCAGTGGGATACTCTGATGATTCTTCAGCAGTTTGCACTTCTTCTCCAGATACCATTTGTTCTTTTCCTTTAACAGACTTCAGAGTAGTTGGTATATCTGGGAAAGATTCAAACTGGGGCTCACTGGCTTCAGTACCAGCAGCTTCTTCAGTCAGCATAGTGGCTTCAGTGCCAAATGCTCTCTGTGCTAATCATGCACTGGCATTAGTACCAGTCACTTGTTTTTGTTGCACAATGCTTTCAGTAGCAAAGGCTTTTTCAACAGCACTGGCAACAACATCCTTCTTCTTCCTTAACAAACCTTCTTGGACACCAGACGACTTTTCCCCCTTGGAATGATCACCAGTTCTGGACTTGAGATCATTCCATAATTGTTCTAGCATATGTCTGTCCAGTGCACCAAAGGTTCTTCCAGCCACTGGAGTTGTATCAGTCACAACTTTCTTAAGTGCCTGCACTTCCTTTTTAACAGTTTCAACTTCTTTAGGCAAGTGCTTTGGCAATTTTTCTTCCATTAACTTCTCCACTTGGGGTAACAGCCCATCTTGAATAGTTCGAAGAACAGAGTCAGAAATTTCTTCAGATAATTCTTTCAACATACTAATTCTGAACTTCTTTGTACATTCATCACTAATTGTGCTAACAACAGCAGCCTGATCAAGTGTGGGCCTGCTTTCCAGAGAACTAACCCTAGTAACCAACTTCTGAACTTCATCCTTCAGACCTGCCAGTGGTTGAACAAGTTCACCAGTCACTGCAGTCTGAACCGAACTAACCAGCCTTGTCTCTAATCCCTGGACTGCCACTTTGAAATTTTCAGTATTGTTGTTTGTGGCCAGTACCAGTTCATCAAGCTTCTCATTCCCATCAAACACATTCATCTCAGATGCAAGGTTATTTGATAATAAAGATTTAAAGTCTGAAATAACCTGCGATGAAGTCTGGAGTGATCTCTCCAGGTCCGCCACCTTACTTAGAAGGCCTTGGACCTCGGTAGAAGATGAAGTGGAGAGACCACTGGGAGGTTCAAGATTGGAAGTCAATCTGGTCATTAATGGTACTTGTGCCCAGACCTCTTCAGTTGCAGCTTCAGATGTTACAACTGTTGAGTCCAACGCACGAGGTTCAGATATCTCGACTGGAGTTTCAATTGGTGGAGGTTGAGTTTGTGAAGATTGGATTGTGAATGGATTAAAGTAAGGAGTGGATTGTGGAATTGAAGGTGGTGGTGGTGGTGGCATGTTTGATTCTGGTGGGGGTGGTGGCATTTCTGATTCTGGTGGAGGAATATTTGTTTCTGGTGGAGGTGGTGGCATTTCTGGTAGACTTTCAACTTGTACAACATCCTCACCCAGAAAGTTCATATTAACATCAAAATTTTGATCTTCTGACATGGGAGAATCAGCCTCATCCCAAAACATTTCACCAGCCTGAGCACTAACCGGTTCACCAGCCTGTTCACTTGCTTCAACATTCAAATCGATTTGAGCCTCTTGCTCACCAGATACTGTTCATCAGTTGAACAACTTGTTCTACCTGCTCAACAACCTGCTCAATAATCTGAGCCACATTTTCTATCTGTTCATCAGTCACCTGCCCAACATTCTCTTCAGGTTCAAAAATCGGAGACCCATCCAAATTCATTACATCACCAGGATGTCTTTCTGGATTTACCTGAACTCCAGCTCTCATCAGACGCCTGTTTGATCTAGGTCGTCTGGAAGGTTCAACATTTTCTGGTCCTTGACCTTCAGGAGCCACTTGTCTAATGGGTTGTACAGCTTCTATAATCTGTACATCTTGGTCACCAGAGGGTCCTTCACCAGTTTGACCTCTACCTGGAGCCAATTCTATTTCTTCCCTTTGAAAAGAGAGCATGGACTGAGGAATATCTACCTCATTCAGTGGAGATCTTAGGTTGGTCAGATCCCTCATATACTCACTCACAGAAAAGTGAGTAGTTTCATAATCGTACTGGTCTCCTAGAGCTCTTTTAAACATCAGTGAAAGAAAACGGATATAAGGAACAAAGGCTTTTCTACCTTTCACTCTAAGACGCTCTACCAGATCATCAAACAGGATCTGAGCAAAATCCACTCTGAGTCCAAACCAGAGGCAGTAGGCAATCTGGAGATGAGTTTGATTTATCTGGTCCAAACCTCCAGAACTGCCTCCCAGACATTCAACAATGTGCGTGAAGAAGAATCTCCATGAGTCTGTCAGTTTGCTCATGTAGACTGTTCCCTTCCTGGATAGCTGGCCATGCTCATCCACAATATCTATGTGCCCCATCAGTCTGCACACTTCCCTTGTATTGATACCAGAGGGAAGTTCAATGGGCAACTCATTCTGTTCAAAATAATTCAACTGTAGAACAGACCTGAGTAAACTAACAGTGAAACCCAAGGATCTGGTACCTCCCTTCAGAGAATAAGTAATTGATGAAGTTGTATCATCATATTGTGCAGTGTACCAGAATTCACAAAGGTAATCGTGGTACATCCTCCCTGGATTTAATGTCAACGCACCATATAATGGACATGAGAGAAAAAATGTGTTTAATCTCCCAATAACAGATTGGGCATCATGAACACTGGAAAGTGAAAGTCTGGCCATCCAGTTATTCATGTTTATTCTTATGGCTTTTGCCTCTAATGTGATATGAGGTGCCCTTTCAACATTTTCAGTTGGAGCATATTCAGCGGCGAGCAGATTTTTAAGCGATTTGGATTGTCTTGGTGCCATTTGAATATGAATAGATGAAGATGAAATTGAAAATTTAGGGTTTTGATGAAGATTTGATGAAGAATTGAATGGAAATGGAGTAAATATGAGAGATGATTATGATTGGAAATTGAATGAAGAAATAAATGAAGGAATTTAAAAGATTTGGGAGTAAATATGTTCGAAGTAAATGCAAATGAAATTGAAAGTGAGTATATATAGGAGAGAGAATGTGGAACTCAAACGGTTTAATTTGAAATTATCAAATAAAATTTTTGATCGGGTTCTGAGATCCGCATTAATTACATCACATCACACATAAATGTGTGACGGTTTACAGCCCACAAACATTAACAAGTTGCACTTTTTGTTTTCCCAAGGTAAAAATACCATCATTTATTTGAAAAATTTACATGCCACGTAGGATTATAAGATAAATATCTTTAAAAAAGTTTGCTTACGTGGCACGCACAATGACCAAGTATTTAAAAAAATATTATGACTCATTTCAGTGCATCTGGAGGTTGACTGGACACTCCAGTATCACTGGTGGATTAGTCCAGTGACGCATGTACTGATGGTACACTGGAGGGACACTCCAGTATCACTGGTGGATTAGTCCAGTGACGCATGTACTGATGGTACACTGGAGGGACACTCCAGTAAAGTACCAGTGAAAACCATTTGAAAGAGACTGGTGACCTCAAACATGTACGTCAACTAATACAAACAAATGAGAGGGACACATTTACAAGGAGACAAAAGTCACCTCAAACACGCACTTCAACCTGTCCAATTACCAGTGAGAGGGACACATTTACAAAGTACCAGTAATATTTTCTGAAGAATTTGTCCAGTGAGAAAATAAATTAATAAATTCCCCCTGAACTTAAAAACATTTTTAAGAACAAAAATATCTTTCAAGTCTTTCCCCCTGGAATGTTGATCCAGAAATCTATTAATGCAAAGATAGTACACAACGGCGTTCAATATCTGAGCAATCATAAATTTATAAATCTTTAAATCAAAGATCCTCAGTAGTACACACTGGCGTTCAATACCAAGGTTCCAGATTTAAGGGTTTAACATTCCCAACTCACCAACAAGATATTCAAAAGTTTTAACATCCAGAGGTTTAGTAAAAATGTCAGCGAGTTGTTTGTCAGTGGGAATAAAATGGAGTTTAATGTTGTTTTTCATAATATGATCACGAATGAAGTGATACCTGAGATCAATGTGCTTCGTCTTGGAGTGCATGACTGGATTGTTCGAGATAGCAATGGCACTGGTATTATCACAAAAGATTGGGGTCTTTGAGTACTTAATACCATAATCAAGCAACTGGTTCTTCATCCAGAGTATCTGAGCACAACAACTGGCTGCAGACACGTATTCAGCAGTGGACAATGAAACTGAAGTTTGCTTCTTACTGGTCCAGCTGACCAGTTTGCCACCAAGGAAATGACATCCACCAGTAGTGGATTTCCTGTCTATCTTACAACCTGCATGATCTGAATCTGAATAACCCATTAGATCCATGCCTGAGCCTTTGGGATACCAAAGACCCAAACTGGGGACACCTTTAAGGTACTTCAGTATGCGCTTTACAGCAAGCATATGAGATTCCTTTGGATTAGACTGATATCTGGCACATAAACATGTTGAAAACATAATATCTGGTCTACTGGCAGTGAAAAACATTAGTGAACTAACCATGCCTCTGTAGACAGTGGTGTTCACTGGTTTACCATCTGGATCGGAGTCCAGTTCAGTGGTGCAGAAATTGGAGTTGGTTTAGATGGTGAAGAGTTCATATCAAACTTCTTTAAAAGATCTCTAACATATTTTTCCTGATTAATAAAGATGCCATCTTTGTTTTGTTTAATCTGGAGTCCAAGAAAATACGTTAATTCACCCATCAAACTCATTTCATATTCAGTTGACATTATTTTCGAAAATTTCTTGCACATGTTTTCATCAGTAGACCCAAAAATAATATCATCAACATAAATTTGTACCATTAACAGATTACCTTTTTCATGAAGAATAAATAAGGTATTGTCAATTGCACCTCTTTTGAAACCATTTTTCAATAAATGTTTAGTCAGAGTGTCATACCAGGCACGTGGGGCTTGTCTGAGGCCATAAAGCGCTTTGTCCAGACGATATACCCAATGTGGATGCTTTTCATCAACGAAACCTGGTGGTTGTCTGACATAAACTTCTTCTTCAGCTTTCCATTCAAGAAAGCACTCTTTACATCCATCTGGTAGACCTTGAACTGATGATGAGCAGCGAATGATAAGAATATTCTGATCGCTTCAAGTCTAGCCACTGGAGCAAATGATTCATCAAAATCGACATCTGACTGGCAGTAGCCTTGTGCTACCAGTCTGGCCTTGTTTCTGATTACATGGCCATCTTCATCTACCTTGTTCCTGAAGACCCATCTTGTTCCAATTGGTTCTTTCTTTCCAACTGGGAAAGGAACCAGATACCAGACCTTGTTCCTTTCAAACTGGTGAAGCTCTTCTTACATAGCAGTCACCCAGCTTGGATCTTCCATAGCCTCGTCAATCTTCTTTGGTTCCATCAATAATAGAAAACTAACATATAAGCATTGATTACTGGAGGCTCTTCTGGTCTGAACTCCTCTACTGGAGTCACCTATGACCTGATCAATAGGATGAGCTTTTGTCCATCTGGAGTACTGACCAGGATTGTTACTGACAATAATATCAGTGCAAGAATTCAGTTGAGTCTCCTCTGGAGTTGCTTCAGGAGGAGGATCTTGCCAGACTACTTCAGCATCTTCATCTGAGTCATTTAAATCACGATTTGCATCATGAAATTCTTCATTTGAAGGCATTTCTTGAAGTACTGGTTCAGTTTGGAATTCTTCATAAGAAGACATTTCTGGTATATTCTCAACTGACACTGATACTGGGGGAGTAGTACGAACATCTGATCCAATATTAATTTCAGAGGGTAGTTTGAAAATAATAGAAGGATAGAATGGAGTACCACTGGAGCGTTCTTTTTCTGAACAGGTTCCAGATCAGGATGACTGGAAACTGTGTCTTCTGAATCTTCTTTATTGTAGTTGATAGGATCAGATTCATAGAAGACAATTGGAGTTACTGGGGGAGTGTCAAGGGCTGGCTTCTTGTTGATTGCAGCATTTGATTCATCAAATGTGACATGAATTGACTCATGGACCTTCTTCAGTCTCTTGTTGTAGACTCTGAAGGCCTTGCGAATGGCTGAATAGCCTAAGAAATACCCTTCATCAGCTTTGGTATCAAATTTGCCTAACTGACTGGAGTCGTTCAGGATGTAAACTGGACATCCAAAAACATGAAAATAACCAATATTTGGTTTTCTATTTCTTAAGACTTCGTAGGCTGTCTTTTTGTGTCGCTTCACACACACTGACCGGTTCTGGGTGTGGCAAGCAGTAGCAATTGCTTCAGCCCAGAAACTGGTAGACAGACAAGATTCAGCAAGCATACTCCTGGCAGCTTCTATCAGCGTTCGATTCTTCCTTTCCATAACTCCATTCTGTTCTGGAGAGCGGGCTGATGAGAAATTCTGGGAGATGCCAGTGTCAGTACAGAATGACTCCAGAGTTGCATTCTGGAATTTTGTTCCATTGTCACTTCTTAACTGACACACCTTTCGATTGTACTTGAGCTCAATTTGCTTGATAAGACTGATGATTTCAGCAGCAGCTTCACTTTTAGACTGAGAAAGATAACCCAACAATATCTGGAAAATTCATCTACTATTACCAGGGTGTATCTTTTACCAGCACGAGTCTGAACATTCACTGGACCAAAGAGGTCCATATGAAGCATATGAAGAGGTTCAGATATGCTGAAATTCTGTTTGGTCTTGAAACTGGTACGTTTCTGCTTACCCATCTCACATCCTGGACATGGCCTTTTCTTTTTGAAGGAAACTGAAGGTATCCCATCTGCAAGTTGTTTTCTGGACAACTTATTAATATTCTTGAAATTTAAATGGGATAACCTTTTGTGCCATAACCAGTTTGTGTCTTCATCAGCTTGAGTATAGAAACACTGCTCTGAAGGAGAGCTTTCCATATTCATCACGTACACATTCCCTTTTCTGGGAGCAATCAACACTACCTTCCAGTCCTTGTTGAATACGATACCCTGAGCAATATTGAATAAAACTTGATAGCCATCATCACATAGTTGGCTTACACTGATCAGGTTATATTTCAAACCATTCACAAATGCAACACGTCTGAACTTGACTTGTCCATTGTTCAGAACACCGTATCCCTCAGTCTTTCCACAACCATCATTTCCAAATGTAATGGAGGGTCCATCAGAAATGGTGAACTCCTCCAGCAGGGTCTTACATCCGGTCATCGTCCTGCCAGCAGCACTGTCAAGATACCAGATATATTTCTTTCGATCGCCCTGCACATCCACCAGATATTATCAGTTAGATTTGGGAACCCATCGACTGATGGGTTCACTGGACCCTCCCTTATAGGTCCCTGCGGCAATCTGGTTTAGTTCACTTTCTTCAACAGTGGTCTTAGTTGAAAAGACCACTGGGGTTGATAGTTTAGAAACCTTTTTCTTTTCTCAACTGGAGAAATAGATTTAACTTTCTTTGCAAAAGGTTTTGTATTTTGTCTAGGGCCAGATGAAGTACCCTCAATAAAGTTTAATCTTGCATTAAAACTTTGAAATTGACGAGTCAATATTTGAATCTGGCTCTCTAACCTGGACAAAATATTTTCATCAGATGATACCTTAGCCTTTCTAGTTCTAGGCTTAGGTAGGGGATTGGTCTGAGGCAAAGGTTTATTCCGATAAACTCTTTAACTGGAGCAGTCATCTGGAATGCTCCAGTCTTAACCTCTGGGGATTGAACTGGGAAAATATTGGCTTTGGGAGTTACAGGCTCATCATAAACAGTGGTGGGCCTGAACCCCTCTGGTAATCGATCGATTACTGGTAATAATGATGCTACATGAGTATTTCCATCTAAATATGCACGTTTTTGAGCAGGAAATTGATTTACTCCAGCATCATATGGCTTTCTGGTTTCTAGCCATGATTTAATCACCAGTTTTTCTTTCTCTAAAATGACTTCAAGATCTTGTTTTTCTTGAATCAATTATTCAGTTACCAGAACCTGGGCTTGAAATGCCAGTTCAATGTCTTGAAGTTCTTTCAATTTTGATTTTAAAACAGTTATTTCAGAAAAAATCTGTTTCTAGACCATTTACACAATCAGATCTAACAGTTTCTACAAATATCAAATCAGAATTAAGAGCTTCAGCGATGTCCAATTTTAATTCTTGGTCAGTTGCAGTATCATAATTACTAACCTTTTTAATAACAATGTCCACCCATCGTCCAGATGTGACATCCTCCTTCACCAGGTGCTCTTCGTCTGCCAGAGCCATGTAGCAGCAATCTCTTCTTCTTCTTCATCAGCAGATGAATCATCAGAAGGAACCCACTTCTCTTCAGTTGTTGCAATCATGCACTTATTATTATTTTCCATTTGTTGTGCCATGAGAGCAATCTGGGCCTTAAGCTTTTTATATTTCAATTTATAGCTATCATCAGGCTTATTATTAGAAGAGAATGGACCAGGCTTGGATAAATTGGTTGGGGGAGGGTGTGGGGGGGGGGGGCCCCCCCCGGTGGGGGGAAGGGGGGGGGGAGATCAAGGCTTATTATTTGAAGAAAATGGACCAGGCTTGGATACAAACTGGCTAGACCTGCAATCTTTCATGAAATGACCCTTTTTGCCACACTTAAAGCATGTTAAATTGGTCTTATCAGTTGAAGAACTGGATGCAAATTGTCCAGATGGCCTATTGCTCTTGCTTTGAAACGGTTAAACGTTTTAGCAATCATTGCAATAAGGTCATCATCATCAGTTCATCACAACAGTCTGGAGAGATTTGACTGGACTCTCCAGAATCCATGAGTTCAGACACCATCTTCTTCATAGAAAATACATTCTCAGAAGATATCAGTGCTGTACTTTGTGGTTCAGTATGACTAACCGCATTAGGACTACTGGAGGCATGGTTATAAGCATCTTGTTCTGCCACCACTCTCTGAGCTTGATTTTATTCAGTGTACCTGAAAGCTCCATAAAGAGTTGAGAGAGTGTGTGTGTGCAGAGTTTTACCTTGTCGTAAGACCAGGATCATGTGAGACCATTTGGTGGGCAGAATATCACAAAATTTCTCCAGAAGTATATCCTTGTCCTTCTCAACCCCAAGACCTCTCAACTGGTTTATGATACTCATAAATCTGGTGTAAGTACCAGTGAGAGACTCATTAGGCTGAGCGAAAAATGACTCATACCTCTTGTTTAAGGAGACCTTTCTGGTGACAATGGTGTCATCTCCTCCTTCATGCTGGTTTAAAAGTTCATCCCACATGGTTTTAGCACTAGGAAAAAGAACTAGTGTGGGAATTAGGGTTTCTGGAATGGCCCCGAGGATCATGTTTTTGAGAAGGGTGTCTAGATTCACCAATCTCCTCTCCTCTTCAGACCAATGTTCCTCCCTCTTTTCCCTTCCTCTTCTAGATCCAGAAGGATCAAGAAGGGATTGAGAGGTGATGTAGGGACATAAGGACCTTCATTTAAGATTTTCATCATGTTCCTCTCAATACCAGTGATATGCAAAATCATCCTAGCCTTCCACGTACCAAATTCATCACTGTTCCCACTGAATTTAGGAACAGGATTATTTGAATAGTGCACATGCACGTGTGGAGAAGCAGGAGTAGGAGGAGGAGGAGGTGGATTAGTGTTATTAACAATAGGTGGTTCATTATTTTGATCATTAACATTAACATTAGGATCGGGACCAAAATTAAAACTTCCTTGTGTATTTTCAGGGGTGGCCATCAAAGAAGCAGATCTAGGCAATGTTTAGCCTTCTGCTCTGATACCAAATGTGAGTCCCGAATACGATGGTTAACCCTAAAAGTGTAAAATACAACAAGTCTAATAATCACTAGAATGGACTAGTATTACTTAAATATAAATGCAAGTATATAAATAAAGTAATACACGACTTAAAGCAATAAACAAGTAAAGTGGAACATTATGTATTTTTCAAGGTGTATTTATTTATGATGTTAAATAAAATACAAGGTTGTGCGGAATCAAGATAATACAAATAAGTATGTATCCTAACAACATATGAATTACAAATGATCTATATTTGTCAAATAACTCTTTTGGATCGAGATACTTAAAGTTGTGAAGTATCCCTGTTTAAGATCGAGAGTATTTAGACAAATTCACTCTAATGCTAAATGTATGCTTTAAAGTGTTTTTCTCAAATAAATGACTTTGTATTTATAGGCAACAAAATTCACCAGTGAATTTTGTGCCGTACAAATATGGTTGTATGCATTTAATGATCGACAAGAACATTAAATGCATTGGTTAATGGTACAAGGATAAAGTCACATCAATATGACTTTATTCTTTTAACCAACCACCTTTACATACGTATAAACTTTGGTAAAGAACAAGTGGAATGTCCTTTGGAAAGTGTGTAAAGGCAAAAGTCAATTACTCGATATCAGTGTTCAGACTTGTAAGGTCTAGAATACTGACAATCCTCCAGTGTACAGATCTGGTAAGACTTCCAGTGGACTCCGCCATTTGTCAGTCTTCTTTATTCTGACTTCAGTGAGAACGTCTTCAGTAGAGTAGATCTGGACTGGGTGAAGTCCAGTGAGCTAATCTGGAGAATACTCCAGATTTCCTATACAAGTATTTGCTCACTGGTCTTCCATTATTTCTGGACAAATCTTCAGAGGGACTCCAGATTCCAAGTCTGGAGTAGGTCCAGTAGAACACGTTTCTTGACAGATCTTCAGTAAGGCTCCAGTAGTCGAGTCTGGAGCGAGTCCAGTAAATCTGGACCTAACAAAGACCGGTACCCCAAGACATCTTTTATAACTTCCCTAATCAAACAATGGTTTTGGTTATTAAAATAACAATTATATCTACCGATTGTACCCAACCGTTAACACATTAATTCCTATTATCATTGAATGATTATCTACCGTACCCATCATAGATCCAATCATTTGTACCCAAACAATCAAAATGATATATGTGTAAGCAATAATTACCATTAAAGACACACATACACCACCAACCGATTCAAGATAAATTATAAGGAAGAAATGCGCTAAGATCTCGATATAACGTTAAATGAAATCAACATTGAATCATAAAAATTGTGCAATCCTTACATATTGTCTCACTTCATCAAGATGGATGATAAAGTGATTAGCTACTCATTATTTAAATGAAATAACAAATCAGAATGGAAGAATTCATTGTTACCGAATGACAATAAATGAAAAGCAAATAACGGAAATCGTCCAATCTCGTTCTTGATCTTCAAAGATGATTAAACTGATGGAAATCTGCTTCAAAAGGTCTCAAAAACGGTTGGGAAACTAAAAGGTAGGGTTTTGGAATGCATTTGCAAGCTATTTATACTTCCCATAAAAAGATACAAAAGTCCCGTCTCGAACTGCGGCGCAGCTAAGGCACTGCGTCGCAGTGTAACCTTGACCGCGTTGAATTTTTAACTTTTGTTGACTTTGGACTGGAACGATCTGATCAGACTGCGGCGCAGTCTCCTTTACTGCGTCGCAGTAAAAATCCCTGTGTCAATGTTGCAGCGCAGCTTAGCCACTACGTCGCAGTCGTCTGTTGACCTCGAACAACTTGGTTGACCTTGATGGACTGCAGCGCATCAGGGTAGATGCGGCGCAGTGAAACATTGACCAGCATCCAAATTCATTTTCGTGCCTTGTAAAACTTCCGTAAGCACTCATTTCACTTTAAAATGTCGTTTTCTCCAGAAATTATGCTCAAGTACCTGTTAATATCCTGAAACACTAACAAATACCATAAACGCACCAAATGTATACGAAAATGACTCGAAAACCACTTAAAAACAACTAATTAAGACGTGGGGAAATGGTATAAAATAAGGCATATCAAATCCCCCCACACTTAAGCTTTGCTTGTCCTCAAGCAATTCCAAACTTCAAAACTTTAATCACCTTGGCACATACATGGGAATAACATGTCAGTAATCAAAAAGAAGCTAAACCATACATGAAAATGAAAAGAGATGTGATATGCCTTATTTTATACCCATTTCCCACGTCATTATTAGTTGTTTTAAGTGCTTTTCGAGTCGTTTTCGTATACATTTGGTGCGTTTATGGTATTTGTTAGTGTTTCAGGATATTAACAGGTACTTGAGCATAATTTCTGGAGAAAACGACATTTTGAAGTGAAATGTGTGCTTACGGAAGGATTACTAGGCACAAATCTGAAGATAGCTACTGTACAGACTTTAACTGCGCCGCAGTACACTAAGCTACGCCGCAGTGGGAGTGATTTGAAGCAACTGCGCCGCAGTCTTGTAGCTACGCCGCATCTATTTGGACGTTAGTTGAGTTGCGCCGCAGTGAATTGTGTTGCGCTGCAGTCAAGTCAACAAAAGTCAACGGTTTTGAAGGAGACTGTGCCACAGTGTGTTGACTGCGCCGCAGTTCGAGACGGGATTTTGATATTTTTTTGGAAAAATATAAATAGCTTGAAAATAATTCCAAAAACCCTATTCTATTATTCCCAGTCGTTTTTGAGTCCCTTTGAAGCAGATTTTCACCAGTTTAATCATCTTTGAAGATCAAGAACGAGATTGGACGATTTTCGTTATTTGCTTTTCATTTATTATCATTCGGTAACAATGAATTCTTCGATTTTGATTTGTTATTCCTTTTTAATAATGAGTAGCTAATCACTTCATCATCCATCTTGATGAAGTGAGACAATATGTAAGGATTGCACTCTTTAATTAATTCAAAGTTGATTTCAATTATCGTTGTGTCGTGATCTTGATGAATTGATTCTTTAATAATTATTTTTTATGATGTTAGTGATATTTATGTTCTTCGTTAGTGGTACTAGTTGAACATATATGTGATTTCAATTAATTATCTTTAATCAATTGTCACTAGTTCATGGTATGATAGTGAATGTCATTTTGATAAAAAGAATCATTTTGTCAACGTGTAGATTAACGGTTGGTGGTACCACGTTGTCTCCACATAGATGCAATTGTTAATTCGATAATCAAACAAACTAGTTGGTTAGGGAAATTGTTTTAAGCATTGGTGGTACCGGCTTTTACAAAGGAACTGATTAATTAGGTGATTGAAATGATTTTACAAACGTTGGTGGTACCAGTTTGTGTCTTTATTTTATCACGATTATCATTGTCAACTTAATTGAATTTGAACTTCATTTATGTGCAATCTGAACATGTTGTTGAGCAGATTCGAGATGGATGCCTTTTAAATTATTGTTTTCAATTTAAAACTCTCTTTGCGATTAATCCTGCGGGATTACTAACTTGTTTAATTCCTTGAATACTAACTTTTTGCAACGTGACAACTCGGTCACAAAACCCCCTATTTTTACTTGAATTTCTTTATTTGAACAATTACTTACTTTAGTCCTCGTGATCGACCTCGGATTTACCATTTAACTATATTGCATACGAACGGGTTCACTGCCTATGAGTTGTAAGAGTCAGTCTTTTGGTAGTTCGTGTTTATAAATTTTATTACTCGATTTTACACATCAAGTTTTTGGCGCCGCTGCCGGGGACTTTTGTTTCAGTAGTTGTTCAACTTTTGTAGTTCGACCCTTTCTAACAGTTACTTGTGAGAAAGTTATTTGCTTATTTAGATAGATTTTAAGTTATTTTACTTTAAGTTTTATTTCATTTTTACCAGGTGCGGTTGACGGTTTGTTTTGTGGTGATTGTGCAGGTTTCTTGCTAGTTGATGAACACTAGAGCCTCTGGCTTACCCTTGCATAGTCCATTATCTAATCCGGGAAGGGCCAGACGTAGATTAGTGCAAAGAAACAATCAAGAACCATCTACATCAGGCAAGATAGATTCAGAAATCGCAGATCAAGTTCCACCGGGACAGACCTTAGAAGATTAATTGGTTAATAGGTCGGAGGAAGCAGCTTGGATATTTCGAACAGGTGAGGACTCAGAAGGAGAAGAAAAAGTTCAAACACCTGAACCGAATAGAACTGTACTTCCACAAATTAACAGGAATCAAGATCAACAAAGAAGGGTAAACGGAATGGGTGAAGAACAACCGAGAGATGTGAATAACATTCCTTATGGGGAACGAAGGAGAACCATACCAGCTAACAGGGGCACTGCTATCCGTCCCCTTGCGATATCAGCAAACTTCTCCTTGAAAGGAAATCATCTCAAGAGTGTCACTGAAGACACATTTGACGGGGTTGCACGTTGGGACCCTTATGCTCATGTCCAGAAGTTTGAAAAGATTTGCCGGCTATATCAGTATGGAGAGAACCAAGCCGACAATGTGAAGTTGGAATTGTTTCCCTTGAGTCTTACAGGGGAAGCGTCTTCATGGTTTAGGGAATTGCCGGAAAACTCGTTCACCACTTGGAACGATCTGAGTGAGGCCTTCATTGATGAGTTCTACTCAATAAGGACTCAACGGAAGCTAGAAAATCAGATTAGGGGTTTTTCTCAAGATCCGGGAGAAGATATGGTAGATGCGTGGAAGTGATTCAAGGAAATGATCAAGAATTGTCCGGGTCATAACATGAATGTTGATCTAATTGTTGAGATTTTCTATGATGGGTTAGATAGGAGGTCTAAAAGGGAGCTCAGTTACGCATTTAGGGGGAGCTTCAACAACATTTCCCCGAATGAAGGTTATAAAATTTTGGAGGACATGGCCAAGGAGAGCTCGACCCGGGATGAAGACCGACTAAAAAGATCCGGGAGAAGTACTGTTGCTAAAGTTGAGAGTAGCAAGGATTCAGGGACAGTTGCTGAGATTAAAGCCCTCTCGAAACGCATGGATGAGCGTTTTGATGGACAAGAAAGTAGGTTCAAGAACTTAGAGAGGGATGTGAGAGTGTTAGCTGATGGATGTGACCATTGTGGGGATATGCATTACACAGAGGATTGCCCACAGAAACCACCTCAAGAAGTGAATTATGTTCAGAATCAGCAACAAGGGAACTTCAGCCGAAACACCGGTTTTCAAAACCGGTCAGCAGGTAATTCTTATCCTTCTTCTTCATCTTATAATGCTAACAATTCTGGTTTTAGTGGCAACAGGTTCAGCAGGTTCAATAATCAAAACCAACAAGCAAAGATCCAGATTCAGAATTGAAGAGTATAATGAAGGATTTCATTAGTACCCAGAGAGAAACCAATGAACAAGTTGCAGGAGAGTCAAAGAAGATGAATGCTGCATTGGATGTTTTGACTACTCGGTTAGATGGAATTGGGTACAAGTTGGACCAAAATTTGAAGAACCATCAAGCCACAATAAAGGACTTGGAAGGAAGGCTTGAAAGGCTTGGGAACTCTAATAGACCACCCGGTACTTTACCGAGCAACACTCAACAGAACCCGAAGCCTCAATCAAGCAACCAAGGACAGGA
>CM067167.1:108719476-108739739 GCA_034093135.1 Erigeron breviscapus | reverse complement strand
ATGAGTCCGGGGACGGAATCCTCTTAAGGGGGAGGTATTTGTAACATCCCGAACTTTTATTTAACGTTTGACTAATGCCGTTAAGTCAATTTGGGGTGTCGTTAAGTCTTTACTTAATATATTTGAATGTAGTTATGTGTGGTTAACGTAGATAAAGTAGTTAGGTTTAAAAGCCTAAATTTTAATGACGAATAAAAGTGTGATTAATGTCGCTTAAAGGCTATGTAGTGCCTTTTAATGAAGGACTAATGTTGTATATGGTCAATAATGCAGTTTGTGACCATTAATGAAGGGTTTAGAAGTCCAAGGACTGATTTTGACATAGGTTGAAATCTAAAAACGGGATTAAGGGTTTAGGAGCTGCCATTAGATGAGATTAAGCAGCCATTAGCAAATAATAAAGCAATTAATCCTTTCTTGAATCCTAAAGCAATTAATCAAGCCTTTGATCAAACGATTTGGTGTTGTAAATTGATCGATCATCGAGTCAAGCAGGTAATCATTGATGTATTGTTTGTATTTCAGATTTAGAGGTGGTTTAATTATGGGACAAATCTGATTAAGATGGGATTATGCAAGTAGTTAGGGTTTATGTGGTGTTTTGGGGTAATTAACATTGAAAGTGATGTTAAACGAGTCTATAATTGATCAAGTTAATCAAAAGACGTTTATTTGTGTCAAAAACATGTTTGGAAGGAAGTCTTGATCGATCAAAATCTGGAAAATTGATGAAGTTAGTCGTTTTTGGAATTCTGGACGAAAATAGGATTTAATTCGTAACTGATGCCAAGTTCGTTCATACAGTCTAAATTCGTTTGCCCCAACGAAGTTCAAGTTCGTTGTTTAAATTCGTTTGAAGTCAAATTCGTTGGTTAAATTCGTAAAGAAGCTATTTTCGTAAAGTAACACGAACGAAGATAAAGTTCGTACGAAGATTAACTTCGTTAGCTAAGTTCGTACGAAGGCTATCTTCGTAAGGTGAAATTCTGAATTTTACGTAGTCAGTCTTAAGTTCGTACGAGGGTCCATTAAAGGTCCTAAATGACTTATATTCATTATGTTAATGTACGATAGGTGTCGGAGGTTACTGATAATCAGTATTAGCTACTTGTTTGTGCGCGTACGCTACTACCAGGTAAGATACACTACTTTGACACGCTGGGGGATCAACTAAAAGCTGGTTTCAAATCGTAAACACTTCCATTCGGTACCTTATTATTGCATGTGGGCATATGGGTTATTTGGGAGGTATTATGGGTTATGCAGTTGACCATGAGACCTGAGATGCAGTCCCTATTGTAGTGTAATGCAGTATTGCTTAATGTAGTATGTAGCTATGCAGTTGATGTAGTTTAATGTAGTATTTTGATATGCATGATATATAGAAATGAAGTTGATGTGTGATATGCATGCTTGACTTGTACGCCTAGTTCACTAGACTTGCTAGGTTGCTATGTCACTTGCACGTTTAGGATCCAAACGTAATGAAGTTAAAGTGTGTGAATGTCTAGGAATGTGTGTTACCTAGACTATATGTGTGAGAATGTTTGGGAATGCAGGGACCCAATCTATATGTGTGAAATTGAGCTCATAAAACAGATGCAGTGAAAAGTGTTAAGCTTAACCCGTACTAGCCTTAGCCGGGCGAGTGCGCAGATGCAGTTGTTGCTTGGGTGGCTCCTCGCAACGTGGTCTCTATAACGCAGGGCGAGTAATACGAGGGGTTTGACCAACCTTCATATACGGATTACTCAAGGATTGGCTTGCCATTCCTTAACGACGTAAGATGTAGTCTTTTGACTAATCATCCAGTCGGGTGTGATGCAGGGCACACTTATATGCAGTTAACGAAGATACGTGTGACAATGTGTGAACTAATAATGCAGATAACGAAGATATGTGTGATAATGTGGGAACTAATGCAGGATAGGCACCTTTAGGATGATTATCCTAATTGAAACGAAGTTGAAATGCAGTATATGTGTGAACGTGTGATGTGTGTTGTGCCTAATAAAACTTGTCTAATAATGAAGTTTGTTTTAATTGGACAAATGCTTTTAAATTAAGTGTTATCTTACTTAGCTATTCTTATAGCTAACACTTGCTTCTTAATGTGGTTGTTCCCTCAGGTTTAGCTTGATGGAATCTAGATGCAGGACGTGTGAGCTTGGGTAGATGCAATGCAGGAGCCTTAGCTATCCTTAGACGATGCTTTCTTTAGACATTCATTACATTTCGTATTTAATGTCGAATTTATGTAGTGATGTGTGAACGGTTGTTTTATGTTGGGCAACCGTTGGGTTTTCATTTGAACTATCGTTTGATATGGCATGTAACACCAAATAAATGCAGAAACCGAAATGCTTTTATCGGTTTTGACTTTTACAGTCTTTACTTCCGCAAGTTAACACCGTTAGGTGAAAAGTTTTTGAAAACCCATATTTTTAAACGACGGGTGTTACACAATGATCCAATTCCTCACACAACCAAATGGACAAGAGCTCATCCAATTTCTCAAGTCATTGGTAATCCAATAACTGGAGTTCAGACAAGATCCGCATCCGCGAATGAATGTCTGTTTGTGAATTTTCTGAGCATTGTTGAACCAAAGACAGTGAATGAAGCTCTAAGTTGTCCAGATTGGGTAAAAGCTATGCAGGAAGAACTGAATCAATTTGAACGACTTGAGGTGTGGAAATTGGTTCCCAATCCTTACAAGAACAAGGAGCCAATTAAACCAAATGGATCTTCAAGAACAAAAAGGATGAAACTGGAGTTGTTGTACGCAACAAAGCACGATTGGTTGCAAAGGGATATTGTCAACAAGATGGAATTGACTACGATGAGACATTCGCACCAGTTGCACGAATTGAGGCTATTCGGATGTTTCTTGCCTATGCTGCCTACAAGAACTTCACAGTCTACCAGATGGATGTTAAAACTGCCTTCTTGAATGGGATTCTCAAAGAAGAAGTGTACGTTGAACAACCAGAAGGTTTTGTGAATTCTAAACATCCGGACTATGTTTACAGGTTAGATAAGGCTTTATATGGTCTGAAACAAGCGCCTCGTGCATGGTTTGATGCTCTATCTTCTTATCTTGTGAAATCTGGTTTTAGCAAAGGTTCGATTGACACTACCTTGTTTATCAAACGACAAGGGAGTGACATCATTCTAATCCAGATCTATGTTGACGACATAATTTTCGGGTCAACTAACCCTAAATACTGCAAGAATTTTTCAGCTTTAATGATCAAGAAATTTGAAATGAGCATGATGGGTGAATTAAACTTTTTCCTTGGTCTTCAAGTAAAACAGTTGTCAAATGGTACTTTTATTTGTCAATCTAAGTACATTATTGACATGTTGAAAAAGTTTGATATGATGGATTGTCAAACAATTGGGACACCCATGGAAGCTCGAACAAAGATTAATGCTGACTTAAATGGAAAATCTTTTGATCAAAAGAAATATCGGAGTATGATAGGGTCACTCATGTATTTGACTGCAAGTCGCCCGGATATTATGTTCGCCACATGCATGTGTGCCAGGTACCAGGCCAATCCAAAGGAAAGTCATTTCCAGGCGTCAAACGGATATTCCGATACCTGAAAGGCACTGTGAACCTTGGTCCTCTGGTATCCAAGGGATACTGGGTTTCAATTTGATTGCATATTCGGATGCTGACCATGCAGGTTGTAAGCTTGACCGAAAGAGTACTTCTGGGAGTGTACAGTTTCTTGGGGATAGATTAGTCAGTTGGTCTTCAAAGAAACAGAATTGTGTATCCACATCTACTGCAGAAGCTGAATACGTTGCTGCAGCAAGTTGTTGTTCACAAGTTCTTTGGATGAAGACTCAGTTGACTGATTATGGATTTCAGTTCAACAGAATTCCCATCTACTGTGACTCTAAGAGTGCTATTGCTATTTCTTGCAACCCTGTACAGCACACAAAGACCAAGCACATAGATGTTCGGTACCATTTTCTTAAAGATCATGTCGAGAAAGGTAACATCGAACTCTATTTTGTCCCAACAGACTACCAACTTGCTGACCTTTTCACCAAACCTCTGGACGAACAAAGGTTCAATTTTCTTAAAACCAAGTTGGGAATGCTAGATTTACAAACTTAAATACTTTCATGCCATGTATTCTATGTTCATTTTTCTGTTTCAAACATTGATGTGTTTTACTTGTTACATGCAATGTTTGAGGGGGAGAAAAAGGGTAGAATGCATGATTTAAGGGGGAGTTTGTAAATGCATGTGTATATTTGTTTGATTTATTTTATTTTATTTTGTTTGTTTATTTTTTTTTTTATGTGTGTTTGTTCTAAAATCTGAAAAATCAAATACAAAATTTGAAAATATCTAAAAATCAAACAGCCCAAATTGTGATTTAAGCCCAAACATTTGAATCCGGGTTGACACGCGGGTCAGACCCAGACCCGCGACCGAATTTGAGTTTAAAAGAAAATGGGCGTCCATTTATCAATTCAAATTCAAATCAACTTTAACCTTTGTTTTTCTCTCTAACCCGATCAAACTTTACATCAATCAATCAATAATTTTCATCTTTTTAATAATAATCAAAGAGGATTCATTCTAGTGATCGAGTTTCTGCTAAATTTCATCATTTCTTTCGATTATATCAACAGTTTTGAGGTAATAATTCTTGTTCAAATTTTGCCCTCCAACTGTTTGATAAAATGCTTGAATGAACTTTCTTGTTTATTATGAATTTTGTGATGATTGATTGTGATTAGTAGTTGTGTTAGTTGCATGATTAGGGTCTTTACTTGATGTTTATCTTAATGTTAAGCCTTAATCTGCTCTGTTTTGATTTTTTCTGGGTTTGATCATGAAAGGGCTGGGTATGAACTTGTTTTTGAAGATTTATACCATTCGCCGAGGTTTTTGCTCGGCAAATGTTATATTTTGTTCAATTTTCATCTTCAAATCTTCATAAAACTTACAAAACTTGTTCAGATTGTTGTCTTAACGTTTTAAATAAAAAAGGTCATTTGCAGAGATTTTATCTCGGCAAATGATTGTTTTCTCAAAATGTTCAAATTTTTCTAAGTCATGAAATAGCCATTTGCAGAGATTTTATCTCGGCAAATGCTATGTTTTGAAAATCATGTCCAAATTTTGACTTATAAGATTTTCAGTCCAAAAGGCCATTTGCCGAGGTTTTTGCTCGGCAAATGCTTGTTTTTCACAAGTCAAGATTTTCTAAGTCATAAAGAAGCCATTTGCAGAGATTTTATCTCGGCAAATGCTTTGGTTGTTCATATTCATTGTTTTTGACTTAACAAAATTTCTGACCAAAAAGGGTCATTTGCCGAGGTTTTTGCTCGGAAAATGCATGTTTTTTACAAGAAAATTTTCAAAGTCTTAAATTGTCTATTTGCAGAGATTTTATCTCGGCAAATCAACATTTTGTGAAAATTTCTTAAGTCTTGAATCTATAAATGTGCCATTTGCAGAGAATTTATCTCGGCAAATGCACATTTTACCATTGAAATTTTCCTTTAACATTTGTCAACACTCTTGTTGATCAAATCAAAGGAATTTTCATATATTCAAGGAAGTCTAATCTAAAAAGCTCATTTGCCGAGATTTTTGCTCGGCGTTTACGAGATTTCACTTCAACACTCGATGACTTGGTCCCTGACCTGCTTACTTCTCGTGTTTGCCGAGATTTTTGCTCGGCAAATCATGAAAATTTTCAAAGTTTTTGCCAAAATCAATTTTTGTTCCTTATTAATTTTCTGGGCAAAATTTTGAGAAATTTTTTTGAAAACCCCATTTGCCGAGGTTTTTTCTTTTGTTTGTTTTTGTATGTATGTATGTATGTATGTATGTATGTTATGTATGTATGTATGTTATATGTATGTATGTATGTGTGTTTTTGCTGTCTATATAGTTATTTCATAAGTGTTGAGGTAAGAGCAAGGTATTGAACACCTTTGTGTACTACCTTTGTTTTCTTATCTTTAATACTTATGTGATTCTATATATCGTCATGTTTCGTATATATATTAGGGTGAGAAGCAAGGTATCGAACGCCTTTGTGTACTACTTTGTTTTCTCATTTTTGATATATGTGTGAAACATTGTCTTTGTGTATTAAATGTGTTTATTAAATGTTATTGTGTTTATTTTTCTGTGTTTAAAGTGTATTTTCTGGTCAAAATTTTGGTCAGTTTGTCTTTTCAGAAAAATAATAAAAACAAAGATGGTGATGTTCCAAGAAGGTGCAACTATGAAGATGCAAGCCAATCAAGCTCTTCATATACCATTCACATCCAAATTCCCAATTATAACGGAGATCCTAAGCCACCATCCATTGGAAACTGCTTTGACTAGTGGTGCAATTGTTCCTGAAAAGTATATATTTGAGTTGTGGGAATCAATTGAGTTTGTGAAAGGCAACAAAAGACATAATCAAGAAGAATACTTTAGATATACTCTTCAATCAGATGAGAATGAGTTTAACTGCCAATTCACACTAGATGAATTCAGACCGATCATTGGTTTTCCTGAACAAGAAGAGTATGAAGAGTTGCCATCAGTTGATGAAATGTTGTCTGCTGTACATGCTTTGGGATATGAAGGGGAATTGACATCCATGAGGGATTTTAAACGGATGAATGTGGCTACATTATGGCATACCATGTACAATGTCTTAAGCACCTGTCTGATGCCATCTCAGAAGGGGATTGATACCATGACAAAGCACTCACTGTCAATATACTATGCTGTCACACACAATGTTAAATGTGATTTTGCAAAGATTGTGTGGGATAAGATGAGACAAGTTGTGAAAGGAAAGGATGCTCAAGAAAGAAAATACATTCCTTATATTCGATTCTTCACTTTGATAATCGAAGACGTACTTGATAATGTTGAAGAGATTCCAAAGTTGGAAGACAGTTTCAAATGTGTCATTGCAATGTATAAGTCAAACATGAGAATAGAGGCACAGGAAGTGAAATTGCAAGACCTTTTCCGATTCCACCATTTCTGCTTAACTTGGTTCCTGCTCAGAGTCCTCACCTTAGGGCTTATAGAGAGTGGTTAGCCACAACGATGGGATCTGAAAACCGACAGATTCCTACCCAAGCTGTGAATAGGTCGCCAAGTGAGGGTCCTAGGTCATCTAAAAGAAAAAGAGGGGTTAGTGATGAGGGGACTTCTGGCAGAAGAAAAGGAAATCCAAAAGAGTTATGTTTGAGCAAGAAGTTGCTACACCTGAACCTATTTCTTCACCTGTTTCTCAATCAACATCACCCATTCAAACAACACAATCTCCACCACCCGTTCAATTTTCACAATCTTCACCTTCACAATCTACACCAATACCATCCGTTGTTTCACCAAATCCACCAACTCTAACACCACCTCGTTTATCACCTGTACTTAATCCTACACCGCTTGCTTCAGCACTACCGAATGAACCAACTCCACCACCAGGCAGACGATTTAAAATGATTGGTCGAAAGCCATCATCAAAGAAGAAATCAAAAAGGAAACATAAGTCGTCTAAATCTGCAAGCAAAGATATGAATCTACTTCAGCAGATTTGAATGAACAAGTTGGTGCCTCAGCTGAGTTTGATGTTGAACAAGCAACAAGAGTTATTGATAATGTGGTTTCTGAATTGAATACTGAGCATGTTAGCACAGGAGATGCAGATGTGCAGGAGGAACAAGGAGGAATGAGGGCGGAGTTGAAAATACCAGAGAGGTTGAGAGGTCCGGGTTAGGACAAGGGCATAAAGAAAACGTTGGCCCTCCGATAGTTGAAACCAATGTGTCTAGCCGGGATGTCAACCCTAGGGTAGAAGTCGAGAACTCCCCATTCTCGCTTGCACCGAATTCTCCTCGCCATTCTGACTCCTCACAACAGGAGTTAGTCTCACAAACGCACGGGGAACAGCCACGTTCACCACACTCTCCTCATTTGGAGGATGAGAGTGTTGAAAATAGAGAGGAACAGCCCCACCTCTCGACTTCATTTCGTGCACAAGAGTCTAGATCTCTTAGGCACACGGATTCACAAGCACAGTTTAGTACTGTTGCCGGAACAAGCGGAGAGGGACCCACTTTGTGTGACCCTCAAGGACAGCTTGGAAATCCTGCCTTAGCTAACATCATGCCAGCTTTAGCCGCAGGTAACAGTTCTCAAACCGAGACTGGGGACAGTATGAACGCCAAGGTGACACTG
Source organism: Erigeron breviscapus (assembly GCA_034093135.1). Lineage (NCBI taxonomy): Eukaryota > Viridiplantae > Streptophyta > Magnoliopsida > Asterales > Asteraceae > Erigeron > Erigeron breviscapus. Next base: position 108,731,506 of record CM067167.1, on the reverse strand, counting down.
CTGTTCCTCAGGATCAACCTGAGACTGTATTAACGGGCATTCTCAGTGACCCCGGTGTTGTTAGAGGTGTTACCCTACAACAAGTCCCGGACAGTGATTTATCACAGTCTAGGACACAACCCGATTCTGGTTGCAAAGCCACTGAATCTCAAACTGCTGGTGAGGGTTTAACCTGAGGATCTGCAGGAAATCCTGAATCAGCTTCGCTGAATTTAGGTCACACTACAAGTGTGCAAACAACCCCGGGTTGGCTACTCCACCTCCTACCCAAACACAAAGAACACCAACACCTATTCAAACATCATCAACACAACAAATCTTCCAACCAAAGATCAAGCATGTGAAGTTTTACTTAGCATTCTACGTTCTGAAGGAGATTTGTTGACTATGACGGAAAGGAGTGTGTTGAATTCTCTTGAGGTGCGGGAAAGAGAAATTGCTAACGAAAGAAGGGTCAAAGCTTTGCAAGATCAAGTTGAAAAACAAAAGGCTGAATATGATGCGAAACTTGCTGCATTTGAGTTGAGGTTGTTAGCTTTAGAATCTTGCCGACCGGCCTCGGTTGCTTCTCGACGGGATGATCCTGATTCTGATGATCACCCCGAGGGGGAGAACCAAGGAGAAGGTCAAACAAATGTTGATAATACTTCGGCAAGAGTTGATGTGAATGTAGAGGATGTGGTGATGCAAGAAAGAACTAAGGGTGGAAACCAAGATGTGATTGAAGAAGATCAGGCAGAAATTGAAAGATTAGCTGCTGTTAGAGCTAGATCTGATAGAAGATGGAAAGAACTTACTGATGAAACTCAAAGAGAAGTTGATAAATTAGTTAAAGATTTCACTGAAAGATTTAATGAAAGAGATAATGAAGATGACCCAGAGGAGATTGCAAGAATTGCAGAAATTCAAAAGAAAATTTAATGAAGTTTTTTGGAGCTGATATGAAGAAGAAGAAGAGAAGAATGTTGTAGTTGATGAAGAAGAAGGGTTTGTCATAGAAAATGAAATTGTGGAATATGCTGAAAACGAAGCAGAAGTTGAGGCAAGAAAAGGTAATGTAATATTGGATGAGCCAGAAATAGTTGAGACTCCAGCAAATGTAGAAGCTGATGAAGAACCTGTGTTTGAAGAATTTGCAGACCTTGATTATTTTGAAACAGGTTTCAAGCAGAAAAAGTTGAGAACTTGTCAATTGTTAGAAATCCAAAAATAGTGATAAATTGTAATTAAGATTAGAAGACATTCTTGTTGTTAAGTCATAGATAAATGATTACTAAGGTTGAGGGGCTAATTGTGATAATTAGCATAGTTGTATTGTTAGACTATATATAGCCCTCATACCTTAGAAATCATAACAAGAACAGAACAAACATTTCATTTTACACACACATTAATTCCAAGCTTTCAGTTAATACGATCATTCTCTCTCAAAACACACACACACACACCAAGAACACACACTTGCAAACCGCCATTGTTGAATCGAATTCAGAGCTTAAATCGTGTTATAACAAGTGGTATCAGAGAAAAACATCAATCTGATGACGATCCATAACTGAATTCGATCACAATTTCATCAAAATCAAGTTTATTCTCAAATTCTGTTCGTAATATCTCACCTACTGGTTCTTCAAAATTCACACATCTAATCTCATAAAATCACAGTTGTTTGTTCATCAATAGATTCGTGGTGATTGATAACATAATTCTGTCAATTTTCAAGTTCCAATTCGATCTAAAACTCGAGATTGAATTTTGAGTTTTGGCGCGTAATTTCAGGGATTTGAATCTGTTGTGTTTTGTGTTGAATTTTGTTCAAATTCGTGTTTCGGACGTGAATTAAAACAGTTTGGAAGTGATTTCGTGATCAAACTCCTAGTAATTGTTAAGAAATCGAAGTTTTAAAAACTTGTCAATGGAGTTTTTCTGGAAATGTGTTCAGTTGAAGAAGATGACCAAGACGATCTGCCTAAGATCGTTTTAGTTCAGTACTTTGTGGCTTGTTAAGACGATCCTAACAAGATCGTTTTAGCTAAGAGTGTGTTGTGGAAGTGTTGATTCTGGCTAATTAATCCAAAAGGATTGGTTTGGTCGTTTCATACACTTAAAAGTTTTTTTTTGAGAAAGAAAACAAGACGATCTTCATACCAAGATCGTCTCATTTTTTTCCCTGAACGAACTTCAAACCAAGATCGTTTCACCTAAGACGATCTTCATCTAAACCGTTTCAATTTTCATACTTAGCCAAATTTCTCCAAAATTTCCAAGACGATCCTCAAACAAGATCGTTCCAGTTCTTCAAGACCGTTTCAATTTTCATACTTAGCCAAATTTCTCCAAAATTTCCAAGACGATCTTCAAACAAGATCGTCCCAGTTCTTCAAGACCGTTTCAATTTTTATACTTAACCAAATTCTCATCAAAAGTACCAAGACGATCTCATTCAAAGACGATCTCACCAAGTACATTTTATCAAGATCGTTTCAATTCTTGTTTAAGTCAAGATCGTTTCATTCTGGTTTAATCAAGATCGTTTCAATTTCCTTGTTTAATCAAGATCGTTTCAATTCTTGCTTCAATCAAGATCGTTTCAAATCTTGTTCAATCAAGATCGTTTCAATTCTTGTCTAAATCAAGATCGTTTCATTTTCTTACCAAAATCGTTTCATTTGCTTTTTCAATTCAAATCAATCTCAAATGGCTTCTCGTGAAGCATTGGCATTAGGTTCTGATACAAGACCTCCAGTTCTCTACCGTGGTTCTTACGGACTATGGAAGAAACGATTCATGGATTATGTGGAGAGTCAAACAAATGGTCATATGATGAAAGATTCCATTCTGAATGGACTTGCTGTTCATCTCCATCCCACTACTGGTGCAGTTATTACAACTCATGAACTTTTGAATGCTGAGCAAAAGGATCGAACAGCTGCAGATAACAGAGCAAGGTCATGTTTATACAGAGCTCTACCGATGAAATCTATGGGTCTGTTGATTCCTATGATACAGCAAAAGAGATATGGGATGAGGTGGCAAGACAGATGGAAGGAGCTGACGTGACTTCGCAATCAGATTGACCAACATTTTGACTGAGTTTGACAACTTCTCCAAAATGCCAAATGAATCTCTTGAGGCAGTTTACTACAGATTCTGCAATGTCATAAATGAACTGAGAAAGAACAATGTCAAGAAGACTGAGATTGAGTTAAACATCAAGTTCATCAAAGCACTTGGTCAAGAATGGGAAGATTTTGGAACCCAAATCAGCAACATCAAAACCTGACCAAGTTCACCATTCATACTCTATATGAATCATTCAAGCTCAATGAAAACCAAGTCCTAAGCAAAGCTTCATCGAACAAAATGCCAGAAGTTGTATCTTCTGATCCTTTGGCATTGATCGTTGAGAAGAAGATTTCTGAAGCTCTCAAAAGGCAAATGGTAGTTGTTTCTTCGTCAGATGAGGAGGGAGATGATGTGATGGCTACAAGAGATGGTGTATCAGATGAACTATATCAAGCTCTTGCCGCAGTAACTAAGCATTTCAAGAAGAGATATTTCAAAGCGAGGCCAACAAACAACAATCTCCGCACTTCTTCAACAAGTGCATTTCCCAAGAAGGAACACTATCATCCAAGGAGCAATGAGCAGAGTGAAGCTACTGGTTCAAGATATGGTGAAAAGAAGGATGTTTATGAGAAACAAGCAGTTGAAAAGGGGAAAACATCAGACAAAAGGTGCTACAATTGTGGAATTCCTGGACATTTTGCTGTTGATTGCAAACAACCCAAGAAGCGGAACTATGAGTACTACAAACAGAAGATGCTATTAGCCAAACAAGTTGAAGCAGGACATGCATTGCTTGCAGAAGATGACAAATGGCTGTTGCTCACTGATGATGAAGATCAAGATCTCTCCGCTAATGTTTGCTATATGGCGAGATTGGCCAAGAACAAAGTACTTGAAGCAGAAAGCACTGATGATGAGTACCCAGATGATGAGGTAAATCTCGACTCTACTTTTTCTTTGATTAAGGACAAAGAGTCTTGTAGATTAGCTTTATCTAAATTAACAAATCTTATCAATTCTTTAGCCAACAAAAACAAAAGGTTGAAAAATAGTATTTCTTTTTCAAAAAGTGAATTTTCAAACCTTCTTGAAGAACACTCAAAATTACTTTTTGAACATGATACTATTAAACAAGATTTTCAAACATACAAAGAAAAAATGTTGGTTAAAGAATGTGAGATGAATGTCACTCCTGATTCTAAGTTATTACTAAAATGTCAAAATCTTGAAAAGACCATTCATGATCTTGAAAAAGCCAATCAAGATCTTGAAATTCAAAGACCAATGAATGGCTTCGGGCAAATGCGAGACAAATGGACGTTGATATTCTCAATAAGAAGCTCCAAGAAGCCAAACCAAACAATGTTGAACTCGAAAGGAAGATTTCTGATTTAAATCATAATTGTTTTCTCAAAGGCATTGAAATTGAGAATCTTGAAAAACAAGTTAAGGAATTTAAAAAGAATATACTTTTCTATCAAGAAAAGCTATATAAAGTTGAACAAAATCCTTTCTTGAATTTCACTGCCTATTTCAACAAGTCAAAAATTGACAAAACAGAACTTCTTCACGGGTTGGGATTTGAGAATATCACACCATTGCAAAAGGCCAAAGAGGAAATCGAACCCCTGTATGATGAAAAATTTCTTCGCCTTGGTATGATACAACAATTTATTCGTCCATTGGATGACGAATTTGAGACTGATGAAGTTGAGAGAATACCTAATCAAGATTTTTTGGTTAATTATGATGCAATCAATGATTCATACAAAACAAAGAAATCTTCAATTTTCAATTGGAAGAAATTGAATCAAATTTTCAAAACCAAGAATCTGTTGGTACTTCACCTAAATCAACTAAAATGTATTTTCCAACCACATTTTTGGAAAAGCAAATAGAAGATTTACAACAAAAGGTGGAATCTCAACAAACAGTTATCAATCATCTCAAGTCTCAAAGTCCGAATCTAGAGGATATATGTATTGTTGTTAATACTAAGAAAGTTTGTGAGAATGTTTCTACTCAAACTGACCAAAATGCATCCGTAGAAAATTCTACCCAAACTACTTGTGATTCATCTACCAATACCTCCACTCAGACCTTGACTGATTCTCTTGAATGTACTTGTCAAAATACTGCTACTTTTATAGCTGATGATTGTGTGCAATCTGATCTTTCTGATGAAGAACTTGCACATAGTTTAGTTTTGATATGGTACTTCTATAGGTTTTTCACATGCAACGCTGTTGATGAGTTAGTTGTTCACCCTAAGCCTAGTGCTAGTATAGGTGTTGATACGTCTACTCAATTTTCTTGTGAGACCAAAGATGTGTCAGTTCAAGTTGACCTAATTTCTGAGACTACCCATAATGTGAAGTTGGACACCAAGATTCCTGATTTCTCAAAATTTTCAAATAAATCTAAAATTAATCAATCTCCATTGAAATTTTCTTTTTCAAAAGATTTCACGAAGGTTGATTTTGATAAATTCATGGAGGGAGAATATATTTTTGATTCAGAAACTGAGAAAAAGATTGAATCTACCAAAATCAAAATGGAAACAGAAATGGAATCTCAAAAACCATCGTCCAAAGCTCCAACTTCATATTACTCAAAGAAACGAGTTAAGACCAAACTCGTCAAGACTGAACCAAAGACCATTGCTACACCTGTGAAACATGTCATAGAAGAACAAGCTGAGATCCCACACAAAACAAAGTACACCAAAGTGAAACTTCCAAAAGACTGTTCAAATGCTTCTAAATCTAGCTCTCAATCTAGCTTTTTACCTAAGGTATCTAAGTCTAGCTCAAAGTTGCTAACTAAGGATGCATCTAGTGGTTCAACTAGATATAGGGATAGATATGGATGGTTCTCTCATGATAAACCAAAGAAGCAAGAAGTTTCCTCACCACCAAAAGATTCCAAAAAGATGAAAGTTTTTAAAACCCCTCGTTCTAATCTTTGTAGCTTCAATTCAACAGGTGGAAAGAGCTTAAGTAGTGATGCTAAATGGGTTGCTAAGTCATTAGTACCTAAGATCACTAGTAATCAGAAAGAGGTTGAGAAAATGAAGAAAAGAAGGAGGAGAAAAGCTGTTAATCGGTGGAAAGGTGTTTCTGTTAAACAAAACAATTCTGATTTGTCAATAAATGTTGAATGTGCCAAGGCAAGGCCTTGTGAGCTTGTAAACAATTTTAATTCTTGTGTGGTTGATGTGAATGCTTGTAGACATGTTACTTTTAATTCTTGTGTGAATGTTCGTACATTTTATTCAAATATGTTTGTTGATAATATGCCTGTTGATGCTTATGTTGATTCAATAACATGTTTGAATGCGCATCCTAAGTTATATACCCTGCCTGTTTTATCTAACCAAAAAGGACCCGTTTTCAAGTGGGTACCTAAAAACGGTTAAATTTCTTTGATTGCAGGAAATAACCATCTGTGTTTGGATACTCGATTCCGGGTGTTCGAAGCACATGACTGGAAATAAATCTTTGCTGAAGAACTTTGTTGAAAGATTCATGGGAACTGTTCGCTTTGGAAACAACAATTTCGCTCCTATCTTAGGTTATGGGGACATTGAACGAAATGGGATTATAATCAAGAAAGTTCACTATGTTGAAGGTTTAAGTCACAACTTGTTCAGTGTTGGACAATTCTGTGATAACAATCTTCAAGTTCTTTTTCGAAAATCTCTTTGCAAAGTCCAAACCTTAGATGGAGTTGATATTCTTTGTGGCGATCGTGACGATAACCTTTTTACCGTCAATCTCGATGATAACCAACCAACCGATAATATCTGTCTCATTTCAAAGGCTACTTCGAAGAATTCTTGGTTATGGCATAGAAGGCTCTCTCATCTGAATTTCCAAACAATCAATACTTTAGTCAATAAGCATCTTGTTGAAGGCTTACCTGACTATAAGTATGAAAGTGAGCATGTCTGTCCTTCTTGTGCTGTTGGGAAGATTAAGAGAGTTTCTCATAAACCGAAGAAATCTCCAAATTCTTTAGCACCTCTTCATTTGCTTCACATGGATCTTTGTGGGCCGATGAAAGTACAAAGCCGAAATGGGAAGAAATACATCCTGGTTATTGTTGATGATTATTCAAGATATACTTGGGTTAAGTTCCTAGCATCCAAAGATGAAACAACTCAGATGTTGATAGATTTCATCACCATTACTCAAGTAAATCTTCAACTTCCAGTTCGTTACATCCGTTCGGATAACGGTACTGAATTCAAGAATGCTGTCTTTGATGAATTCTGCAAATCCAAAGGTATTACTCATCAATTCTCAGCAGTTCGAACCCCACAACAAACGGTGTTGTTGAAAGGAGAAATCGATCGCTGGTGGAAGCAGCAAGGACAATGCTTGCTTATTCCAAATTGCCATCCAATATGTGGGCTGAAGCTGTTGACACTGCTTGTCACACTCAGAATCGGTCCATTATCAATCAGCGGTTCGAAAAGACTCCTTATGAGGTTGTTAACAAACGGAAACCCAACATCAACTACTTTCACATATTTGGGTGTGTTTGTTACACGTTGAATGATCGGGAGAATCTTGGAAAATTCGAGAAGAAAGGTGATGAAGGATATTTGTTGGTTATTCCAAAACATCTATAGCCTACCGAATCTATAATCGTCGAACAAACACAATTCAAGAGACGATGAATGTTTGGTTCGATGAGATGTCAGGCATGATTTTTGAGCAAGAAAGCTTGCTACCAACAAGTATGGATTCAAGTGCTTCAAGTCCTTCTACAAGGAATACTACCTTAGCTTCTAAATTCAAGAAATTTCCAACTCCAACCAGTGATGAATTAGATATTCTTTTTGAAGAATTCTATAATTCAAAACCGGTTCATGATCAAGAACCTCAGATCATCGTTGAACCAATTCCAAACAATGAACCTCTTCATAACCACGATCCAGTTCCTAACAACACTCATGAATCAGCATCAAGTTCTTCTGAGCAAATATCATCTTCAAATGATTCTATTCCATCATCCTCTCCTGAGAATCCTACTCAAATGAATGTTCAAGAACAACCTTCTCAATTCACTCAGACAACCAATCCCCTGAACACTCCAAATGTGTATGTACCACTTGACTTTGATCATCCAGCATATGAGGAAAGGGTTATACCAAGTTATGATTCCATCTCTCACCAAACTTCAAGTTTCAATGATGGTGATGTTGATCTTCAACAACAAGATCCTCTTCCTCATGCTCACAAGTGGATTCGCATGCAGAAAGATCATCCTACTGATCAAATAATTGGAGATCCACAAGCAGGAGTAACTACTCGTACCTCAGTAAATGAGTGTCTTGTTGCACTTTCTCTAAGCAATATTGAACCCAAAACGGTATCTGAAGCTCTTCAAGATCCAGAGTGGGTTAAGGCAATGCAAGATGAACTCGCTCAATTTGAAAGACTGAAGGTATGGAGGTTAGTTCCAAATCCTAGAAAAGCTGATCCAATCGGAACGAAGTGGATATTCAAAAACAAAAAGGATGAGAATGGAGTGGTAGTAAGGAATAAAGCTCGACTTGTTGCAAAGGGTTATTGCCAACAACCTGGTGTTGATTTCGACGAAACTTTTGCTCCAGTAGCAAGAATGGAGGCCATTCGAATTTTCTTAGCTTATGCCGCATTCCGAAACTTCACTGTGTTTCAAATGGATGTGAAAACTGCTTTTCTGAATGGTGACCTCAAAGAAGAAGTCTACGTTGATCAACCTGAAGGTTTTGTTGATCCTCAAAGACCAAACCATGTCTACAGGTTAGACAAGGCTCTCTATGGTCTTAAGCAAGCACCCCGAGCATGGTATGATTCCTTAACTACTTTCTTACTTAAAGGTGGATTTACCAAAGGCATAATTGACCCTACCCTGTTCATTCGCAAACAAGGTAAGCATGTTCTACTAGTTCAAATATATGTTGATGACATTATATTTGGGTCGACCAGTCAAACATTTTGCCGAAACTTTTCATCTCTAATGGTCAATCATTTTGAAATGAGCATGATTGGGGAAATGAATTACTTTTTGGGTCTTCAAATCAAACAATTACCAACTGGTATTTTTATATCACAAGGTAAATACATAAATGACATGTTGAAAAAGTTTGATATGACTTCATGTTCTTCAATTTCTACCCCAATGGCTGCTCGAACAACCATTAATACTGATACAAATGGGAAACCATTTGACCAAAAGAGATATAGAAGTATGATTGGTTCATTGTTGTACCTAACAGCATCTCGCCCAGATATAATGTTTGCAACATGTATGTGTGCTAGATATCAAGCTGCTCCAACTGATTTACATTATCAAGCTGTGAAACGAATCTTTCGTTATCTGAAGGGTACACCCGATTTAGGTCTCTGGTATCCAAGGGATACTGGATTCAATCTAACTGCTTATTCAGATGCAGATCATGCAGGTTGTAAACTTGATCGCAAGAGCACTTCCGGTACTTTACAATTTTTAGGAGATAAAATTGTGAGTTGGTCTTCCAAGAAACAGAATTGTGTTTCACTATCAACGGCTGAAGCAGAATATGTGGCTGCAGCTAGTTGTTGTGCTCAAGTTTTATGGATGAAGACACAACTGACTGATTATGGTCTGACATATGATCATATTCCTATCTATTGTGATTCTCAGAGTGCCATTGCCATTGCAGTCAACTCAGTAAACCACTCTCGATCAAAGCATATTGATGTTAGATATCATTTTCTCAAAGATCATATTGAGAAAGGTGACATCGAACTCTACTTTGTGGGAACTGAATTTCAACTTGCAGATTTGTTCACAAAACCGTTGGACGAAAAGAGGTTTAATTTTCTGATCTCCAAGCTTGGTATGTTAAATCTTAAACCTTAATTCTTTTTCATTTGAAGGAATTCTTGAAACATTTCAGAAAACAAAATACAAAATTGAAAAATTACAAAAATAAACAAAAAGATTTTTTAATGGCTTGCATATACTATGTATGTAACCCGTTCTTAAATGATATATTTATTGTTAAACACATTGTTATTATACATATAAATTGATATAAGAAAACAAGGAATCGAACGCCTTTGTGTACTTCCAAGTATTCTTATATGAATATGTATGTGTAATAGCAATCAAGTTTTTTTCCAAACAAACTTTTCAAACTCTCAATTAGTGATATGGGAAACGAAGGATCGAACGCCTTTGTGTACTCCCTAGCTATCTTACTACCAACATTGTTGTTGAAGCAAAACTTTGTGTTTCTTTTTGATTTCGCAAAAACAATTTTTGCTCCACCTTTCTATGAAAACCATTTTTGATATATTCTTGCATAGATTAAGGAGGAGTTTGTGATTTCAAAAATTCTCAAACTTCAAATGTGTTTCAAACCTTTTCATTCACACATTTGATGTTTTTCCAATGATTTTTAATCAAATGGAGTTCGGTGATTAGTTTGCACAATGAGCGATAGGTATTTCTCAAAATTTACTCCATGAATTTCATCATCGCCGATGAGTTCTAACCCCGGAGTATTCACTTCTTTCATTAGATAGTGAGGGTATTTTGAGTGATGTTGATTTCGTGCAACTAGAATGGAGGGAGTAAAGTCGAAAAGTGAGAGGTTAAGGTGATTTGTTGTGAGAAAAGGGATAAAAGAAATGATACCCTTCCCAAAATTCTCAAACTTCAAATGTGTTTCAAACCTTTTCATTCACACATTTGATGTTTTTCCAATGATTTTTAATCAAATGGAGTTCGGTGATTAGTTTGCACAATGAGCGATAGGTATTTCTCAAAATTTACTCCATGAATTTCATCATCGCCGATGAGTTCTAACCCCGGAGTATTCACTTCTTTCATTAGATAGTGAGGGTATTTTGAGTGATGTTGATTTCGTGCAACTAGAATGGAGGGAGTAAAGTCGAAAAGTGAGAGGTTAAGGTGATTTGTTGTGAGAAAAGGGATAAAAGAAATGATACCCTTCCCAAAATTCTCAAAAGCCGGGTAAAACACGTTTCTATCAGATGTCATTTGTTGATATCTTGATATTGAAGAAGTCTTCATGGACCCAGTGAAGCAATGCACATCTTTACCTAACCACTCAAGTGTTTCTTAACAAATACTTGTTTTATTCTCACGGAGATTTTCACACTTCTATTGACTCTTCTTTTGGAAGATGTTGATATTGAAAAAGGGCGACATTCTGCTCCAGTCCCCGACTTCATTTGATCACGATGTGTCTAGAGCTACTTTGATTGATCATTGATTTGATTATCATTCATTCTTTTAGGACACACTAGCGTCATATCTTTGTGATATAATTGCTTATCTTTGTGATATAGCCGGAACATTCGTAGTGATATCTGCAATGATATTCCACGATGATCGAATGGAAATCCTACCAATGCTAACATCTTTTCCAACGTTGAACGTAGGTCTCATAATTACATTTATGTGATTATTGAGCTAACGAGAAGTCTAAGTGACCTCGGTTTTCCCTAAAAGTCTTTAAGGATAAAATTGTGGTTATCAAATGCTTCGGTAGTGTTAACCGTGATTTATATTCTTTGAAGCAATCTAGTGGTTGAAAAGCCGCAGACCGAACTATGTTAGAGACTTGTTTTGTGCATATCTCAATGATACATAGGAAATCCGAAAAATGTTATACATTTCAATCGGTCATTTCATTAATCCTTTTGATTTTTGAACATGCAAACGGATCATTCTTATCCGGTTTCATTTCTCTTCACACAAACACAGAAACTACCAACACCATGATATAATGTTTGTCCCAACAACTTCAATCTTACATTTTAGTCACCCATAGGATTTCTTGGGTTGGGCTACTAGTTTGGGTTGATGTTTTGATGGTTGACATTTCTCCATGTCTTCTTATTCCTTGTGACACTTAATCAATCGCATTTGTGCATAATGACATTGATTCCCAAT
>CM067167.1:108689272-108715976 GCA_034093135.1 Erigeron breviscapus | reverse complement strand
GAAACTTGAGGGACTAAATTCGACAACTTGTAAAACCTGGCAAATATGCCGTTTACTCGGATTTGGGCCTGAAAGACAAAATACGATCATAAACGGCTTTTTGGTTGGAACTTTGGATTTCCGTTACATATCTACGGTGTTTCTTCACCAGATGTTTAGTTTTTGAAAATTGAGGGACTAAATTCGACAACTTGTAAAACCTGGCAAATAGCTGTCGTTTACTCGGATTTGGGCCTGAAAAACACTATACGATCATAAACGGCTTTTTGGTTGGAACTTTGGATTTCCGTGACATATCTACGGTGTTTCTTCAGTAGAAGTTTAGTTTTCGAAAATTAAGGGACTAAATTCGACAACTTGTAAAACCTGGAAAATAGCTGCCGCATTACTCGGATTTGGGCCTGAAAGACAAAATACGATCATAAACGGCTTTTTGGTTGGAACTTTGGATTTCCGTGACATATCTACGGTGTTTCTTCAGCAGAAGTTTAGTTTTCGAAAATTAAGGGACTAAATTCGACAACTTGTAAAATCTGGCAAATAGCTGTCGTTTACCCGGGTTTGGGCCTGAAAGACACGATACGATCATAAACGGCTTTTTGGTTGGAACTTTGGATTTCCGTGACATATCTACGGTGTTTCTTCAGCAGAAGTTTAGTTTTCGAAAATTAAGGGACTAAATTCGACAACTTGTAAAATCTGGCAAATACTGTCGTTTACTCGGATTTGGGCCTGAAAGACAAAATACGATCATAAACGGCTTTTTGGTTGGAACTTTGGATTTCCGTTACATATCTACGGTGTTTCTTCACCAGATGTTTAGTTTTTGAAAATTGAGGGACTAAATTCGACAACTTGTAAAACCTGCCAAATAGCCGCCGCTTACTCGAATTTGGGCTTGAAAGACACAATACGATCATAAATGGCTTTTTGGTTGGAACTTTGGATTTCCGTTACATATCTACGGTGTTTCTTCAGCAGATGTTTAGTTTTCGAAAATTGAGGGACTAAATTCCACAACTTGTAAAACCTGGCAAATAGCTGTCGTTTACTTAGATTTGGGCCTGAAAGACACGATACGATCATAAACGGCTTTTTGGTTGGAACTTTGGATTTCCGTTACATATCTACGGTGTTTCTTCACCAGATGTTTATTTTTCGAAAATTGAGGGACTAAATTCGACAACTTGTAAAACCTGCCAAATAGCCGCCGCTTACTCGAATTTGGGCCTGAAAGACACAATACGATCATAAACGGCTTTTTGGTTGGAACTTTGGATTTCCGTTACATATCTACGGTGTTTCTTCACCAGATGTTTAGTTTTCGAAAATTGAGGTACTAAATTCGACAACTTGTAAAACATGGCAAATAGCTGTCGTTTACTTAGATTTGGGCCTGAAAGACACGATACGATCATAAACGGCTTTTTGGTTGGAACTTTGGATTTCCGTTACATATCTACGGTGTTTCTTCAGCAGATGTTTAGTTTTCGAAAATTGAGGGACTAAATTCGACAACTTGTAAAACCTGGCAAATAACTGTCGTTTACCCGGATTTGGGCCTGAAAGACACAATACGATCATAAACGACTTTTTGGTTGGAACTTTGGATTTCCGTTACATATCTACGGTGTTTCTTCAGCAGATGTTTAGTTTTCGAAAATTGAGGGACTAAATTCGACAACTTGTAAAACCTGCCAAATAGCCGCCGCTTACTCGAATTTGGGCTTGAAAGACACAATACGATCATAAATGGCTTTTTGGTTGGAACTTTGGATTTCCGTGACATATCTACGGTGTTTCTTCAGTAGAAGTTTAGTTTTCGAAAATTAAGGGACTAAATTCGACAACTTGTAAAACCTGGAAAATAGCCTGTCGTTTACTCGGATTTGGGCCTGAAAGACACAATACGATCATAAACGACTTTTTGGTTAGAACTTTGGATTTCCGTTACATATCTACGGTGTTTCTTCAGCAGATGTTTAGTTTTCGAAAATTGAGGGACTAAATTCGACAACTTGTAAAACCTGGCAAATATTGTCGTTTACCCGGATTTGGGCCTGAAAGACACATACGATCATAAACGACTTTTTGGTTGGAACTTTGGATTTCCATTACATATCTACGGTGTTTCTTCAGCAGATGTTTAGTTTTCGAAAATTGAGGGACTAAATTCGACAACTTGTAAAACCTGGCAAATAGCTGCCGTTTACTCGAATTTGGGTCTGAAAGACAAAATACGATCATAAACGGCTTTTTGGTTGGAACTTTGGATTTCCGTTACATATCTACGGTGTTTCTTCAGCAGATGTTTAGTTTTCGAAAATTGAGGGACTAAATTTGACAACTTGTAAAATCTGGAAAATAGCTGTCGTTTACCAGGGTTTGGGCCTGAAAGACACGATACGATCATAAACGGCTTTTTGGTTGGAACTTTGGATTTCCGTTACATATCTACGGTGTTTCTTCAGCAGATGTTTAGTTTTCGAAAATTGAGGGACTAAATTTGACAACTTGTAAAATCTGGAAAATAGCTGTCGTTTACCCGGATTTGGGCCTGAAAGACACAATACGATCATAAACGGCTTTTTGGTTGGAACTTTGGATTTCCGTTACATATCTACGGTGTTTCTTCAGCAGATGTTTAGTTTTCGAAAATTGAGGGACTAAATTCGACAACTTGTAAAACCTGGCAAATAGCCGCCACTTACTCGAATTTGGGCTTGAAAGACACAATACGATCATAAATGGCTTTTTGGTTGGAACTTTGGATTTCCGTTACATATCTACGGTGTTTCTTCAGCAGATGTTTAGTTTTCGAAAATTGAGGGACTAAATTCGACAACTTGTAAAACCTGCCAAATAGCCGCCGCTTACTCGAATTTGGGCTTGAAAGACACAATACGATCATAAATGGCTTTTTGGTTGGAACTTTGGATTTCCGTTACATATCTACGGTGTTTCTTCAGCAGATGTTTAGTTTTCGAAAATTGAGGGACTAAATTCGACAACTTGTAAAACCTGGAAATAGCTGCCGTTACTCGAATTTGGGCTTGAAAGACACAATACGATCATAAATGGCTTTTTGGTTGGAACTTTGGATTTCCGTTACATATCTACGGTGTTTCTTCAGCAGATGTTTAGTTTTCGAAAATTGAGGGACTAAATTTGACAACTTGTAAAATCTGGAAAATAGCTGTCGTTTACTCGAATTTGGGCCTGAAAGACACATTACGATCATAAATGGCTTTTTGGTTGGAACTTTGGATTTCCGTTACATATCTACGGTGTTTCTTCAGCAGATGTTTAGTTTTCGAAAATTGAGGGACTAAATTTGACAACTTGTAAAATCTGGAAAATAGCTGTCGTTTACTCGGATTTGGGCCTGAAAGACACAATACGATCATAAACGACTTTTTGGTTGGAACTTTGGATTTCCGTTACATATCTACGGTGTTTCTTCAGCAGATGTTTAGTTTTCGAAAATTGAGGGACTAAATTCGACAACTTGTAAAACCTGCAAATAGCTGCCTTACTCGGATTTGGGCTGAAATACACGATACGATCATAAACGGCTTTTTGGTTGGAACTTTGGATTTCCGTGACATATCTACGGTGTTTCTTCAGCAGAAGTTTAGTTTTCGAAAATTAAGGGACTAAATTCGACAACTTGTAAAATCTGGCAAATAGCTGTCGTTTACCCGGGTTTGGGCCTGAAAGACACAATACGATCATAAACGACTTTTTGGTTGGAACTTTGGATTTCCATTACATATCTACGGTGTTTCTTCAGCAGATGTTTAGTTTTCGAAAATTGAGGGACTAAATTCGACAACTTGTAAAACCTGGCAAATAGCTGCCGCTTACTCGAATTTGGGCCTGAAAGACAAATACGATCATAAACGGCTTTTTGGTTGGAACTTTGGATTTCCGTTACATATCTACGGTGTTTCTTCAGCAGATGTTTAGTTTTCGAAAATTGAGGGACTAAATTTGACAACTTGTAAAATCTGGAAAATAGCTGTCGTTTACCAGGTTTGGGCCTGAAATACACGATACGATCATAAACGGCTTTTTGGTTGGAACTTTGGATTTCCGTTACATATCTACGGTGTTTCTTCAGCAGATTTAGTTTTCGAAAATTAAGGGACTAAATTCGACAACTTGTAAAATCTGGCAAATAGCTGTCGTTTACTTAGATTTGGGCCTGAAAGACACAATACGATCATAAACGACTTTTTGGTTGGAACTTTGGATTTCCATTACATATCTACGGTGTTTCTTCAGCAGATGTTTAGTTTTCGAAAATTGAGGGACTAAATTCGACAACTTGTAAAACCTGGCAAATAGCTGCCGTTTACTCGAATTTGGGTCTGAAAGACACAATACGATCATAAACGACTTTTTGGTTGGAACTTTGGATTTCCATTACATATCTACGGTGTTTCTTCAGCAGATGTTTAGTTTTCGAAAACTGAGGGACTAAATTCGACAATCTGTAAAACCTGGCAAATAGTCGCCGCTTTACTCGGATTTGGGCCTGAAATACACGATACGATCATAAACGGCTTTTTGGTTGGAACTTTGGATTTCCGTGACATATCTACGGTGTTTCTTCAGCAGAAGTTTAGTTTTCGAAAATTAAGGGACTAAATTCGACAACTTGTAAAATCTGGCAAATAGCTGTCGTTTACTCGAATTTGGGCCTGAAAGACACATTACGATCATAAATGGCTTTTTGGTTGGAACTTTGGATTTCCGTTACATATCTACGGTGTTTCTTCAGCAGATGTTTAGTTTTCGAAAATTGAGGGACTAAATTCGACAACTTGTAAAACCTGGCAAATAGCCGCCGCTTACTCGAATTTGGGCCTGAAAGACAAAATACGATGATAAATGGCTTTTTGGTTGGAACTTTGGATTTCCGTGACATATCTACGGTGTTTCTTCAGCAGATGTTTAGTTTTCGAAAAGAGGGACTAAATTCGACAACTTGTAAAACCTGGCAAATAACTGTCGTTTACCGGTATGGGCCTGAAAAACACTATACGATCATAAACGGCTTTTTGTTTGGAACTTTGGATTTCCGTTACATATCTACGTTGTTTCTTCAGCAGATGTTTTATTTTCGAAAATTGAGGGACTAAATTCTACAACTTGTAAAACCTGGCAAATAGCTGCCATTACTCGGATTTGGGTCTGAAAGACAAAATACGATCATAAACGGCTTTTTGGTTGGAACTTTGGATTTCCGTTACATATCTACGGTGTTTCTTCAGCAGATGTTTAGTTTTCGAAAATTGAGGGACTAAATTCGACAACTTGTAAAACCTGGAAATACCGCCGCTTACTCGAATTTGGGCTTGAAAGACACAATACGATCATAAATGGCTTTTTGGTTGGAACTTTGGATTTCCGTTACATATCTACGGTGTTTCTTCAGCAGATGTTTAGTTTTCGAAAATTGAGGGACTAAATTCGACAACTTGTAAAACCTGGCAAATAGCTGCCGTTTACTCGAATTTGGGTCTGAAAGACAAAATACGATCATAAACGGCTTTTTGGTTGGAACTTTGGATTTCCGTTACATATCTACGGTGTTTCTTCAGCAGATGTTTAGTTTTCGAAAATTGAGGGACTAAATTCGACAACTTGTAAAACCTGCCAAATAGCCGCCGCTTACTCGAATTTGGGCTTGAAAGACACAATACGATCATAAATGGCTTTTTGGTTGGAACTTTGGATTTCCGTTACATATCTACGGTGTTTCTTCAGCAGATGTTTAGTTTTCGAAAACTTGAGGGACTAAATTCGACAACTTGTAAAACCTGGCAAATAGCTGCCGTTTACTCGAATTTGGGCTTGAAAGACACAATACGATCATAAATGGCTTTTTGGTTGGAACTTTGGATTTCCGTTACATATCTACGGTGTTTCTTCAGCAGATGTTTAGTTTTCGAAAACTGAGGGACTAAATTCGACAATTTGTAAAACCTGGCAATAGCTGCCGATTACTCGGATTTGGGCCTGAAAGACAAAATACGATCATAAACGGCTTTTTGGTTGGAACTTTGGATTTCCGTTACATATCTACGGTGTTTCTTCACCAGATGTTTAGTTTTCGAAAATTGAGGGACTAAATTCGACAACTTGTAAAACCTGGCAAATAGCTGCCTATTACTCGGATTTGGGCCTGAAAGACAAAATACGATGATAAACGGCTTTTTGGTTGGAACTTTGGATTTCCGTTACATATCTACGGTGTTTCTTCACCAGATGTTTAGTTTTTGAAAATTGAGGGACTAAATTCGACAACTTGTAAAACCTGGACAAATACTGCGTTTACTCGGATTTGGGCCTGAAAGACAAATACGATCATAAACGGCTTTTTGGTTGGAACTTTGGATTTCCGTTACATATCTACGGTATTTCCTCAGCAGATGTTTAGTTTTCAAATTGAGGGACTAAATTCGACAACTTGTAAAACCTGCAAATAGCTGCCATTACTCGGATTTGGGTCTGAAAGACAAAATACGATCATAAACGGCTTTTTGGTTGGAACTTTGGATTTCCGTTACATATCTACGGTGTTTCTTCACCCGATGTTTAGTTTTTGAAAATTGAGGGACTAAATTCGACAACTTGTAAAACCTGCCAAATACCGCCGCTTACTCGGGTTTGGGCCTGAAAGACACGATACGATCATAAACGGCTTTTTGGTTGGAACTTTGGATATCCGTTACAAATCTACGGTGTTTATTCAGCAGTTGTTTATTTTTCGAAAATTGAGGGACTAAATTCGACAACTTGTAAAACCTGGCAAATAGCCGCCGCTTACTCGAATTTGGGCCTGAAAGACAAAATACGATGATAAACGGCTTTTTGGTTGGAACTTTGGATTTCCGTTACATATCTACGGTGTTTCCTTCACCAGATGTTTAGTTTTTGAAAATTGAGGGACTAAATTCGACAACTTGTAAAACCTGGAAAATACTGTCGATTACTCGGATTTGGGTCTGAAAGACAAAATACGATCATAAACGGCTTTTTGGTTGGAACTTTGGATTTCCGTGACATATCTACGGTGTTTCTTCAGCAGAAGTTTAGTTTTCGAAAATTAAGGGACTAAATTCGACAACTTGTAAAATCTGGCAAATAGCCTGCCGCATTACTCGGATTTGGGTCTGAAAGACAAAATACGATCATAAACGGCTTTTTGGTTGGAACTTTGGATTTCCGTTACATATCTACGGTGTTTCTTCACCCGATGTTTAGTTTTTGAAAATTGAGGGACTAAATTCGACAACTTGTAAAACCTGGCAAATAGCCGCCGCTTACTCGAATTTGGGCCTGAAAGACAAAATACGATGATAAACGGCTTTTTGGTTGGAACTTTGGATTTCCGTTACATATCTACGGTGTTTCTTCACCAGATGTTTAGTTTTTGAAAATTGAGGGACTAAATTCGACAACTTGTAAAACCTGGACAAATATGTCGATTACTCGGATTTGGGCCTGAAAGACAAAATACGATCATAAACGACTTTTTGGTTGGAACTTTGGATTTCCGTTACATATCTACGGTGTTTCTTCAGCAGATGTTTAGTTTTCGAAAATTGAGGGACTAAATTCGACAACTTGTAAAACCTGGCAAATAGCCGCCGCTTACTCGAATTTGGGCCTGAAAGACACAATACGATCATAAACGACTTTTTGGTTGGAACTTTGGATTTCCGTTACATATCTACGGTGTTTCTTCAGCAGATGTTTAGTTTTCGAAAATTGAGGGACTAAATTCGACAACTTGTAAAATCTGGAAAATAACTGTCGTTTACCCGGGTTTGGGCCTGAAAGACACGAATACGATCATAAACGGCTTTTTGGTTGGAACTTTGGATTTCCGTTACAAATCTACGGTACTTAATCAGCAGATGTTTAATTTTCGAAAATTGAGGGACTAAATTCCACAACTTGTAAAACCTAGCAAATAGCTGCCGTTTACTCGGATATGGGCCTGAAAAACACTATACGATCATAAACGGCTTTTTGGTTGGAACTTTGGATTTCCGTGACATATCTACGGTGTTTCTTCAGCAGAAGTTTAGTTTTCGAAAATTAAGGGACTAAATTCGACAACTTGTAAAATCTGGCAAATAGCTGTCGTTTACCCGGGTTTGGGCCTGAAAGACACGATACGATCATAAACGGCTTTTTGGTTGGAACTTTGGATTTCCGTGACATATCTACGGTGTTTCTTCAGCAGAAGTTTAGTTTTCGAAAATTAAGGGACTAAATTCGACAACTTGTAAAATCTGCAAATACGCGCCATTACTCGGATTTGGGCCTGAAAGACAAAATACGATCATAAACGACTTTTTGGTTGGAACTTTGGATTTCCGTTACATATCTACGGTGTTTCTTCAGCAGATGTTTAGTTTTCGAAAATTGAGGGACTAAATTCGACAACTTGTAAAACCTGCCAAATAGCCGCCGCTTACTCGAATTTGGGCTTGAAAGACACAATACGATCATAAATGGCTTTTTGGTTGGAACTTTGGATTTCCGTGACATATCTACGGTGTTTCTTCAGCAGATGTTTAGTTTTCGAAAAGAGGGACTAAATTCGACAACTTGTAAAACCTGCCAAATACCGCCGATTACTCGGATTTGGGCCTGAAAGACAAAATACGATCATAAACGGCTTTTTGGTTGGAACTTTGGATTTCCGTGACATATCTACGGTGTTTCTTCAGCAGAAGTTTAGTTTTCGAAAATTAAGGGACTAAATTCGACAACTTGTAAAATCTGGCAAATAGCTGTCGTTTACCCGGGTTTGGGCCTGAAAGACACAATTCGATCATAAACGGCTTTTTGGTTGGAACTTTGGATTTCTGTTACATATCTACGATATTTCCTTCAGCAGATGTTTAGTTTTCAAATTGAGGGACTAAATTCGACAACTTGTAAAACCTGGCAAATACTGTCGTTTACCGGATTTGGGCCTGAAATACACGATACGATCATAAACGGCTTTTTGGTTGGAACTTTGGATTTCCGTGACATATCTACGGTGTTTCTTCAGCAGAAGTTTAGTTTTCGAAAATTAAGGGACTAAATTCGACAACTTGTAAAACCTGCCAAATAGCCGCCGCTTACTCGAATTTGGGCTTGAAAGACACAATACGATCATAAATGGCTTTTTGGTTGGAACTTTGGATTTCCGTTACATATCTACGGTGTTTCTTCAGCAGATGTTTAGTTTTCGAAAATTGAGGGACTAAATTCGACAACTTGTAAAACCTGGAAATACGCCGTTTACTCGGATTTGGGCCTGAAAGACACAATACGATCATAAACGACTTTTTGGTTGGAACTTTGGATTTCCATTACATATCTACGGTGTTTCTTCAGCAGATGTTTAGTTTTCGAAAATTGAGGGACTAAATTCGACAACTTGTAAAACCTGGCAAATAGCTGCCGTTTACTCGGATTTGGGCCTGAAAGACACAATACGATCATAAACGGCTTTTTGGTTGGAACTTTGGATTTCCGTTACATATCTACGGTGTTTCTTCAGCAGATGTTTAGTTTTCGAAAATTGAGGGACTAAATTCGACAACTTGTAAAACCTGGCAAATAACTGTCGTTTACCCGGTTTGGGCCTGAAAGACACGATACGATCATAAACGGCTTTTTGGTTGGAACTTTGGATTTCCGTGACATATCTACGGTGTTTCTTCAGCAGAAGTTTAGTTTTCGAAAATTAAGGGACTAAATTCGACAACTTGTAAAATCTGGCAAATAGCTGTCGTTTACTCGGATATGGGCCTGAAAAACACTATACGATCATAAACGGCTTTTTGTTTGGAACTTTGGATTTCCGTTACATATCTACGTTGTTTCTTCAGCAGATGTTTTATTTTCGAAAATTGAGGGACTAAATTCTACAACTTGTAAACCTGGCAAATAGCCGCCACTTACTCGAATTTGGGCTTGAAAGACACAATACGATCATAAATGGCTTTTTGGTTGGAACTTTGGATTTCCGTTACATATCTACGGTGTTTCTTCAGCAGATGTTTAGTTTTCGAAAATTGAGGGACTAAATTCCACAACTTGTAAAACCTGGAAAATAGCTGCCGTTTACTCAGATTTGGGCCTGAAAGACACAATACGATCATAAACGACTTTTTGGTTGGAACTTTGGATTTCCGTTACATATCTACGGTGTTTCATCAGCAGATGTTTAATTTTCGAAATTTGAGGGACTAAATTCCACAACTTGTAAAACCTGGCAAATAGCTGCCGTTTACTCGGATATGGGCCTGAAAAACACAATACGATCATAAACGGCTTTTTGGTTGGAACTTTGGATTTCCGTTACATATCTACGGTGTTTCTTCACCAGATGTTTAGTTTTCGAAAATTGAGGGACTAAATTCCACAACTTGTAAAACCTAGCAAATAGCTGCCGTTTACTCGGATATGGGCCTGAAAAACACATACGATCATAAACGGCTTTTTGGTTAGAACTTTGGATTTCCGTTACAAATCTACGGTACTTATTCAGCAGATGTTTAATTTTCGAAAATTGAGGGACTAAATTCCACAACTTGTAAAACCTAGCAAATAGCTGCCGTTTACTCGGATATGGGCCTGAAAGACAAAATACGATCATAAACGGCTTTTTGGTTGGAACTTTGGATTTCCGTTACATATCTACGGTGTTTCTTCAGCAGATGTTTAGTTTTCGAAAATTGAGGGACTAAATTTGACAACTTGTAAAATCTGGAAAATAGCTGTCGTTTACTCGAATTTGGGCTTGAAAGACACAATACGATCATAAATGGCTTTTTGGTTGGAACTTTGGATTTCCGTTACATATCTACGGTGTTTCTTCAGCAGATGTTTAGTTTTCGAAAATTGAGGGACTAAATTCGACAACTTGTAAAACCTGGCAAATAACTGTCGTTTACCCGGATTTGGGCCTGAAAGACACGATACGATCATAAACGGCTTTTTGGTTTGAACTTTGGATTTCCGTTACATATCTACGGTGTTTCTTCAGCAGATGTTTAGTTTTCGAAAATTGAGGGACTAAATTTGACAACTTGTAAAATCTGGAAAATAGCTGCCGTTTACTCAGATTTGGGCCTGAAAGACACAATACGATCATAAACGACTTTTTGGTTGGAACTTTGGATTTCCGTTACATATCTACGGTGTTTCTTCAGCAGATGTTTAGTTTTCGAAAATTGAGGGACTAAATTCGACAACTTGTAAAACCTGGCAAATAGTTGTCGTTTACTCGGATTTGGGCCTGAAAAACACATACGATCATAAACGGCTTTTTGGTTTGGAACTTTGGATTTCCGTTACATATCTACGGTGTTTCTTCAGCAGATGTTTAGTTTTCGAAAATTGAGGGACTAAATTTGACAACTTGTAAAATCTGGAAAATAGCTGTCGTTTACCGGATTTGGGCCTGAAAGACACAATACGATCATAAACGGCTTTTTGGTTGGAACTTTGGATTTCCGTTACATATCTACGGTGTTTCTTCAGCAGATGTTTAGTTTTCGAAAATTGAGGGACTAAATTCGACAACTTGTAAAATCTGGAAAATAACTGTCGTTTACCCGGATTTGGGCCTGAAAGACACAATACGATCATAAACGACTTTTTGGTTGGAACTTTGGATTTCCGTTACATATCTACGGTGTTTCTTCAGCAGATGTTTAGTTTTCGAAAATTGAGGGACTAAATTCGACAACTTGTAAAACCTGGCAAATATGCGATTACTCGGATTTGGGTCTGAAAGACAAAATACGATCATAAACGGCTTTTTGGTTGGAACTTTGGATTTCCGTTACATATCTACGGTGTTTCTTCAGCAGATGTTTAGTTTTCGAAAATTGAGGGACTAAATTCGACAACTTGTAAAACCTGCCAAATAGCCGCCGCTTACTCGAATTTGGGCTTGAAAGACACAATACGATCATAAATGGCTTTTTGGTTGGAACTTTGGATTTCCGTTACATATCTACGGTGTTTCTTCAGCAGATGTTTAGTTTTCGAAAATTGAGGGACTAAATTCCACAACTTGTAAAACCTAGCAAATAGCTGCCGTTTACTCGGATATGGGCCTGAAAAACACTATACGATCATAAACGGCTTTTTGTTTGGAACTTTGGATTTCCGTTACATATCTACGTTGTTTCTTCAGCAGATGTTTAATTTTCGAAAATTGAGGGACTAAATTCCACAACTTGTAAAACCTAGCAAATAGCTGCCGTTTACTCGGATATGGGCCTGAAAAACACTATACGATCATAAACGGCTTTTTGTTTGGAACTTTGGATTTCCGTTACATATCTACGTTGTTTCTTCAGCAGATGTTTTATTTTCGAAAATTGAGGGACTAAATTCTACAACTTGTAAACCTGGCAAATAGTTGCCATTACTCGGATTTGGTCTGAAAGACAAAATACGATCATAAACGGCTTTTTGGTTGGAACTTTGGATTTCCGTTACATATCTACGGTGTTTCTTCAGCAGATGTTTAGTTTTCGAAAACTTGAGGGACTAAATTCGACAACTTGTAAAACCTGGCAAATAGCTGCCGTTTACTCGAATTTGGGTCTGAAAGACACGATACGATCATAAACGGCTTTTTGGTTGGAACTTTGGATATCCGTTACAAATCTACGGTGTTTATTCAGCAGTTGTTTATTTTTCGAAAATTGAGGGACTAAATTCGACAACTTGTAAAACCTGCCAAATAGCCGCCGCTTACTCGAATTTGGGCTTGAAAGACACAATACGATCATAAACGGCTTTTTGGTTGGAACTTTGGATTTCCGTGACATATCTACGGTGTTTCTTCAGCAGAAGTTTAGTTTTCGAAAATTAAGGGACTAAATTCGACAACTTGTAAAATCTGGCAAATAGCCTATTACTCGGATTTGGGCCTGAAAGACAAAATACGATGATAAACGGCTTTTTGGTTAGAACTTTGGATTTCCGTTACAAATCTACGGTGTTTATTCAGCAGTTGTTTATTTTTCGAAAATTGAGGGACTAAATTCGGCAACTTGTAAAACCTGGCAAATACTGCCGTTTACTCGGATTTGGGCCTGAAAGACACAATACGATCATAAACGACTTTTTGGTTGGAACTTTGGATTTCCATTACATATCTACGGTGTTTCTTCAGCAGATGTTTAGTTTTCGAAAACTTGAGGGACTAAATTCGACAACTTGTAAAACCTGGCAAATAGCCGCCGCTTACTCGAATTTGGGCCTGAAAGACACAATACGATCATAAATGGCTTTTTGGTTGGAACTTTGGATTTCCGTTACATATCTACGGTGTTTCTTCAGCAGATGTTTAGTTTTTCGAAAATTGAGGGACTAAATTCGACAACTTGTAAAACCTGGCAAATAGCTGCCATTACTCGGATTTGGGTCTGAAAGACAAAATACGATCATAAACGGCTTTTTGGTTGGAACTTTGGATTTCCGTTACATATCTACGGTGTTTCTTCAGCAGATGTTTAGTTTTCGAAAATTGAGGGACTAAATTCGACAACTTGTAAAACCTGGCAAATAGCTGCCGTTTACTCGAATTTGGGCCTGAAAGACACAATACGATCATAAATGGCTTTTTGGTTGGAACTTTGGATTTCCGTTACATATCTACGGTGTTTCTTCAGCAGATGTTTAGTTTTCGAAAATTGAGGGACTAAATTCGACAACTTGTAAAACCTGGCAAATATGCCTATTACTCGGATTTGGGCCTGAAAGACAAAATACGATGATAAACGGCTTTTTGGTTGGAACTTTGGATTTCCGTTACATATCTACGGTGATTTCCTTCAGCAGATGTTTAGTTTTCGAAAATTGAGGGACTAAATTCGACAACTTGTAAAACCTGGCAAATATGTCGATTACTCGGATTTGGGCCTGAAAGACAAAATACGATCATAAACGGCTTTTTGGTTGGAACTTTGGATTTCCGTTACATATCTACGGTGTTTCTTCACCAGATGTTTAGTTTTTGAAAATTGAGGGACTAAATTCGACAACTTGTAAAACCTGGCAAATAGCTGCCTATTACTCGGATTTGGGCCTGAAAGACAAAATACGATGATAAACGGCTTTTTGGTTGGAACTTTGGATTTCCGTTACAAATCTACGGTGTTTATTCAGCAGTTGTTTATTTTTCGAAAATTGAGGGACTAAATTCGACAACTTGTAAAACCTGGCAAATAACTGTCGTTTACTCGGATTTGGGCCTGAAAGACACAATACGATCATAAACGACTTTTTGGTTGGAACTTTGGATTTCCGTTACATATCTACGGTGTTTCTTCAGCAGATGTTTAGTTTTCGAAAATTGAGGGACTAAATTCGACAACTTGTAAAACCTGGCAAATAGTTGTCGTTTACCCGGATTTGGGCCTGAAAGACTCGATACGATCATAAACGGCTTTTTGGTTGGAACTTTGGATTTCCGTTACAAATCTACGGTGTTTATTCAGCAGTTGTTTATTTTTCGAAAATTGAGGGACTAAATTCGACAACTTGTAAAACCTGGCAAATAGCCGCCGCTTACTCGAATTTGGGCCTGAAAAGACACAATACGATCATAAACGACTTTTTGGTTGGAACTTTGGATTTCCGTTACATATCTACGGTGTTTCTTCAGCAGATGTTTAGTTTTCGAAAATTGAGGGACTAAATTCGACAACTTGTAAAACCTGGAAAATAGCTGCCGTTTACTCGGATTTTGGCCTGAAAGACACAATTCGATCATAAACGGCTTTTTGGTTGGAACTTTGGATATCCGTTACAAATCTACGGTGTTTATTCAGCAGTTGTTTATTTTTCGAAAATTGAGGGACTAAATTCGACAACTTGTAAAACCTGGCAAATAGCTGCCGATTACTCGGATTTGGGCCTGAAAGACAAAATACGATCATAAACGACTTTTTGGTTGGAACTTTGGATTTCCATTACATATCTACGGTGTTTCTTCAGCAGATGTTTAGTTTTCGAAAACTGAGGGACTAAATTCGACAATTTGTAAAACCTGGCAAATATGTCGTTTCCCCGGATTTGGGCCTGAAAAACACGATACGATCATAAACGGCTTTTTGGTTTGAACTTTGGATTTCTGTTACATATATACGGTGTTTCTTCAACAGATGTTTAGTTTTAGAAAATTGAGGGACTAAATTCGAC
The DNA here is from genome assembly GCA_034093135.1 of Erigeron breviscapus. Taxonomy (NCBI): domain Eukaryota; kingdom Viridiplantae; phylum Streptophyta; class Magnoliopsida; order Asterales; family Asteraceae; genus Erigeron; species Erigeron breviscapus. The sequence goes on along the minus strand of CM067167.1, from coordinate 108,700,730 downwards.
AACTTGTAAAACCTGCAAATAGCTGCCTTTACTCGAATTTGGGCCTGAAAGACAAAATACGATGATAAATGGCTTTTTGGTTGGAACTTTGGATTTCCGTTACATATCTACGATATTTCCTCAGCAGATGTTTAGTTTTCGAAAATTGAGGGACTAAATTCCACAACTTGTAAAACCTGGCAAATAGCCGCCACTTACTCGAATTTGGGCCTGAAAGACACATTACGATCATAAATGGCTTTTTGGTTGGAACTTTGGATTTCCGTTACATATCTACGGTGTTTCTTCAGCAGATGTTTAGTTTTCGAAAATTGAGGGACTAAATTCGACAACTTGTAAAACCTGGCAAATAGTTGTCGTTTACCCGGATTTGGGCCTGAAAGACACAATACGATCATAAACGACTTTTTGGTTGGAACTTTGGATTTCCATTACATATCTACGGTGTTTCTTCAGCAGATGTTTATTTTTCGAAAATTGAGGGACTAAATTCGACAACTTGTAAAACCTGCCAAATAGCCGCCGCTTACTCGAATTTGGGCTTGAAAGACACAATACGATCATAAATGGCTTTTTGGTTGGAACTTTGGATTTCCGTTACATATCTACGGTGTTTCTTCACCAGATGTTTAGTTTTTGAAAAGAGGGACTAAATTCGACAACTTGTAAAACCTGGCAAATAGCTGTCGTTTACTCGGATTTGGGCCTGAAAGACAAAATACGATCATAAACGACTTTTTGGTTGGAACTTTGGATTTCCGTTACATATCTACGGTGTTTCTTCAGCAGATGTTTAGTTTTCGAAAATTGAGGGACTAAATTCGACAACTTGTAAAACCTGGCAAATAGTTGTCATTTACTCGAATTTGGGCCTGAAAGACACATTACGATCATAAATGGCTTTTTGGTTGGAACTTTGGATTTCCGTTACATATCTACGGTGTTTCTTCAGCAGATGTTTAATTTTCGAAAATTGAGGGACTAAATTCCACAACTTGTAAAACCTGGAAAATAGCTGCCGTTTACTCAGATTTGGGCCTGAAAGACACAATACGATCATAAACGACTTTTTGGTTGGAACTTTGGATTTCCGTTACATATCTACGGTGTTTATTCAGCAGATGTTTAATTTTCGAAAATTGAGGGACTAAATTCCACAACTTGTAAAACCTGGAAAATAGCTGCCGTTTACTCAGATTTGGGCCTGAAAGACACAATACGATCATAAACGACTTTTTGGTTGGAACTTTGGATTTCCGTTACATATCTACGGTGTTTCTTCAGCAGATGTTTAGTTTTCGAAAATTGAGGGACTAAATTCGACAACTTGTAAAACCTGGAAAATACTGCCGTTTACTCAGATTTGGGCCTGAAAGACACAATACGATCATAAACGCTTTTTAGTTGGAACTTTGGATTTCCATTACATATCTACGGTGTTTCTTCAGCAGATGTTTATTTTTCGAAAATTGAGGGACTAAATTCGACAACTTGTAAAACCTGCCAAATAGCCGCCGCTTACTCGAATTTGGGCTTGAAAGACACAATACGATCATAAATGGCTTTTTGGTTGGAACTTTGGATTTCCGTTACATATCTACGGTGTTTCTTCAGCAGATGTTTAGTTTTCGAAAATTGAGGGACTAAATTCGACAACTTGTAAAACCTGGCAAATAGCTGCCGTTTACTCGGATATGGGCCTGAAAAACACAATACGATCATAAACGGCTTTTTGGTTGGAACTTTGGATTTCCGTTACATATCTACGGTGTTTCTTCAGCAGATGTTTAGTTTTCGAAAATTGAGGGACTAAATTCGACAACTTGTAAAACCTGCCAAATAGCCGCCGCTTACTCGAATTTGGGCTTGAAAGACACAATACGATCATAAATGGCTTTTTGGTTGGAACTTTGGATTTCCGTTACATATCTACGGTGTTTCTTCAGCAGATGTTTAGTTTTCGAAAATTGAGGGACTAAATTCGACAACTTGTAAAACCTGGCAAATAGCTGCCGATTACTCGGATTTGGGCCTGAAAGACACAATACGATCATAAACGGCTTTTTGGTTGGAACTTTGGATTTCCGTTACAAATCTACGGTGTTTATTCAGCAGTTGTTTATTTTCGAAAATTGAGGGACTAAATTCGACAACTTGTAAAACCTGGCAAATAGCCGCCGCTTACTCGATTTGGGCCTGAAAGACACAATACGATCATAAACGACTTTTTGGTTGGAACTTTGGATTTCCATTACATATCTACGGTGTTTCTTCAGCAGATGTTTAGTTTTCGAAAACTGAGGGACTAAATTCGACAATCTGTAAAACCTGGCAAATAGCTGCCGTTTACTCGGATTTGGGCCTGAAAAACACTATACGATCATAAACGGCTTTTTGGTTGGAACTTTGGATTTCCGTGACATATCTACGGTGTTTCTTCAGTAGAAGTTTAGTTTTCGAAAATTAAGGGACTAAATTCGACAACTTGTAAAACCTGGAAAATAGCTGCCGTTTACTCAGATTTGGGCCTGAAAGACACAATACGATCATAAACGACTTTTTGGTTGGAACTTTGGATTTCCATTACATATCTACGGTGTTTCTTCAGCAGATGTTTAGTTTTCGAAAATTGAGGGACTAAATTCGACAACTTGTAAAACCTAGCAAATAGCTGCCTATTACTCGGATTTGGGTCTGAAAGACAAAATACGATCATAAACGGCTTTTTGGTTGGAACTTTGGATTTCCGTTACATATCTACGGTGTTTCTTCAGCAGATGTTTAGTTTTCGAAAATTGAGGGACTAAATTCGACAACTTGTAAAACCTGGCAAATATTGTCGTTTACTCGGATTTGGGTCTGAAAGACTCGATACGATCATAAACGGCTTTTTGGTTGGAACTTTGGATTTCCGTTACAAATCTACGGTGTTTATTCAGCAGTTGTTTATTTTTCGAAAATTGAGGGACTAAATTCGGCAACTTGTAAAACCTGGCAAATAGCGCCGCATTACTCGGATTTGGGTCTGAAAGACAAAATACGATCATAAACGGCTTTTTGGTTGGAACTTTGGATTTCCGTTACATATCTACGGTGTTTCTTCACCCGATTTAGTTTTCGAAAAGAGGGACTAAATTCGACAACTTGTAAAACCTGCCAAATAGCCTGCCGATTACTCGGATTTGGGCCTGAAAGACAAAATACGATCATAAACGGCTTTTTGGTTGGAACTTTGGATTTCCGTTACATATCTACGGTGTTTCTTCAGCAGATGTTTAGTTTTCGAAAATTGAGGGACTAAATTCGACAACTTGTAAAACCTGGAAAATACTGCCGTTTACTCAGATTTGGGCCTGAAAGACACAATACGATCATAAACGACTTTTTGGTTGGAACTTTGGATTTCCATTACATATCTACGGTGTTTCTTCAGCAGATGTTTAGTTTTCGAAAACTGAGGGACTAAATTCGACAATCTGTAAAACCTGGAAATAGTCCGCCGCTTTACTCGAATTTGGGCTTGAAAGACACAATACGATCATAAATGGCTTTTTGGTTGGAACTTTGGATTTCCGTTACATATCTACGGTGTTTCTTCAGCAGATGTTTAGTTTTCGAAAATTGAGGGACTAAATTCGACAACTTGTAAAACCTGGCAAATAGCCGCCACTTACTCGAATTTGGGCCTGAAAGACACATTACGATCATAAATGGCTTTTTGGTTGGAACTTTGGATTTCCGTTACATATCTACGGTGTTTCTTCAGCAGATGTTTAGTTTTCGAAATTAGAGGGACTAAATTCGACAACTTGTAAAACCTGGCAAATAACTGTCGTTTACTCGGATTTGGGCCTGAAAAACACTATACGATCATAAACGGCTTTTTGGTTGGAACTTTGGATTTCCGTTACATATCTACGGTTCTTCAGCAGATGTTTAGTTTTCGAAAATTGAGGGACTAAATTCGACAACTTGTAAAACCTGGCAAATACTGCGATTACTCGGATTTGGGCCTGAAAGACAAAATACGATCATAAACGGCTTTTTGGTTGGAACTTTGGATTTCCGTTACATATCTACGGTGTTTCTTCACCAGATGTTTAGTTTTTGAAAATTGAGGGACTAAATTCGACAACTTGTAAAACCTGGCAAATAGCCGCCACTTACTCGAATTTGGGCTTGAAAGACACAATACGATCATAAATGGCTTTTTGGTTGGAACTTTGGATTTCCGTTACATATCTACGGTGTTTCTTCAGCAGATGTTTAGTTTTCGAAAATTGAGGGACTAAATTCGACAACTTGTAAAACCTGGCAAATATTGTCGTTTACCCGGATTTGGGCCTGAAAGACAAAATACGATCATAAACGGCTTTTTGGTTGGAACTTTGGATTTCCGTTACATATCTACGGTGTTTCTTCACCAGATGTTTAGTTTTTGAAAATTGAGGGACTAAATTCGACAACTTGTAAAACCTGGCAAATATGCGATTACTCGGATTTGGGTCTGAAAGACAAAATACGATCATAAACGGCTTTTTGGTTGGAACTTTGGATTTCCGTGACATATCTACGGTGTTTCTTCAGCAGAAGTTTAGTTTTCGAAAATTAAGGGACTAAATTCGACAACTTGTAAAATCTGGCAAATAGCGATTACTCGGATTTGGGCCTGAAAGACAAAATACGATCATAAACGGCTTTTTGGTTGGAACTTTGGATTTCCGTTACATATCTACGGTGTTTCTTCACCCGATGTTTAGTTTTTGAAAATTGAGGGACTAAATTCCACAACTTGTAAAACCTGGAAAATAGCTGCCGTTTACTCAGATTTGGGCCTGAAAGACACAATACGATCATAAACGACTTTTTGGTTGGAACTTTGGATTTCCGTTACATATCTACGGTGTTTCTTCAGCAGATGTTTAGTTTTCGAAAATTGAGGGACTAAATTCGACAACTTGTAAAACCTGGCAAATAGCTGCCGCTTACTCGAATTTGGGCCTGAAAGACAAAATACGATGATAAACGGCTTTTTGGTTGGAACTTTGGATTTCCGTTACATATCTACGGTGTTTCTTCACCAGATGTTTAGTTTTTGAAAAGAGAGACTAAATTCGACAACTTGTAAAACCTGGCAAATAGCTGCCTATTACTCGGATTTGGGCCTGAAAGACACAATACGATCATAAACGACTTTTTGGTTGGAACTTTGGATTTCCGTTACATATCTACGGTGTTTCTTCAGCAGATGTTTAGTTTTCGAAAATTGAGGGACTAAATTCGACAACTTGTAAAACCTGGCAAATAGCTGCCGTTTACTCGGATTTGGGCCTGAAAGACAAAATACGATCATAAACGGCTTTTTGGTTGGAACTTTGGATTTCCGTTACATATCTACGGTGTTTCTTCAGCAGATGTTTAGTTTTCGAAAATTGAGGGACTAAATTCGACAACTTGTAAAACCTGGCAAATAGTTGTCGCATTACTCGGATTTGGGCCTGAAAGACAAAATACGATCATAAACGGCTTTTTGGTTGGAACTTTGGATTTCCGTTACATATCTACGGTGTTTCTTCAGCAGATGTTTAGTTTTCGAAAATTGAGGGACTAAATTCGACAACTTGTAAAACCTGGAAAATAGCTGCCCTTTAGTCGGATTTGGGTCTGAAAGACAAAATACGATCATAAACGGCTTTTTGGTTGGAACTTTGGATTTCCGTGACATATCTACGGTGTTTCTTCAGCAGAAGTTTAGTTTTCGAAAATTAAGGGACTAAATTCGACAACTTGTAAAATCTGGCAAATAGCTGTCGTTTACCCGGGTTTGGGCCTGAAAGACAAAATACGATCATAAACGGCTTTTTGGTTGGAACTTTGGATTTCCGTTACATATCTACGGTGTTTCTTCAGCAGAAGTTTAGTTTTCGAAAATTAAGGGACTAAATTCGACAACTTGTAAAACCTGGAAAATAGCTGCCATTACTCGGATTTGGGTCTGAAAGACAAAATACGATCATAAACGGCTTTTTGGTTGGAACTTTGGATTTCCGTTACATATCTACGGTGTTTCTTCAGCAGATGTTTAGTTTTCGAAAATTGAGGGACTAAATTCGACAACTTGTAAAACCTGGAAAATAGCTGTCGTTTACTCGGATTTGGGTCTGAAAGACAAAATACGATCATAAACGGCTTTTTGGTTGGAACTTTGGATTTCCGTGACATATCTACGGTGTTTCTTCAGCAGAAGTTTAGTTTTCGAAAATTAAGGGACTAAATTCGACAACTTGTAAAAGAATAACAAGTTAATTCACAAAGTCGAAATAACTTCACACTTTGCAAACCTGCAATATTCTTGGTGAACTTGTGCAATATTCTCTCAATCGCTAAAAGGAACATTTCACTACTTTAAGTGTTTCGATTGTTGAAGAGAAATTCCGAGTATAGATCAATTGTATTTCATAGGTTGTTAGGATATTTACATTCGTGTATTATCTTGGTTCCGCATCAACCTTGTAATTTGTTTAATTTCAATAAATAAATTACACATTGAAAACTACATATTGTCTCATCAAGATTGTTTACAAGTTATTTGTATTATTGCATTGTTCTTTACTTATTGTCTTTTTATAAGTAATCTATCTAGAACTTGGTATATACTCTGCAACTGGTCTCTCCAGTTCAGCAAGTATATTGCAAAGTAACTCCACCATCGACATAAAGGTGTCTTCAGTAGTACCATCTAACGAGTTGGGACTTACAAGTGGTATCAGAGCAGAAGGCTAATATACTTGCCTAGATCTGCTAAGATGAACCCTACTGAAGGTGGAGATGGTTCTGGTTCAGGTGAAACCCCATTGAATAATAACAACCAACCTTTTCAAAATGTTAATACTAATCCTCCTCCTCCTTCTACCCCAAACCACGTCCATGTACACTACTCTAACACTCCTGTTCCAAAATTTGATGGAAACAGTGAGACATTCGGTACATGGAAAGCTAGAATGCTTTTGCATTTTGGTGGTATTGAGAGGTATATGTTGAAAATCCTCAAGGATGGACCATATATACCATGTCTATTGGGGTGAGTCCTCTTCTTGATCCAACTGGAAGAAGAGGCTCAAGAGAAAAGCCAGAAGACCATTGGTCTGATGAGGATCGCAGACTGGTGGACTTGGACACCAGACTGAAAAACATGATCCTTGGGGCTGTCCCTGAAGACCTAATTCCAACACTTGTGTTGTTTCCCAGTGCCAAGTCTATGTGGGATGAATTAGTGATTCAATTTGAAGGAGGTGATGATACTATTGTCACTAGAAAAGTTGCATTGAACAAGAAGTACGAATCCTTCTTTGCCTTGCCCAATGAGAGTCTAACTGGTACATACACCAGATTCTCTAGCCTCATTAATCAACTGAGAGGCTTGGGTGTAGAGAAGGATAAGGATATTCTTCTTGAGAAGTTTTGTGATATTCTTCCTTCCAAATGGGAAAACATGGTTCTTGTCTTAAGACAAGGTAAAACCTTGCACACCCATACCCTTGCATCGCTCTATGGAGCCTTCAGATTCACTGAAGACAATAATGCTGCAAGGTTGGTGGCTGAGCAAGATGCCATGAACCATGCCAGAGTTCCAAGGTTGCTAGTGTACCTGAGCGACCTTGTGCTGCTTTAATGTCTGCTGAGAGTGTCCAGGCACACTCGATGAAGGAGATGTTGAACAGTTTCTTAAACTCTGGACTGACCACTGAAAACAGTGATGGTTGTGATGAAACTGACGATGATGATCTGGTCGCCATGATTGCTAAAACCTTTAACAGGTTTAAGCATAAATCTAAAGATTTAATGGCCCCAACAATGCTTCCAGCTCCAACTCTCTGGATAAGACCAATCTTACATGCTATAAGTGTGGCAAGAAAGGTCTTTATGAAGGAATGCAGATCTAGTCAGTTGAACAACCAAACTGGACCCCCTGTCCCTAATTTCAATCGGCCTGATGATAGCTACAAAGCTAAATACAAGAAGCTTAAGGCCCAGATTGCCCTCCTGTCCATGGCAAAGGAAAAGGATCAGTGCTTAATTGCACAAACTGAGGGAAAATGGGAGTACTCTGATGACTCATCAGTTGATGAAGAAGAGGAAAGGGACATGTGTTTCATGGCCTTGGAAGAGCAACAACCACATGTGGCAAAAGAAGATGTCATCACTGGAAGATGGGTGGACATCATCTTGAAAAAGGTATGTGATTATGATCACCAGGTTGACCCTGAACTGAAACTGGACCTGGCTGAATCATTAAGTGGTGACTTGGCTTTTGTTGAAACTGTTCGAGCTGATAGTGAAAGATATCTTGACACTATCTTAGTTGAACTGAACATCGTTAAGCCACAACTTAATGATTTACAAAGTGTCCAGTTGGCTCTCAAGGAGTCAGTTTTAAAGATTGAGGCTTTAGAACTTGATAATCAAAAACTATCTTTTGATTTTGAAAAAGCACAAAAGATTATCAAGTCATGGGTAAAAGCATCTGGAAAAAACTATGATGCATTTTCAAGAACTATCGATGCCCAGAAAAATGCATGGAAGTCTGAAGATCTGGAGATGGCAGCTCTTATACCAGATCTTCATGCATTGCCTCCAGCTCTCCAGGTTGAAACACCTTATGATCAACCTGAAGCTGTTGAAACTGAAACCATTGAGACCTCCCCTATTGAGGTTAAAACTGGAGCCAAACAGGCTAAAGCTCCAGTCAAAAAGGCCACTGGTAACAAGCCTTTACCTCATCAGTCTAAGGTGCCCAAGACCCGACAGACTACTGCACCAGTTGAACCAAGGTCCACGGTTCAACTGCCTGATCAAAATAATATTTTGGTTAATCTGGAAAGGCAACTCCAACTTTTGTCTCGGCAGGTTCAGAGTTGCACTGCCCGGATTAACAACCTGGAAGGAGGTTCATTACCTCCAGTTTTCAAACAAAATATTAATCCACTCCCTTCTTTACCTAAACAAAAGAACGTTCCATCTGGAACAAAATCTGGTAAAAATAAGGGGAGTAAGTATCAAATACCAATTGTTTTTACTTCTGCACCTGGAGCTGGTGATAATGCTCCAGATGTAGCCTCCAGTTTAACACCTCAACAATCAACTGTGGCTTCTGTAGAGAAGTCCAGTGGACCCATCAAGAAAAGATGGGTTCACAAAAAGAACTAATGATTTTTGTGTGTAGGGCGATCGAAAGAAGAATATCTGGTATCTGGACAGCGCTGCTGGCCGGACTATGACCGGATGTAAGCCCCTACTGGAAGAGTTCACTGTCCATGATGGACCGACAGTGACGTTTGGTAACGATCAATCTGGAAAGACTGAAGGATATGGTGTGCTCAATAATGGACAAGTCGAATTCAAAAGAGTTGCATTTGTGAATGGTTTGAAATACAACCTGATCAGTGTAAGCCAACTTTGCGATGATGGCTTCAGGGTATTGTTCGATATTGCACAAGGCACCATATTTAACAAGGATTGGAAAGTGGTGATGATTGCACCAAAAAAGGAAATGTGTACATCATGGATATGGAACCAGCTCCAAAAGAGCAATGTTTCTATACCAAGGCTGATGAGGACACCAACTGGCTATGGCACAAGAGGTTATCCCACCTTAATTTCAAGAACATTAACAAGTTGTCTCGCAAGCAACTGGTTGATGGGATACCCCAGATTTCCTTCAATAAGGAAAAGCCATGTCCAGGTTGTGAAATGGGCAAGCAGAAAAGAGCCAGTTTCAAAACTAGGCAAAATTTTAGCATCACTGAACCTCTTCACATGCTACATATGGATCTCTTGGTCCAGTGAATGTTCAAACTAGAGCTGGAAAGAAGTACACTCTAGTTGTGGTTGATGAATTCACCAGATACTGCTGGGTGGTATTCATCAGATCCAAAAGTGATGCACCTGCTGAAATCATCTCTCTCATCAAAAGAATTGAGCTCAAGTATACTCGAAAAGTTTGTCAGTTGCGAAGTGATAATGGTACTGAATTCCAAAACAAAGTACTTGAACATTTTGCAATGACACTGGCATCTCTCAAAACTTCTCATCAGTTCACTCTCCAGAGCAAAATGGAGTTGTTGAAAGAAAGAATCGTACACTGATAGAAGCGCCAGAAGCATGCTATCTGAATCTGGTCTTCCCACCAGTTTTTGGGCTGAGGCAGTTGCAACTGCTTGTCACACCCAAAACCGGTCAGTCTACATCAATAGACATAAGAAGACTGCCTACGAAGTACTCAGGAATCGTAAACCAAATATTGGATATTTCCATGTATTTGGTTGTCCAGTTTATATACTGAACGATTCCAGTCAGCTTGGAAAGTTTGATGCAAAAGCTGATGAAGGAGTATTTTTAGGCTATTCAGATATTCGAAAGGCCTTTAGAGTTTATAATTATAGACTCCAAAAGGTACATGAGACAATTCATGTCACATTCGATGAATCAACTGAAGCAATCAACAAGAGACCAAGCCTTGATGTTTCTCCAGTCATTCCAATCAACTTTGGTGAAACTGACCAAGTTCATCGGTCAGTTGTTTCACCAGATAATGCTTCCAGTTACAACAAACTGGAACCAGTTAAGAAGAAGAAAAGCACCAGTGACACATCATTCTATCCCTCCATCAACTTCAACTTACCACAAGAATTGGTGATTGGTTCAGATGTACGTGCCACTCCAATATCAGCACCAGTTCAAGCATCTACCTCTCCAGTTGTTCGTGAAATACCTTCAAATGAGGAATTTCATGATGCCAATCGAGACCTCATTGACTCTGATGAGGATGTAGAAGTTGTTTGGACTGATCCTTCTCCAGATGCTGTTGCAACTGAAGAAGATCGCCAGGTAACTTGCACTGATATTGTAGTTCACCAGCCTAGTCAATACACTAGATGGACTCGAGCCCACCCAATTGAACAAATTGTGGGTGATCCAACTAGTGGGGTTCAGACTAGAAGATCCACCAGTGAGCAATGCTTAAACGTCACCTTCTTATCTTTAATTGAACCAAAGAAGATTGACGAGGCTATGGCAGACCCAAGCTGGGTGGAAGCTATGCAAGAAGAGCTCCTCCAGTTTGAAAGGAACAATTTTTGGGAGCTTGTTCCTTGTCCACCAGGGTTAAAGAAAGAACCTATTGGTACCAGATGGGTCTACCGGAACAAAATGGATGAAGATGGCCATGTTGTAAGAAACAAGGCCAGATTAGTTGCCCAGGGTTATTGTCAAGCAGAGGGCGTTGACTTTGATGAAACTTTTGCTCCAGTTGCAAGACTTGAAGCCATACGAATATTTTTGGCTTATGCAGCCCATCTGCAGTTCAAGGTCTTCCAGATGGATGTCAAAAGTGCGTTCCTTAATGGAACATTGGAAGAAGAAGTTTATGTTAAGCAGACTCCAGGTTTCATTGATGAGG
>CM067167.1:108651376-108688272 GCA_034093135.1 Erigeron breviscapus | reverse complement strand
TTTGGTATAGCTGACATGAAAGGAAAGATGACGGTGTTAGAGGCTAGAGTTAATGGTTTGTTTGATGAGTTGGAGAAACAAAAGAAGAACCATGAGAAAGAGATGCAGAGAAAGCAAAAGGAAGTTGAGACGTTAAAGAAAGCTCTTAATGATGAAAGAAAGAATCATCAAGACTTTATTAACACTCTCATGTCCAACTTTGACATGGTTCGTAGTGAAGCTACTCAGGCAGAAAGTTTGGCTACTAGAGCGAATGAAGGAGTAGTTAGAGTAGCTGAACAGATGACTAAGATTGCTGATGTCATGCTAGATTGTGTGACGCAATCAGAGTTAAATGAATTGTTTGAGAAGTTTCTGATGAAAAAGAAATTGTTGCCAGATCTAGGCTGTAAGGGTGATGAGCTTTCAAAAGAGAAAGATGATGATTCAAATCAAGACCCGGATGCAGCAAAGGATAAAGGCAAGAAGCATCAAGAGGATCTGACCAAGGCAATAGAGTCTCTGAATGAGATTGAGACTGGTATGGTAGGGTCTTCTAAGGCAACTGATGTTGTGAGGGAAGAAGGTGAGATAATCTATGGTGATGAGAGCTGGATGGATATCGCAGAAGTCGATATGCCAGTTACACTTCAAGGCTTGTGGATAAAGATGCTGAGCGCAAAGGGTTTAGTATTGATGACTTCAGAGCTAAGCTTGATAGAATGGACAAGTTTGAACAAGTCCAAGATCCAGAAGCTCCAGTCATGCAAGAACCAATTGCTGAAGATCCTGATGTGCAACATACAGAGCCTGTTGATACTAGACCAGAGTGGATCTGAGTTTGGTAATTATATTGCTAGGTCTATTGCGAAATACATGAAGATCAAGGATCCTGCTCAAAGAAAGTATCATCCACAGGAAGGCAAGATGGTCAAGGATAAATCAAAGATAGATCCGAAGACAAAGAAGCCTGTCGTTACTTTGAAGTATGAGCCAACCAAGTTTGCCAAAGAAGTGCCTTTGAAGAAATTCAAGAAGGACTTATTGGATAATATGATAGGCTGGTACTTTGATAGTAAGACATATGAAGCTGTGATGTATGGTGATCATTACTATGAGATTGTCAGAATTTATGAGCCTTTGCATCTAGTGAACTTCTGTAGGAAAGATCTGCTGAAGCTGAACAGTATTAATATTTGGTTTCCACCAGATTTTCAGGGTCCAGCGTTGCGATATAAGAATACAGTGAGTTTGTGTTTGAAGATTGGCTTACATTCAGACTGTGATTTCTATAAGGCTGCAGATGATTCAGAGGAAGTTCAGAAGAAGAAGGCTGATAAGAAAAAGCAGAGAAAGTAGATTAATGACAAAGACAAGACAAAGACATAAGTATGTTAACGTCTAGAAGCTATTGCCAAGGGGGAGTCGGTAAGTACACGTCTATGTCAATAGCAGTCTAGATTGTTTGGGCTTATATTGTAATATGTCTTTGTAATGTGATTGTCATTAATGAACTTAGTATTATGCATAGAATACTAGATTAAGTTTAAGTATTGAATGTATAGTAAATCTGCTAAGTATGAATTGCAAGCTCGCAATTCATACAGAAGAAATGCGACCCCGTATTTACAGGGTTAAATACGAGGTTACATAAATAGGTAATACGACCCCGTATTTGCAGGGACAAATACGAGGCCAATCGTGTTTACGACCTCGTAAATATGGCGGGCTGGGCTTGGACTTGCGAGGCTAACTTGCTGAAAGTCCATTCGGGTGTTTCCTATAAATACCAGAACCCTAACAGAGTTTAGGGTTGAACATTTGTCGAATTATCAAGCAGGTACTGCAGGTTAATAGGTCAAAGGTTGTTCCGCTAGCCCGAAGAAGATCTACGACCAAGTAGATGATCTAGGGGCTTTCGTTGTGAATCACCAAGTTATAGAGAGGGATTCCGCACCTCTTGATAACTGGATCAAGCTATTAACGATCCGTACCAGGGGACTTACATTTCCGTCTAAGCATCTGTTTCATTATTTACCCATTTTGAGCGATATGCTCTTTATTTTTCCTTTTGTTTTCCTTCTCTTTTGTTTCCGTTAACTCCTTGCTATGTGTTGATGCCTTTTTGTTATGCAACAGGAAGAAAATGCAAACGACAGAATGACAAAAATCAAGCTTCAACTAGTGTGAATGTTGCTCACGCGGGTGCATATGGTGCTGCCCCTCAAGTAAGACTAATAAATCACCTAATATCTCTATTCTCTTTTTTGACAAATAGAATGTACTAGTTAATTACATTAAAAGGGAACAATGACCTTTCAAAAGTTTTGCTGCAAGGTAACGATTGAAAATTCAGATTGAGACCCGGTTACTAGTAAATAATGATAACACGAAAGCTGATGTATTAGTAGGTCTTTAGTTAAAATATACAATAACTGAGATCTAACTTGTTCACCTTTTTATGCAATATGCCATAAGGAATACATGCTAACTAATAGTATTTCTATTTCTTATAAAAACTCTTGGTGCAGTTAAGAGAATTTGAGAGAGAAGTGTTTTGGGGGGAAATTATTTTCTTTTCATTAATTCAAAATGGTTACAATAATCCTGTATATAAAAACTTTGCTAACCGCTTCTAACAAACTATTACTTACAAATGTTACACAACAACCCCTTTGACTATCATATACCTACAAAACTGACTCAAAACTTAATTCACTTTGTTAATTACATTTTGTTACAATATGCAAAACAAGTAAATAACATCTTCTTCATCTTGGTACTTTGCCTTGTGATCTTGCAAGCATTAACTTTTGAATCTGATGCTTCTTCTATGGATTTATTGTCTACATTCTCATACCCCTCGCAAGTTGAGATGTTGTAAGGATTACAACAACTCAACTTGGACAAACAATTATAGTGCAGTGGTCTTGATAAACCTTTGGTGAGAATATCTGCCAGTTGAGCCTTTGTGGAAATATATTGAGGACTGATGTGACCTGACCTTATCTTTTCCCTAACAACATGGCAATCCAGTTCTATATGCTTGGTTCTTTGATGATGGACTGGATTAGAGGCAAGAGCTATGGTTGTTGCATTATCATAAAGCATCATAATGGGTGTCGGAACTGAAATGGTGAGATCCTTTAACAAACAGGTTAACCATGTGATTTCACAAGTGCTATCAGCCAATGCTCTATATTCAGCCTCTATGGAGGATCTTGAAACTACACTTTGTTTCTTAGATTGCCAAGAAATGAGACTGTTACCAAGAAATATGGCATAACCAGAAACTGATCTCCTGGACATTTGACAGGCAGCCCAGTCACTGTCACAAAAATTTGTTAAAGTGAGGGTATTATAGGTTGGGAAGAAAAGACCCTGTCCAGGATTGAGCTTGATATATCTGAACACCCTGATTAAAGCCTTAATGTGAGTAGTGGTAGGAGCATGGGAGAATTGACTGAGGTGTTGAGCAGCAAATGCCAGGTCAGGTCTAGTGATGGTGAGATATATGAGTTTTCCCACTAGTTTTCTGTATAGTGTAGTGTCAGGTAGAGGGTCTCCAATTGTAGCAGCCAGTTTGTGTGTTGAATCAATTGGTGTGATGGCAGGTTTAAGATTGGTAACTGCAGCCTGTTCAAGGAGGTCAAGGGCATATTTTATTTGGCTCATGGCTAAGCCAGTTTTGTTTTCGAGAAATTCAATCCCTAAATAATAGTGTAATGGACCAAGGGTTTTGATGCTAAATTTGTGACGGAGTTGGGTTTTGATAGAATTTAAGAGAGTTTGACTAGTGCCACAAATTAGGATATCATCAACATAAACCAGTAAGGCCAAGAAATCATTGTTTGAGGTAAAGGTGAACAAAGAGGTGTCTGCATAACTTTGCTTAAAGCCAAGAGTAGAGAGAAAAGTTGTGAGTTTGATGAACCATTGTCTATTAGCTTGTTTGAGACCATACAGTGATTTGTTCAGCTTGCAGACAGTGTAAGAAGGAAGTGTGTGGTGATATCCTTTTGGAATGGTCTTGTAAACTTCTTCATTCAAATCACCATGCAAAAATGCATTGTTCACATCAAGTTGCTCAATTAACCAACCCTTGGTGACTGCAACAGCTAATAGGGTTCTGACTGTTACCATTTTGGCTACAGGGGCAAAAGTTTCCTTGTAGTCTATACCTACTTGTTGAGTGAAACCCTGAGCAACCAATCTAGCTTTGAACCTTTCTATGGTTCCATCAGCATGGTGTTTAATTCTGTATACCCATTTGCAGCCAATAGGTATTTTACCGGGGGAGGGGGTACTAAAGACCAAGTATTATTCTTTTCTAATGCATCTATTTCAGTGGCCATGGCATCTACCCACTTAGGATCCTTGGAAGCTTGATTGTAGTTCTTTGGTTCAGTGTGTGTGTCAATAAAATTGATTAGGTGCAGTGAATGAGGAGAGAGATTAGAGTAGTTGAGGTAATTATGAATAGAATATTTAGAGATGACATAATTGACATTAGAGGGTGGAAGTTGATAGGAGAAATCTTTAAGTTTGGTAGAAATTTGTCTGGTTCTGTGTGATTGTCTTGATGGTTGTTCAAGTGGTGGTTGTTGTTGTATTGATGGTGATGTGTGTGTGGACATTGATGTTTCTGGGGAGTTAGGAATGGAGATATTAGAGGGTGGAGATGGAGAAGAGAGAATAGGTGGAGTATTGTTTGAGAGAGTAGGAGCAGAGGGGGTGGAGGTGAGAGGAGGTGGATAGAAGGTAGGGTAAAGAGGTGTTGGTGCAGGGTCTGAAGTAATTTTGTTGTGGAAAGGAAATTCAGATTCATGAAAAATGACATGCCTACTTACAAAGGTAGAGTGTGTGTTGAGATTGTAAAGAATATAACCTTTTTGGTTGTAAGGGTAACCAAGCAACACACATGGAATGGCTCTAGGAGCAAATTTGTCATTGGTGTGAATTGAAGCAAAACACTTACAACCAATTATATTTAGATGGGTTAAATTTGGAACTTCATTATAGAGGACTTCATATGGGGTTTTAAAATTTAATATGCTGCTGGGTAATCTATTAATTATATAAGTTGCAGCTAAAATGGAGTAACCCCATAGATGTAATGGAAAATTAGCTTGAAGTTGGATTGCCCTGGCTACCTCTAACAAGTGTTTGTGTTTTCTCTCAACTCTAGCATTTTGTTGAGGAGTGTAGGGACATGAAGTTTGGTGTATAATTCCATGAATTTGGAGAAAGGTTTGAAGATCAGAGCTGGTGAATTCAGTGCCATTGTCACTCCTTAAAATTTTGATTGAGGTTTTGAATTGGTTAGTGACATAAGCATGAAAAATCTTTAGTGTAGAGAAAACATGACATTTGGATGGGATAAGATAAACCCATGTAGATCTGGAATGGTCATCTACCAAGGTAAGAAAATATTTGCATTTATTGATTGTTGGGTGTTTATAGGGGCCCCAAACATCAGCATGAACTAATTCAAAAGGAACAGAAGCATGAGAATTACTGGAAGGAAAAGGAAGAAATTGTTGTTTAGACAAAGGACATATGCTACATTTTACAGAGTCATGAGCATTTTTATTGAAAGAAATACAAGAAATCTTTTGTAAAACTTCAGATGAAGGGTGTCCCAGTCTAGCATGCCAGAGACTTGGACTGCTTGTGGTTGAGAGAATGGTGGAATTGCACAATGAGGTAGGGGAGGTGAAGATGTAGAGTCTATGTGATACTGAGCCAAGAGGAATCACCCCATCATGGCCCTGCAAGTAACAGCTATCATAAGTGAATGTAATAGATGATTTAGTGAACTTTGTGAGTTTTCTAATTGAAATGAGATTGTAGGCAAAATTAAGAATGTATAGCACATCATGTAGAGTTAATTTGGGGGTTAAATTGACTGAACCAGTATGAGTTACAAGAACTTGTTGACCATTTGGAAGTGTTACAGATATAGGAGTAGGGCAGGGTGTGGTTTTTGTGAATTGTGAGAGTTTGGTGCAAATGTGGTCAGTAACACCACTATCAAGGAACCAAGCATCTATGAAGGCATATATACATGAAATCACATGATGATAAATGCAAGCAGAAATGAAAAATAAATGGCATTAGAAGTATTACCGTGTGAGGTATGTTGCATCATAAACATGAGCTGATTGAGCTGGTTCTAAAGTTCATCCATCCTACTAGGGTCAGAAGCAGCCTGAGTGTCCATGAAGGGAGTGGTGGCTGGCATTGGTGTAGCTTGAAGTGGTGGTGGTTCTTGAGTGAGAACAGAATTGACAATTTTCCCTTTGTAAGGTCCAAGTGGTTTAAACTTTCCATAAAGTGGATGACCAGGGGGATATCCAATGATCTGGTAGCATTCTTCTTTGAGGTGACCTTCCCTGTCTTGAAATCACAATCTGTAACTAATGTATTCATCCAAAAAGGTGGTTATAAAATTCCGCCGCAACGTGCGGATATTATGCTCGTATAGATACACTGCATGGGGATAGGTATATAGATATGGCTGATGAGTAATGTTAATAATGGTATGTGTATGTGTTTGAGGAAGAAAGAGATATTTGAAGAAGATGAGTAGAGAAAAGATGGGGGGAAAATTGATTTAATTGTAAAAATGGTCCATGTTTGAGTGAAAATGACATATCTACCCATCACATGCCCCTCACATGACCAATTAACGGTACAAAATAGACGAACATCATTTTTTAGACTGGGAATGCAACCAAAAGCTAAAAGTCGGACCATGGTTGCAACGATAAGTGAATTTGGACTGTAGCTGCGAATAGGGTGATAACACGGGGACCAAAAATGCAATTTACTCTAATAATTAATAATAAATAATAATAATTAAAAAGATATATTTTAACTCATTGATAGATATGGAATAAATAATAATGTATTTTAGCCAATGACGTGGGATTAACCATGGCGGTGTATTTTGTTATATCTACTGTCCTAGCTATATTTTGATAGGAGGCGTATGGATCGGTCCTAGCTATATTTTGGTAAGTTTGACGGTGGACATTTATCGTAGTGTCATACAAAATGAATAATTAGTGGAGAAGCTACCTTAGGATTTCATTCGACCCTTTTGTTAAGTTATTTGTTTGACTTTTAGTTCATTATTTTATGAAACTTGACTTTATTATATTTTAGTTTGTCTATGAATAAGATATTGTGGTAATATACAGATTTCTACCTTGATTTGATATAAGTTTGTTTTGAAATGTGTATTCGCATGTCATATACTATTCTTCCGGTTTTGTTATATCCGTTCATTGGGTTTTGGATCAGCCGAATTCATTTTTCTTTCTTATGCGGCAGGTGATCGAACGGGCGGAGCATGGGCGGAGCATAGACTGAAGTGGACTTAGCAATTTTGCTTAAAGTTTAATTCATGAATAAACACTTTATATTTGAATTATTAAGACCTTTGAATACTTTGTCAAGCAGGGCCGGTCTAAGGGTGGGACAAAGTGGACGATGGGCCGAGGCCCGATTTTTTAGGTGGCCCGATTTTTTAATTTTTTATATATATAAAAAAATATAAAATATATATATATAATCAACTTAACTTATTACAAATCCTAACAATTAACCAAAAATTAAACCATATAATATAACTTACATAAAAAACCCACTTACGTATCTTTTACGGATAAATAAAAGTTATATTTTTCAATCTTTAAATGTAGCCGAAAACTACTCTAATATCCTTATAGACCTAAACTACTCTTCAATAAGTAACAATATAAAATACCATTACATCTTTTAGTTTGATGTGTATAAGTGTATCCAATTTATATGTATGAATGTATTCAACTTGTACTATTTTTTTTGTTTCGTTAAGTATAAATTGTAATATGATATATATTTTTGAAGATTATCTTAATAATTCTCCTAAAACTATAAAATGATGGCATACTGATTCTACTAAATTTTTTTTTAATCTTATTTATTATTTTTTTCACATGTCATATAATTTGAATAATAACTTTTGTTATGTTTTTCGTCATATTATAAAAATAGTTTTTATATATAATATAATTCGTTGCGTCTAACATAGGGGTCTTTTTTATGGCTCGTCCCAGGTCTATAAATTCTCAGAGACGGCCTTGTTGTCAAGTTCACTTTTGCTTGGATTTGGTTTGACTTTGAATAAGAATAACGGCTTTTTATCTTTTTAGCTCCTTTGATATCATTTTATACGTTTAGTAAGATAGGGCATTACACTTATTCGATATTTTGTTTTCATGGTTATCAAATCGACTTTTTATGTAGTGCTGATGATTTATGTGCTTGCAGTTCTCCTTCCTCGAAGGTTACAGGCACGATAGTCTGCCTATGCCAATTGTGTAATCAGCTGCAGATTCATACAATATATCGACTTTTCAAATGCAAGTTCATTGACATGATCCTCTATTATAAATCAAGACCACTATAAAACTATAGAAAAAATTATCAAGATTTCAAGATATTGTTGCTTTCTATTTTTGGCTGCAAACCAGCTGTTATTGTAAATATCTGGAAAAATATGGTTTTTCTTGTCTTTTGTTTTGAGGAAAAAATTGGATATGAACGTAAGAAGTTCCATCACCACTTAAGTGGGGTGGTATAGAAGCTTTGGTCTCTTGAAAAAAAAACACTAGGATTTAAATCCTGACAAATGGTTTATTATATGGTTTATAGAATAGAGTAAACGTAAAGTAAGATTTGCTAACAAAAAATAAAAAATTGTAAGAAGTTCATTGTTATGTCATAAGTAGTTGCATACCATAAAAGTAATGTTTCAGCTGCAATTTATTCATAGCATTTTTTTTTTCACTAGAAGGTCAAATGGACATGGTAGTGTTTTAGTTGCATTGTTTTCTTACCAGAAAATTGTTGAAAAGTGTAAACCCTTTGCATTCATCAACTTAGAAGATAAAAAAACAAACCTAGGTTATTGCTGGTCTAAATAGCTCAATGGTTGGGCACTTGTGATGTTTTAATGCTTTCATTACCCTGTTTCATTATTTTGTTCCATTCTCATTGTATATTGGGTGGGTACTAAGGATACACAATTCCGCTAGACAATTCCCAATTCCATCAGATGGGGTAATTGATAATACACCATGAAATCTCACTGTAACTGCCATCTTATACAGCAATTAAGCTCTACATCATTAAAAACATGAAATGAATTAAATGGACTTTTCAAATAACAAATTGATAAAGAGATATTAATTCGTAATAGAACCAAATAAAGATACAATAGCTTTCGTTTCTCTTATGAAGATCAACGGCTAACCAAATCAAACAATCAAAGGTTCAACACACAAATGCATTACATTCAGGTTTGACTTCTGAGTTGAACTACATTTGATGTCCGAGATTTTCTGAAAATTAAAAACACCCACGATTTATGAGTCCATTCTGTTTTTTCCTTAAAAAACAAGGTAACACATGTACCAATAGCACAAAGGATCCATATTAAAGTAAAACAGCACCAAAAACACCCATCCAAATCTACTCAAAAGTAAAAAGAATGTAATGTGGTCACCTCACCTGATACTGAGGCAGCGACAGATCTACTCAACTTAGCGTCCCTTTTGAAACCCAATACGGCTCCTGCCAGACCCTTCATACCCTTCTCGTGTAGACGACCCGCCACTTGCTCTCATAGTCCCTCCACTTCCAACTTTATCCAGTGGTTTCTTCCCTCCCTTAACCTCTGTAATAAACTGGTCCAAACCAAACGGATCAGCTTCTTCACCCACGTCCTTCTCAAACTCAACTGGTCCACTTCTCGATCCACTCTTCTCACCAGCACCGCTGAACCCCTTGTCAGGTTTGAACCGGTCAGTTTTTCTGATCTTCTCGAGCTGCTCATCAGCCCCACCATACATCTCATCATCGGCATCTTTCTTTGGCCTATATAAAGTAGATAAAGTCGGTTGTGCAGTGAACAGCCCTTTATCATATACGTTGTATTGATCATCAGTTGCAAAGCCCGAGTCCATTCCCTTGTCTTGATTGAATAAAGGTTGATCATACTGGACTTCACCTCCATGTGATGCACCAGCCGATGCCATCTCGAGTGCAACCTTTTCACTAATATCACGGCCACGGTCTCTTGTGAGCTTACTCTTCTTCCCCATGGCTGCATCTATAGCCTCCAACCTTCTCTCTCTTTCTCTCTCTCTACGTCTCTCTTGACGTATCTCCTCTCTCTCCTCTTTAGATTCTCTAGGTTGGTCCCTATCCTTCACACGCCTGGGTTCCTGTTCACGTTCAACAGGATCATCGGTATCCATCATATCCTTGTCAGATGGTACAAAGGGACCAGGGGCCCCGGCACCCGTTCTTTCAAATCTTGCCTTTTGAGCCAGGGCCCTCAATTCTAGCTCTTTGTTTTCCTTTTCTTTCATCATCATTTCCTTTTGAACTTTGGACCTCATGGCAACAGCTTCTCGGGCTTTTTGCTCTGCTAAATACAACGCTTCAGAATGCTTTGCAAAATTATCATTAATCTGCACTTCCTGAAGTCCTCTACCATCGGCTGCCAGACGTTTATCAAGTGGAATCGTGTACCCTTTTGGATTCTTCCAGTTAGAAATGCACGGAGGGATCTTCCAATCTTGTTGGTCTTTCACAGTCACAGGTCGTGGAGGCGAGTGCATAACCGGTACAGGAGGTGAACCATTAGCTTTAGGAACACGCTTATGCTTAAACTTTGGTGGCTCTAACGGGTCAACAGGCATCTCCACCATCCTAATAATCCTCTCCTTTGCACCTGAATTAAACGCAGCCGACTGCTGTGAAGGCTTATACTTAATAAACTTCGAATCCTGAGACTGGGTCTTCGGCTGCGCAGCACTCAACCTCACGTTCACAATCTTCTCAAGAGCCGCTTTCGTCTGCTGTGTGGTATCCTCAATCTCCTTCTGCTTCTCATCATCCTCTTCTTCTTCCTCCTCGTCTTTCAAAACCTTCGGAACTAAATCCTTATGCTGCGAATAAACAATCTTCTTAGCATTCTCGTTTTGTTTCACAATAGCATCAAACGTTAAATTCCCATGACTATCAACAGTAACAGGCAACGTCTTCGGCCCAGACGTATCCTTCTTCCTACCCATATCAAGAGGATACTGCGCATAATGAATCTCGGGAAACGCCCCACCATCTTTCGACGGGCGGTATTTCAACCGTTCTGCAGTGTTATACAACGGAACTCCTTCCTCCTCTTTCGGTGCACTGTATCTCTGCTTAAACCATGGATTACTCGAATGATCGTAGAAAGTAGTCGAGGATGATTTCGCAGGTGGCAATATCTCCTTCAAAGCAGCCATCCTAAAAAATCAATTAGATCGATATAACTTCAAATTCGTATACGTAAAAAGTATATGTATATACAAACGTAGCCGCAGATGATTTCACGTTTACATATAATACGTATATGTATATATGTATATACAAACGTGAAACAAAATCAATTAGATCGATATAACTTCAAATTCGTGATTCTTTGTTTAATTAAAAACCCTAAAAATTAGATTAATTTGCATCATCAATAGATAAAGTAAAAAGATACATAATTTATATCGAATTACTGAATGAACCGCGGAGCATATGACAAATTAACAACAATTAGGGCAAAAATTAAATATATAAAACCTACATATTACGAAACATAAAATAGATCAAGGATAGTTGTAAATACCTGAGACGATTTTTATAGGAGTATAGATAATATCTGAAATTGGGGATCGTGGTTGATTTTGAAAATTTTAGGGTTTAATTGGGTTCGGATTTTATATTTTGGCTTAACCCCTTGTTTTTATGGACCCGATATATGTAGTTGTTGCTCGGCTGCTCGCTAGAGTCGGTGTTCATTATTTAAAAAAGGAAATTATTAATCCTTTTAAAAATCATCTTAAAACCTTCGCATCTTATTAACTTTTTTTTTCTAATATGGCGTAATCTTTGATCGACACGTGTCCTTTTAATTTATTTATTTTATTAAATTAGCTTTTTAATTGTATATAGATTCAATTTCCTTATTAGACTTAGAATTAAACTCTAACTTTTGGCTTATAGATACAAAACACATTATAACCTTATTTGATTGATCGTTTTCTCAATAATAAAATTGTCTTTTTTTCTTTCTCAATTTTCAACTTTATTACTTATATTATTTATAATAATAAGTTATTAACATGAAGACTCCAAAAATTGAGTTTACGATCTGAAATCACAAGGCTATTTGTCGTCATCCACTATGCTTACAAGTTCGATTTTGATGTGATTGTAAAAATTTAGGGTAAATCCAAACTTTAACTAAACATATATTATATTTATCATTACCGTTTATTATAACTTAGTTTCGATCATCGGTTTAGTAACCACAATTTATTTCATACTCACGAATCATGTATAAGGCATATTTGAATTTCTTTATGATACAATCTATATAGCTACCGTACATCGTACGGGTATTAGGACTGTATGTATATATATATATATCTTTTATTTCATCCATTGACAATAACACTATAAGATATATTCACTAGTGTTCAGACTCGTCCAATGGACAGGTAGTCTCAAAATATATTAATCAAAAGCTAAAAAATTGGAATTCAAGTATATTAAATCCCTATGACCAATATCACAATTTAATCAATACGAAAACTAAAGAAGGAGACATATGAAAATTAACTCCATATAAATATTGATTCCAGTTTACCTTTTTTTTTCAACTTTAGTTAAATAAAAAATTTGCAGTTTGTTATATCTAAACTTACTACAAACACAAACAACAATTTTAGACTAAACGATTTAGAGTTAAGCTTAACAAAAAGAGAAAAATTATAATAATAATAAAATAATAATAATAATAATATAATAATAATAATAATATAATAATAATAATAAGATTAATGACCCTCAGTCTGAGTTGTTGCTACTTCGCGCTTGTGCTGGTATTTCCAAGCTATATTTTACTATGCGCAAATGTTTACCCCGGTTCTTTGAGCGCGCTCAGGGTGCTTTTGATGAGGCACTTCGTTCATCTCTGGAGCGTATAGTCACTGCCTCTGGTCCTGGGTTTGGTGATTGGCAATGGAGGCTTTCCACCTTACCCTTTGCACTGGGGGGCCTTGGTGTTTAGTCAGCAGGTGATGTCTTGAACTATGCATTCCTTGCATCTAGACTCCAATCTGATGGCTTACAGACTAAGCTACTCCAACATTCTGGCATTGTAACTCCTGGGCCTTCCTTTAATGATGCCTTGCGTGCTTTTAATGCAAAAATGGAGATTGACCTTTTAAGTAATCGAAGTGAGATCGCTGCCCCCAAACTTATGAAGAAACTGGCAGATATATATTTCACTCGAGTTACCCAAACGGTTGAATCCACTTTTTCTCTATCTCCTCGGCAATTGGCATTATGGAAATCTCAAATGGAAGACTATACTTCCAACTGGCTTAGGGTGGTTCCGATCTCTGGTTTGGGACAAACTATGAATGCCAGAACCTACCGCTGTGTTTTATGTTATCGGCTAGGTGTTCCCCTGTTTTCTGTTCAGATGCCATGCTCAGCTTGTTCCAAGGTATTTCCGGGGGATATTTATGGGGACCATGCTGTATCATGTGCTGGTATTATTGGTATTAAACACCGGCATAACGTGGTGCGTGACACCTTGGTTGACATTTGCTCACGGTCTGGGGTCTCGGCTCGTAAAGAAGTTGATATTGGGCTTATTGGAGAAAGAGACAACACCTTACGTCCAGCTGATATATTGCTTTACTCGTGGGATGGAGGCCTTGATGTATGTGTCGATTTGACAGGGTCATCGCCCTTGACGCAGACTGGTATGGTTGACTTTGCGCCTGGTCGTGCGGTGACTGAGGCTGCACACCGTAAACGAGATAAGTATAAGGCTAAGTGTGCAGGTATTGGATATGGTTTTATCCCTTTCTCGTTTTCTTCCTTTGGAGAACTTGAGAAGGATGCAGTGACCCTGCTCAAGCGAATCCGAAAGTTCTCCATGGCTCAAGACATTGGAGCACGTGTTGCTGCTCATATATTTAATAGGATTAGTTTTGCTATAGCTAGAGGAGTGGGGGCCCAGATAGTATCTCGGGTTCCCACTAATTTCTTGTAAATCCTATTATTTTCTAATGAAAGTGATGATTTATAATAATAATAATAATAATAATAATAATAATAATAATAATAATAATAATAGTAATAATAATAATAATAATAATAATAATAATAATAATAATAAATAATAATAATAATAATAATAATAGTAATAATAATAATCGGCTAGGTGTTCCACTATTTTCTGTTGAGATGCCGTGCCCAGCCTGTTCCAGAGTTTCTCCAGGTGATATTTATGGAGACCATGCCGTATCATGTGCTGGTGTTATTGGCATTAAACATCGGCATAACTTGGTGCGTGACACCCTTGTTGACATTTGTTCTCGGTCTGGGGTTTCAGCTCGTAAAGAAGTTGATATCGGCCTTACTGGAGACAGAGACAACCCCTTACGTCCCGCTGATATACTGCTTTACTCGTGGGATGGGGCTTGATGTGTGTGTTGATTTGACGGGGTCATCACCCTTGACGCAGACTGGTATGGTTGACTTTGTCCCTGGTAGCGCGGTGATCGAGGCTGCACAACGTAAACGTGTCAAGTATAAGACTAAGTGTGCAGATATTGGATATGGATTTCTCCCATTCTCATTCTCTTCTTTTGGGGAACTTGAAAAGGATGCCGTGACCATACTAAAGCGGATCCGAAAGTTCTCCGTGACTCAAGACATTGGAGCACGTGGCTGCTCATATATTTAGTAGGATTGGTTTTGCTATAGCTAGAGGAGTGGGGCCCAGATAGTATCTCGGCTTCCCACTAACTTCTTGTAATCCTATGATTTTATAATATAAGTGATGTTTAAAAAAAAAAAAAAAATTAATAATAATAATAATAATAATAACTAATAATAATAATATTAATAATGATAATAATAATTTAAGTTCATAATATATTGAATTTCATAAAAGTGATGATCTTTAAAAATTAAAAACATGTTACCTGGTATAGGAGGAGGTCGAACCTTTTGGTAGTCGACTTTTTTTTTGGTTTGGTCGTAGGTTTTTTTTGTGAGAATATGTGAGGGTTTTTTCTTAGGTTGTATATATATATATAATTTTTTATTGTATATATATAGATAATAAAATAATAATAATTTTTGGGAGTCTTTTTTTTATTAATAATATAAAGGTCGGCCTTAATAAATATAACTATTAAATAAATATTAAAAATTAGAGAATTAAAAATGAGGAAGGATTAGGCTCTAGGAGAGGGATTAACAATCTTCTTAGCATTCTCTTCTCATCATCCTCTTCTTCTTCCTCCTCGTCTTTCAAAACCTTCGGAACTAAATCCCTATGCTGCGAATAAACAATCTTCTTAGCATTCTCGTTTTGTTTCACAATAGCATCAAACGTTAAATTCCCATGACTATCAACAGTAATAGGCAACGTCTTCGGCCCAGACGTGTCCTTCTTCCTACCCATATCAAGAGGATACTGAGCATAATGAATCTCAGGAAACGCCCCACCATCACCGTAATGTTCTGCTTTCGACGGGCGGTATTTTAACCGTTCTGCAGTGTTATACAACGGAATCTTGCTACTATTCACAACCACAGCTCCTTCCTCCTCTTTCGGTGCACTGTATCTCTGCTTAAACCTTGGATCACTCGAATGATCGTAGAAAGTAGTCGAGGATGATTTCGCAGGTGGCAATATCTCCTTCAAAGCAGCCATCCTAAAAAATCAATTAGATCGATATAACTTCAAATTCGTATACGTAAAAAGTATATGTATATACAAACGTAGCCGCAGATGATTTCACGTTTACATATAATACGTATATGTATATATGTATATACAAACGTGAAACAAAATCAATTAGATCGATATAACTTCAAATTCGTGATTCTTTTATTTAATTAAAAAACCTAAAACTTAGATTAATTTGCATCATCAATAAATAAATAAAGTTAAAAAAATACGTATAATTTTATATCGAATTACTGAATGAACCGCGGAGCATATGACAAATTAACAACAATTAGGGCAAAAATTAAATATATAAAACCTACATATTACGAAACATAAAATAGATCAAGGATAGTTGTAAATACCTGAGACGATTTTTATAGGAGTATAGATAATATCTGAAATTGGGGATCGTGGTTGATTTTGAAAATTTTAGGGTTTAATTGGGTTCGGATTTTATATTTTGGCTTAACCCCTTGTTTTTATGGACCCGATATATGTAGTTGTTGCTCGGCTGCTCGCTAGAGTCGGTGTTCATTATTTAAAAAAGGAAATTATTAATCCTTTTAAAAATCATCTTAAAACCTTCGCATCTTATTAACTTTTTTTTCTAATCTCAACTCTTTATTTAACCATATATTATAAACTTATAGTTAAGAAAATTAAACATTTCCTTTAAAAAAAATAAAGAATTAAATATCGTGTATACACATTAGGTTAAAAATTATATATATCGATATCCATACTATATTATAAAGCAAATAGCCCATGTCTAAAATTTTAAGTTTCAACATTTACTTCCACAAAATGTCCCTCCTATCTATTTTATATTTACCTAAAATAACTATAATACCCTTTCTCTCTCCTCAAATCTCAACCACTTATTTTTTTCTCTCTCCTCCATAAATCATTTTATTCCTCTAATTCATTCAAAATGTTTTATCTCAAAAACCGTACATCGATAAATTATAAAAATTATATGGGTGTTCTTAAAATTTCATGCTCTTTTATTAGAGAGGTCATTCGATATATACTTTCGACGAAGCCCGTCAGGTAGATCACCCCATCACCGCCACCGCCACCGCCATTACATCACCACCCCGTCATCACCTCCATCACCGCCGCAACGCGCGGGTACCTTTCTCTCGTATATAATAAAGAATGACTTTCTTAGCTATAGTACCATTTTTGTCTGCATCTGCATTTCTAAGTTAAATACAATATTCCTATATATATATTAAAAACCGTAGGTGGATTTCCGTGCTATCTCACAACCCATTTTTTTTTAATCTTTTGGTGGGCCACATGCATTCTTATTCTTTTTATTGTTGATACCTCAGCCGCTTTCTGTTTTATTTCTTTGATGGTAAAACATTAACCTTTTATTTGATAATGTACATAATGAGTTTTCACATTAGTACATTTTTGGGTTTAATTTGCAACTTTGTGTTTTCTCATCCGCCAACTTCTCAATAATAATTTTTTGGGTTTTATGTGCGAATTTATGTTTTCTCATCTGCCAACTTTCATTTCATGTTGATAAAATTTTCAAATAGCTTCTCATGCTCAAAATATCACACGGATATTTAATCGGGGATCAAGGTTTGACTGATTTATTAGCGATTCTTTTTTATACGCCAATTTTGTGTTTTCTCATCTAGCAACTTTCATTATAACATATAGGCGCTTCTTTCATAGTAGAAAGCTTAAAATAAAGACGTAATTGTAAAATTACATAAAGACGAAACTACAAAAAAAATATGTCAAATATCTCTAAAAATATCCTAAAACTCTTTAAATTTGCTAAATATCGTAATAGTTTAGTCATTGTCGTTACTCTTCGTCAATATAAGGCCCGAGAAAATAATTTATATTACAAGTTACTTTGAATCCAGGTTCCACCATTGAGTACATCATCATTTTCTACTATTTTTTATTGAACTTATTTTAAATATTTTATTATTTGTTTATTTTTGTATTACATGTATATTAGTCTTTCATTAAAGCGTTTTATTATCACATACCATAGACTCTACACCAAACTTTTTAATTCACATTATTTTACATTACACAGGTTTATACTTTGACAAACAATTCTTTATGATTTTTAAATACCATTTTTAAATAATAGCGGATAGAATTATATGTCGTTATTTTACTGTTGTTGCTTTGTGATGATTCGTGCTAAATAATAAGTTATATTTATATGGCAGGCCTCATAATCCGGTTATATAATAATTCACAAATATACTATTTGTGCAACTATTGATGTTCCAGAAGTTTTTATTAATATTTTATTATTAAGATGAATTCTCTTAAATTGTCTTGGAATGAAACTCCGGGACTTCCAAAACCCCTTATTAATCATCCACACACATACGAGAAGTGACAAAGTAAAAGATTATCTTTGCAGATTCGTTAATATGTGGATTCAGTTTCGAATATTTCGATCTTTCCAAACGTTACGTCTCCCGGGGCAACGCCCGGGTGACGAAACTAGTTTGTCATATAAAACACAAAAATAAAGTTTGGTGGGTTGTTTTGTGTCATTGTCTATGGGGTGGGAGGTCATGGGTTCGAAACCCTTCCCCTTTCTTTTTTTTTTTTTTTTGTTTTTTTTTGCATGTTAATTACTTTTTTCGTTCTAAGTTTTTTTTCTTCTTTCAAAAGCTTTTTTAAATACCAAAAAAATATATGTTTTTTTTCAATTTTCATTCTTTTTTTTTTTTCTTTTTGCCCCTCTTTTTCCTTTTCCTTTTTTGCCCCTCCTTTTTTTTTTTATTATTTTTACCCCCTAACCTTATATAATTTGTTTTTTTTTAAATCTTTTTTAACATTTGTTTTTTTATACCTTTTTCTACACTTTACATTTTGTTCTTTTATAACTTTTTAAAATGCTATATATTTTATTCAAATGCTATATCTTTTGCTTTTTATCCTTTTTTTGTTCTTTTTTTGTTGCATTATATATTCGTTTTTATTTTTTAAACATTTGGTTTTTATACCTTTTTCACATGAAACATTTGGTTATTATACTTTTTCATTTGAGTTTTGTATTCCCTTTTGTTTTTTTTTCTATTTTTTTATTTTTTGGTTTTAATATATTCTTTTTGTATTTTTATTTTCTTTTTAACATTTGGTTATCCCTGGCCAACGACCGATTTTTTTTTTAATACTAATTTTTTTTTCTTCTTTCAAAAGCTTTTTTAAATACCAAAAAAATATATGTTTTTTTCTCAATTAATGGTCATGTAACCAACACAGTATTTACTTTTTTGTTCTAATTATGTTTCTTTTAAACGATTCCAACATCCAGTTGCTCACTGACCAACGACGTTCGTGTAATACCTTTTTTAGTTTTAACGTAGCATGTTAGTTATTTTTTGGTTCTAATTAATTGTTAGATATATTTTATACGTTGTTATTTTTAGGTTTAAAAAAACTCCCGCAGCAACGCGCGGGTTTATTTTCTAGTATATATATATATGATACGTCCCACGGTGTATCAATATACCAAAGTATATTGTACACAGGATAGTTGTAGAGGGGGTGAATACAACTTTCTTGAACTTTACAAACTTTTAAAGAAACGTTTTAAAGACTAGACTCAAATATAAAGTATGCAAAGAACAGGAATCAATAAAACAGTAAAGCAGAAAATAAACATTCTTGAACACAGATTGCGTTTTTCAAATGTAACTCTTTATTAAGAAATAATCTATACAAAGAATTACAGGGTTGTTGCGGAATAAAGATAGCCTACAGATATCTAAACAACCCTATGAAATGACAAACAACAATCAATAAGTTTCAGCTCAAGAGAATCAGCCCAAGCTGATCTCGTACAGGCTAAGCTGTGTGTAAGAGCAGAGAAACTTTGTGTGAAGAATGATTCTCAGGAATGCCACACATATGCATACAAGGAGTGTAGCTTTTATAGGCGAAAGCTCCTCTTCACTTGGTATCCAAATCAACCACGTATTCTTCTATCATTGGACGATCAAAGGAATAATCAATCGTGCCTTCATCGTACTTGTGGTCCCCCACATACAGCTGCACATTCTTCATCGTCCAATAAGAGTATGGACACGCATATCCATATCTAACCACCAACCTGGATACTAGGAATCTTCCTAGTCACGTCATATGTCCTTATCTTCAATCCAGGTTGTTATCTTCACTTGATTGTTAGACACAGATTGGGCGGTTTGTCACGGCACCAATCTGTCTAAGTGTTCCAAGCTGCCTTCCACTACCAGCTTGGTCCTCTATCTTCAATCCTCCTCTTCGACTTGGATTGAATGCTATATTCTTTGTTGATGCAGCTTGAATAACACTTGCTTCCATAACATATTACAATTCAAAGTATGAAGCATGATCTGGGTCAGTTACAGATCGCAAGCTGTGTCAGCTTAGTCTGACCTAGATCAGATTACAAGAACCAAAAGATTTCTAAGTGTTTATAGGTCAGATTTGTCATCATTAAATTTATAATAGTCATTGGGTCCATCTAAGAACCACGGTCTCTTGTGAGCTTACTCTTCTTCCCCATGGCTGCATCTATAGCCTCCAACCTTCTCTCTCTTTCTCTCTCTCTACGTCTCTCTTGACGTATCTCCTCTCTCTCCTCTTTAGATTCTCTAGGTTGGTCCCTATCCTTCACACGCCTGGGTTCCTGTTCACGTTCAACAGGATCATCGGTATCCATCATATCCTTGTCAGATGGTACAAAGGGACCAGGGGCCCCGACACCCGTTCTTTCAAATCTTGCCTTTTGAGCCAGGGCCCTCAATTCTAGCTCTTTGTTTTCCTTTTCTTTCATCATCATTTCCTTTTGAACTTTGGACCTCATGGCAACAGCTTCTCGGGCTTTTTGCTCTGCTAAATACAACGCTTCAGAATGCTTTGCAAAATTATCATTAATCTGCACTTCCTGAAGTCCTCTACCATCGGCTGCCAGACGTTTATCAAGTGGAATCGTGTACCCTTTTGGATTCTTCCAGTTAGAAATGCACGGAGGGATCTTCCAATCTTGTTGGTCTTTCACAGTCACAGGTCGTGGAGGCGAGTGCATAACCGGTACAGGAGGTGAACCATTAGCTTTAGGAACACGCTTATGCTTAAACTTTGGTGGCTCTAACGGGTCAACAGGCATCTCCACCATCCTAATAATCCTCTCCTTTGCACCTGAATTAAACGCAGCCGACTGCTGTGAAGGCTTATACTTAATAAACTTCGAATCCTGAGACTGGGTCTTCGGCTGCGCAGCACTCAACCTCACGTTCACAATCTTCTCAAGAGCCGCTTTCGTCTGCTGTGTGGTATCCTCAATCTCCTTCTGCTTCTCATCATCCTCTTCTTCTTCCTCCTCGTCTTTCAAAACCTTCGGAACTAAATCCTTATGCTGCGAATAAACAATCTTCTTAGCATTCTCGTTTTGTTTCACAATAGCATCAAACGTTAAATTCCCATGA
Organism: Erigeron breviscapus; assembly: GCA_034093135.1. Lineage (NCBI taxonomy): Eukaryota > Viridiplantae > Streptophyta > Magnoliopsida > Asterales > Asteraceae > Erigeron > Erigeron breviscapus. The sequence goes on along the minus strand of CM067167.1, from coordinate 108,666,972 downwards.
CTATCAACAGTAACAGGCAACGTCTTCGGCCCAGACGTATCCTTCTTCCTACCCATATCAAGAGGATACTGCGCATAATGAATCTCGGGAAACGCCCCACCATCTTTCGACGGGCGGTATTTCAACCGTTCTGCAGTGTTATACAACGGAACTCCTTCCTCCTCTTTCGGTGCACTGTATCTCTGCTTAAACCATGGATCACTCGAATGATCGTAGAAAGTAGTCGAGGATGATTTCGCAGGTGGCAATATCTCCTTCAAAGCAGCCATCCTAAAAAATCAATTAGATCGATATAACTTCAAATTCGTATACGTAAAAAGTATATGTAAATACAAACGTAGTCGCAGATGATTTCAGAGACGATTATTATAAGATATAATAATATCTGAAATTGGGGATCGCGGTTGATTTTGATAATTTTAGGGTTTAATTGGGTTCGGATTTTATCTTTTGGCTGCACCCCTTGTTTTTATAGACCCGATATGTAGTTGCTGCTCGCTAGAGTCGGTGTTTCATTGATTAATCTTTTTCCTAAAACTTTACGTGTATCTCATTAATTCCTTTTCCTAATCAACTCTTGATTTTGTCATAGGTAATACTAGATTATTACCCGCGTAATTACATGTTAAATTTTATAATACCATAAGTTGACAAATATTTAATCATGTAAGGATTAAACCACTAAAAAACAGGAAGTTATATTAGTGGTCTTTAAGATTCCGGTTATTAGTGACCAAACAATTGAAAAATTGATACATCATCTATTAGAGGTCTCGCTAAATAAGGTTTTCGTTTTTTGGATGTCTTTCATTCATCCGGATATGTCAGCATTGTCGTTGTACTTGTGCTTTAACGTTTTGATCGAATAATTTAGTTATACACTAAAATTACTAAGCAATTTAATTATCAATCTATATATCGCATGTTGTGTTAATCTAACTTAAAATTGTGCATAATATCATTTCAATTTTCATACAATTATATTTCTGATATATAATTGTGATAGCTTACTATAGACTCCATATTTGTTTTATAGTTCTTTATTAAGAATGCCGGTTTGACATCCGGTCCAGTTTTCAAAACATTGATTTAATAAAAACGTTACTGTAAAAAAAACTAAAAATTAATTTTAAAGACTAGCATGGTACCCGCGCGTTGCAGCGGATATAATTGTCTACCGAGAATACTATAAATGGGCAGTTAAGTAACATACTACGATGGATAACGTGCAATAACGACCAATGTAACAAAAAAAATACCAGGATCCAACAAATATGTCACAAATAGCTATCTACATAACTTGGAATTTACAAGTAAAAATAAATATGTACAACAAAAGTCATTACATAAATCAGATCTTAGTTTCGATAACATAACCAGCTCATCCAAGTGCAATCGAATAATATCAATGAAAATACAAACCGAAATTTATTGATGAAAAGTTTGAACGTTTGAAAGGATTGGGTCGGAACATGTCTTTATGTGGTTATAAGTTGCTGAAAGTAGATCAATCACCACAATATATTTACCTAAAACATAACGAATTATAACCAAAATTTGGTTGAAAAGAAATCATTACCGAAAATAAAGAGGAACAACAATGAAAATAAGCGATGGATGTTTGCATTAATTAAAAATCCCATCATAAAAAAAAATCAAAAGAAATAAATTATCAAAATGAGTCAATCACAAATAATATAAATTACAAAATGACATAAATAAAACACAAATATTAGTCAATCACAAATAATTTCAAAATCATTTCCAAAATATACTGAATTGATTATGTTAATCTTTACCAAAGAAAAGAAAAGTAAGTGGCAAAATCATTTGTACAGTTGGTGACACAAAATCGTTACCAAAAATACAATTCCCTTATCAAAATAAGGTCAAGCCCAAACAAAATTACAGCACCATCACCACGTTCGTGTTAAAAAAAAACATAACATGTCAAAAAAAAGTCAATAAATAAGGCAGAACTTCGTTCGTGTTAAAAAAAAACATAACATGTCAAAAAAAAGTCAATAAATAAGGCAGAACTTAAAATTTGATTTATCTATTAATAACATACGAGAACGGTACCCGCGCGTTGCGGCGGTGATGGAGGTGATGGCGGGGTGGTGATGTAATGGCGGAGGCGGTGATGGGGTGATCTACCTGACGGGCTCCGCCCTTAGCCGTACGGGCTCCGCCCTCGGATTTAAAAATTCGTCGAAAGTATATCGAATGACATCTCTAATGAAAAAACATGAAATTTTAAGAACACCCATATAATTTTTATAATTTATCGATGTACGGTTTTTGAGATAAAAGATTTTGAATGAATTGGAGGAATAAATGATTTATGAGGAGAGAGAAAAAAGATGATTGGTTGAGATTTGAGGAGAGAGAAAGGGTGTTTGGTAAATATAGAATTGATAGAAGGGGTATTTTGGGAAAGTAAATGTTGAAACTTAAAATGTAAACAGGGGAGATCTGCTTTATAATATAGTATACATAGGAAAAAACCTGAAATATGGAACATTGGTTGATGTTATTCCAATACCTTTATTATCTAAATGATGCATTCCACTGTAACAAGAGCTCAGTAGCCACAAAAGATGAATGTGAAATGAAAACTCAGTGGCTCTTACATAATGGAAACTCAGTAGCCACTTACATAATGGAAACTCAGTAGCCACTTGCATAATGGAAACTCCGTGTTTGCTTGCCATCACCATAAACAGTAAGTGGCTCTTTTCTAAGTGCCTGCATTGTTAGCATTTGCATATCCGTATCAGAAACTGGCTGAAAATGATAAATGAAACCAAATGGGTAACGGAGAAAAGCTCACCAAGGCAACAAAGTTACTGATGACCATTGTCAATGCACATCCTAGGACCATATGTATGGAATATCCTCACAATCCTCACCTACAGCATACATTATGTCACATTTTTATTCAAATAAAACAAATTGTCAAATCAAAAATTCTTTACTAAACCAACATACATACAAGTCATCACAAGATGGATATATTTTCCTTTTCTCACTGATAAATCAAACATTTTAAATATTCATGTCCTAGTTTCTCAAAAATCATGGCTCTTTATTTGTACAGACGAAAAAATAACATAGATGATAGATTCATGCACCCTAACGACAATATTTCAAAAAATTACATACATACATTCAGCCCTAAATTTCGATGGCGGTGGTGATTCAGGCTATCAACCGCAATGACAATATTTCCAACTCTTGATCTTAAAACTAAAACAAAATATCAAGACAATAAATCCAACCAAATCCCTAATACACATATACATATTTATACATATTTATCTATAGATATGTGTGTACCGAATCAAGCAAAGATTAATAACGCCAGATTAATAAATAAAAAAAATACTGAAAAGTTTTAAAAGAAACGCTAACCTCATCGTCTTCATCATCAAGGGGTTCATCGACGATTAATAACGCCAGATTCATCGACGACTATATCAATATATTCATATGAATAAGGTCCGTCGTCGCCCATATAAATAATCACCACCGATGGTGCTGGAAAGGATATTGATGAAGGAGGTGGAAAGGAAGACAGTAGATGGCGGTGTGTATGAACTGTGAAGTGTGAACGCTTTATGTGAAAGGGTGTATCGATAAGGGTTATATTGTATTTGTGGAGGGTATTTTAGAGAAATCCGCTCATGTAATTTTCAACAGGGGTGTAGTTTCTTTAATAGATAGTATAGATAACAAATGATTTAAAATATAAAAGTATTAGTTTCTATAATTATATCATTAAAAACATTAAGGGCTTTTCGTTTCTAAAGGTATTGAACTTGTCCGTTTTTACTATTAAAGATACCGTTCTTTTTTTCCCTATAACCTGGGATATATTGTGATGAACACCGCCTATTGAAGGGCCTAAAAATACCATATAGTTGTTTTAGTCCATGTAAGGTGGTTTTTGACTTGTTGACTTCCACGTTGGATACTTTTCCCTTTATAAACAGATTATGAAACCGAATCAAATACAATCTTCATTACTATCTTCATGAGATTTCATTCATCATCACATTCATTAACAGATTATATGTATACATCTGTACTACATCAACATCATTACCATCATTGGATTAAAATCTCTTATAAAAAGAAAATAATATAATAGCAGAAAGAAAGAAAGAAAAGAAAGAAAAGGATTTGTGGATGATACATCATCATCATCGATGGTGTATGTGACTGATTTGTGGTGGCAAGAGATTTAGATTTTGGTTCAGATTTGTAAGCATCATTGTTCATCTTGGTGCCCCCTCAATTTACCTTATCACCCATTTAATTTGTTGACGGAAAAATACGTTGTTGCCGGAAAATTTATGCGTTGCCAGAAATGGGGTGGCGGTGATGATGACGTCAAATTCTTCTATTAATTTTGCCATCTGTAATCATATCTCTATATCATACATATCTGATTTCTCATCGGACTTCATCCGCGGTCATCACTTCCGGCCCACCCCATCGGATTTCACCTCTGGTCAGTCCACCATTACCACCTTCACCTTACCACTACAGCACACCCCACCAAGATCCACCACAACTGCAACACCATACCCCCCGCCACCGCCACCGCACCCTCTACCCTCCACAACTAGATACATAATGTATATAATATACATATGTATATATACAACAAAATCAAATAAACCTAAACCAATTCCTATGCCTAAGTGATAAGAGTAGAATTTGAGCTTATGTGTGTGTTTCAATGTGTGTTAATGACGGTTTCTAGAGAGAGAAATTAGAGAGAGAAAGTGTGTGTGTAATTGAAAGATTGGATTGCATAAATGTGTGAAAGGTTACAAAATGCTTAATGGAGGGGGTTTATATACATATGACTAATTTACACTAAGTCCCTTTCCATACTTACAACTTTACATATTAAGTACAAATTACATATAAGAAACAAATCAACTACTACTAATTATATTTCTAACAATCTCCCCCTTAGTAGTGATTTGTCAAAAAGCTGTTCTTATCCAAATCAGGTCTTCAAGCTCTAGTATTAGGTCTGAACTTGTTCGGATGCCAAAACCAATTCTCTCCTTCTGGTCGGTCATCAGGAATCACCATGTTTTCTTCGTAGTTTACAGGTGGAATATTGTGTGGTCCTGGAACATTGCTTGGTTCATATTTGATCCAGCAACCACCCCTACGACGAACAACATTCTGTGATTGTTTGACATTCTTTGCCTCTCTCATCATCCTGATGCTTTCTTTATACCCAAGTCTTTGTTCTATTTTCTCAAGTGCTTTATCATAGACTTCTTTCTTCTTTTCATCTTGTTCATCTTCTTTTAAGCATGATAAAACATTCTTGCAAAACTCCAGGGTACCATCAGAATAAGAAGCAAGTTCATCCATACGAATGAAGATCTTCTTCTTTCTGCTGTTGAGAAATACAACTCCAAAGGATGGTTTTTCAATAACATGACCAATACTAAGCTTTTCAATGTCTTCGGTGTAAAGACTTTGATCTGGATAAGGAACATTAATCTTTCTCTTGATGAGTTCGAATCCAATATGAAAATCTTCCAATGAAGCATATTGGATACAACTTGACATATATCTCTTCACAGCATCAAAGGCAATTAAGTCTTCATGATAACTCTGTGTAGCATTCAGAAAATGATGGTAAAGAAATATTATATCATCGACTGGCAAAAGCTTGAACTGTGCTTCAGTGAATCTGTAGAATTTGTTGTTGTCTCTTTTAACATGAAAGCATGGCACAGAAATGTAATTCTTCTGAATGAGAAGAACTCTGACTAAAACCAAGATTTTGTGGTTCTTTTGCTCTTCGAGTAGTTTGGGATTGTATAGCTTTGTAAGTTTCAGAAGCTCTGTATACTCTTCAACTTGCCTTGCTTCCTTAAACTTGTACATAGCCATAATTTCTGGTCTCTTACTCTTAGCAGCTTTAGTTGCTCCACAAAATATAGGAAATGCTCTTTCCTCCAGAAATCTTGACTTTTTAGCGGCTTCTTTTTGTTTCACTCCAAGAGCAACCATTCTTTCTTTATCTCTCAAGAAGTATCCTCGATTAATAAACTTCAGTTGTTCTTCAGTCCATTCAGTAGGGAAATAATCAGGGAGAACTTCTTCAGATCTGATTGCCTCAGTCAACACTTGTTTGTAAGTCGATTTCATGAAGTTTTGAGCAGCAACTTCAGGAGTTTTTCTCATTTCATCAAAACTATTAAAATCATCAAAAGAGTAATGTTGTGGAGTTGTGACAGCATGTGTTGACGACTCTCCAACTTCATTTTTGTTTGATGGACCTGTTTCAAAATAATCAAGATCTGGAAACTCCTCAAATATTGGTTCATCAATTGCTTCTTCATTTGCAGGAGTCTCAACTATTTCAGGCTCATCCATCACAACATTGTCCTTTACAGCCTTAACATCTGCTTCTTCCTCAGCATATGCTATTACATCTTGATCACTAACAAACTCTTCTTCATTTACTATAGCACATTCATCTTCCTCTTCACTTTCACTTTCACTTCCAAACACTTCATTAATTCTCTTACTTATCTCTTCACTTTCAGTTGTTCTTTCAATTTCTACAGCCACTCTTTTTGAAAACTCTTTCCATCTTCTATCATTTTCAGCTCTAACAGCAACTAGTCTTTCAATTTCAGCCTGATCTTCTATAATTTCATCTTGATTTCCACCCTCAGCACTTTCTTGCATCACCACATCCTCAACGTTTACTTAAACACTTGCCGATTGATTTTCCGTGTTAGTCTGACCATCTCCTTGGTTCTCCCCCTCGGGGTGATCATCAAAATCAGGATCATCCCTTCGAGCAGAAACTGAGGCCGGTCGGCAAGATTCTAGAGCTAACAAACGTAATTCAAAGGCTGCAAGCTTAGCATCATATTCTGCTTTTTGTTTCTGAACTTGTTCTTCAAGATGCTTGACTTGTTTTTCATGAGCAATCTCCCTTTCTCTTACCTCTAATGCATTCAACACTCCCCTTTTAGTAACAGTCAACAAATCACCCTCAGATCTTAAGATGTTCAAAAAAACTTCACATGCAGAATCTTTGGTTGGTTGATTTGTTGATGTTGATGGAATTTGATTTGGTGTTTGTGTTCTTTGTGTTGGTGTTTGAGATGGAGATGGAGTACCCAACCCGGAGGTTGTTTGCACACTTGTGGTGTGACCTAAATTCAGCTTAGCTGATTCAGGATTTCCTGCAGATCCTCGGGATAAACCCTCACCAGCAGTTTCAGATTCAGTGGCTTTGCAACCAGAATCGGGTTGTGTCCTAGACTGTGATAAATCACTGTCCTGGACTTGTTGTTGGGTAACACCTCTAACAACACCGGGGTCACTGAGAAAGCCCGTTAATACAGCTTCAGGTTGATCCTGAGGAACAGCAGTGTCACCTAGGCGTTCATACTGTCCCCCAGTCTCGGTTTGAGAGCTGTTTCCTGCGGCTAAAGCTGGCATAATGTTAGCTAAGGCAGGACTTCCAAGCTGTCCTCGAGGGTCACACAAAGTGGGTCCCCTCCGCTTGTTCCGGCATCAGTACGCAACTGAGCTTGTGAATCCGTGTCCCTAGGAGATCTAGACTCTTGTGCACGAAATGAAGGCGAGAGGTGGGGCTGATCCTCTCTTATTTCAACACTCTCATCCTCCAAATGAGGAGAGTGTGGTGAGCGTGGCTGTTCCCCGTGCATTTATGAGACTAACTCCTGTTGTGAGGAGTCAGAATGGCGAGGAGAGGTTTGTGCATGCGAGAGTGGGGAGTTCTCGACTTCTACCCTAAGGTTGTCATCCCGGCTTGACACAGTGGTTTCAACTATCGGAGGGCCAACGTTTTCTTTATGCCCTTGTCCTAGCCCGGACCTCTCAACCTCTCTTACATTTTCAACTCCTTCCTCATTTCCTCCTTGTTCCTCCTGCACAACTTCATCTCCAGTGATAACATTCTCAGTATTTAACTCAGAAATAACATTTTCAACAATCCGAGATGCTTGTTGAACATCATATTCAGCTGAGGCACCAACAGTTTCATCTAAAACTGCTGAACTTGATTCAACCCTGTGAGATCTAGATTTAGAAGATCTATGTTTCTTTTTCGACTTCTTCTTGGATGCCTTTGATAGACTTGAAGGTGATCTTCGAGCAACCATTTTAATTCGTCTACCAGGGATTGCAGGTGGTTCATTAGGTGAAGCTGAAGCAAGCGGTGTTGGATTAAGTACAGGTGAAGATTGTGAAGGTGTAAATGTCGGTGGAATTGGAGAAACAACGGATGGTATTGGTGTAGAAGGTGAAGATTGTGAAAATTGAACGGCAGGTGGAGATTGTGTTGTTTGAAAGGATGATGTTGATTGAGAAACAGGTGAAGAAATAGGTTCTGGTGTAGCAACATCTTGTTCAAAAACAACTCTTTTCGACTTTCTTCTCCTCTGCTCAGAAGTCCCCTCTCCACTATCCCCTCTTTTTCTTTTAATAATACTAGGACCCTCACTAGGCAACCTATGCACAGCTTGGGTAGGAATCCATCGGCTTTCAGATCCCGTAGCTGTGGCTAACCACTCTCTATATGCCCTAAGGTGAGGACTCTGAGCAGGAACCAGATTAAGCAGAAATGGTGGAATTGGGAAAGGTCTAACATTATCACTTCCTGTGCCTCTTATTCTCATGCTTGATTTGTAAATTGCAATCACACACTTGAAACTGTCTTCCAACTTTGGGATCTCCTCTGTATTATCAAGCACGTCTTCGATTATCAAAGTGAAGAAACGAATATAAGGAATGTACTTTCGTTCTTGAATATCCTTTCCTTTCACCACTTGTCTCATCTTATCCCACACAATCTTTGCAAAGTCACATTGAACATTATGTGTGACAGCATAGAATATAGAAAGTGAGTGCTTTGTCATTGCATCAATTCCCTTCTGAGATGGCATCAGACAAGTACTTAACACATTATACATAACATGCCATAATGAAGCCACATTCATCCTTTTAAAATCCCTCATGGATGTCAATTCTCCTTCATATCCCAAGGCATGAATTGCAGATAACATTTCATCAACTGATGGCAATTCTTCATACTCTTGTTGTTCTGGAAAGCCAATAATCGTTCTGAATTCATCAAGTGTAAATTGGCAGTTAAACACAGCATCATCTGAATGTAATGAGTATCTGAAGCATTCTTCATGATTATGTCTTTTGTTTGCCTTCACAAATTCTATTGATTCCGATAACTCAAATATGTATTTCTCAGGAACAATTGCACCACCAGTCAAAGCATTATTCAAAGGATGATGACTCATAATCTCCGTTATGATAGGGAATTTGGAAGTAAATGGTAAATGAAGAGCTTGATTTGCTTGCATCTTCATAGTTGCACCTTCTTGAAACATCACCATCTTTGTATTTATTATTTTTCTGAAAATATTAGACTGACCAAATTTTTACCAGAAAACTAATTTTAATAACAGAAAATTAAAGAAAAACACACTAACACTTAATAAACACATTTATTACTTAAAGACGATGTTTCGCACATATATTAAAAAATGAGACAACAAAGGTAGTACACAAAGGCGTTCGATACCTTGTTTCTCACCCTAATATATATAAGAAACATGACGACATATAGAATCTCATAAGTATTAAAAATAAGACAACGAAGGTAGTACACAAAGGCGTTCAATACCTTGTTTCTTACCCTAACACTTATGAAAAACTATATTGACAAACACAATACACACATACATACATACATTAAAAAAACAAAAAATAAAGAAAAGTCTATTTTAACTGTTTGCCGAGCAAAAACCTCGGCAAATGGGGTATTCAAAAAAAAAATTTATCAAAATTTTGCCCAGTAATTACTAATGACCAGAAATTGATTTGGTAAAGATTTTGAAAAACTTTGGATTTGCCGAGCAAAAATCTCGGCAAACACGAGAATAAGGCAGATCAGGGACCAAAGGATCAAGTCATCGAGTGTCGAAGTGTAGTCTCGTAAACGCCGAGCAAAAATCTCTGCATATGAGCTTTTTAGACTAGACTTCCTTGAATATATGAAAATTTCTTTGATTTGTACAACAAGAGTGTTGACAAACGTTAAAGAAATATTTCAATTACAAAGTGTGCATTTGCCGAGATAAAATCTCTGCAAATGGCACATTTAAGACTTTGAAAATTTTGACTTGGTTTTTATATTGAAAGAATTGTTAAAACCATGCATTTGCCAAGATAAAATCTCTGCAAATGGCCTTTTTGAGAACAAAATTGAACATGAAAATAAGCAATCATAGCATTTGTTGAGATAAAATCTCTGCAAATGGCTATTTCAAAACTTTGAACAGTTTGTCATGGGATTTGATTGACAAATTTGTGCAAAACATGCATTTGCCGAGCAAAAACTGATACGTCCCAAGGTGTATCAATATACCAAAGTATATTGAACACAGAACAGTTGTAGAGGGGGGTGAATACAACTTTCCTCGAACTTTACAAACTTTTAACAACAACGTTTTAAAGATTCAGACTCAAACAATAAGTAAGTAAAGAACAGGAATCATTAAAATAGTAAAGCAGTAAATAGAGTGAAACATTCTTGAACAAAGATTGTGGTTTTCAAATGTAATCCTTTATTAAGAAATAATCTACACAAAGAATTACAGGGTTGTTGCGGAATAAAGATAGCCTACAGATATCTAAACAACCCTATGAAATGACAAACAACAATCAATAAGTTTCAGCTCAAGAGAATCAGCCCAAGCTGATCTCGTACAGACTAAGCTGTGTGTAAGAGCAGTGAAACTTTGTGTGAAGAATGATTCTCAGGAATGCCACACATATGCATACAAGGAGTGTTGCTTTTATAGGCGAAAGCTCCTCTTCACTTGGTGTCCAAATCGACCACGTATTCTTCTTGCATTGGACGATCAAAAGAATATTTGATTGTGCCTTCACCTCGTACTTGTGGTCCCCCACGTACAGCAGCACATTCTCTTTCATCCAATAAGAGCATGGACACGCATATGTAAAACAACCACCAACCTGGATTCTAGGAACCTTCCTAGACACGTCATTTGTCCTTATCTTCAATCCAGGTTGTTATATTCACTTTGATTGTTGACACAGATTGGGCGGTTTGTCATGGCACCAATCTGCCTAAGTGTTCCAAGCTGACTGCTAGTCCCAATCTGTCTTCCACTAACAGCTTGGTCCTCTATCTTCAATCCTCCTCTTTGACTTGGATTGAATGCTTTAACATTGTTGATGCAGCTTGAATAACACTTGCTTCCATAAGATACAGCATTACAAAACATGAAGCCTGATCTGGGTCAGTTACAGATCGCAAGCTGTGTCAGCTTAGTCTGACCCAGATCAGATTACAAGAACCAAAAGATTTACAAGTGTTTATAGGTCAGATTTGTCATCATTAAATTTACATCAATCATTGGGACTCAACAATCTCCCCCTATTTGATGATGACAAAACCTAACTACACTTCTAACATACAACTTACAAAGAATCAAAATAAAATATGACTAACAGTTTGTGACCCTTTGAATCTTTTGGGTTCTTTTCAATCTGATATGAAGTTTCAACAAGACAACTGAATTTTTACAAAGACTTGCGTATATTGAGAGATAAAAATATTACAAAATTGAGTTAATTCCCAATTAATTCTACAGTCTCTTGTTTAACCTCAAAAGTAGGGGCAACAGTAACATCTACCTTCCTATCCAATCCTTCATCCACAAGGTACTGCTCATACCCATTACCACTTTCACTAAAATTCACACACAATCTGTATAGGGTAAAAAGGTGCATTGTAGGTACCTCTTTTAGCTCAGCAGTCCTTTGGAAGACAAGTTTTCCCCTAGCATTAACAAAGTACATCCCATGTTCAGGTTCAGCAATATGTAGCCCACATCTAGCATTCTGAACACCAGCAGGTAGAGACAGATTGAGATGACTTAGAGTTCTGTCAAGAGCTTCAAGAGCCAATTGTTCAAGTAGTTCTGCAGGTGTCAAATTCCTTAAGAAGTCTGTATGAACACCTTCAGGACCATCAAGTTTGATATGCTTTCTCCTTCTCTTCTTGAGAGGCTCCTCATCCTCATCATCTTCCATGTCATATGCATTGGGTCTTGGAAGACCAGCAAGATTAAGTTTGTGCTTCACAATCACAGCCAGCTTCTTTTCAAGTGCTTCCAAGACTGTTTCTCTATGTATTCCAGGCATACCATGAATGATGTTGTACAGTTCTACCCACTCAGTGTAGCCAAGACTAGACAGCTTGTCTAGATCATGTGTTTCCCAGTTGTTTTCAAACCCTTCTCTTGTAAACCTTATACTGGGAATGGGCTGTCCTCTCCTTCTCTTTAATTGAACCTGCTTGATTGGTTCTGGATGTCTTCTATAGTTGAGACTTTCAGTAGCCCTTCTCTTTTCCACAACATCCAACCAATCACGGGCTTCTGCACTCTTTTTCACATCTTTAACCTTCTGTGATGGTTTAGAGTGAACCACCACTTTCTTTCCTGTACCAGAAGTCTTTCTTTTGGATCCAATAGGTGCAAGGTCTTCTTCATCTTCCTTGTTAAGTGTTTCTTGAAGCACCTTAACGACTTCTGGATCTGATACAGTTACAACCAATCTTTCTCTTCCTAGTCTATCTTCCACTACCAACTTATAAGCCTCTTTAACTGTCATGTTTAGAATTGGTGCTTGTTGAGTAGCCAGCTCCCAATCTTTCTCTTCTTGTGTCAACACCTTCAAACCACTTGACTCAGCTTCAGTTTTTCTTTTCTTCATTCTAAACTGAGACAAGGTGGCTTCATCATCACCAGAAGAAGATGAATCATTAAGTACATTGGGAGCTGTGTCAGTTTGAATTGGCACAGCTTGCACAGGGTCAGCTTGGACAGACTTTCCTTTTCTCCCATCAACTCCTTTATCTAATTTTTCAACTCCAACATCCTTCCTTATATCTTTTTCAACTCCAACTTCCACCCTTATATCTCCAATTATATTTTCAACACCATCAGTGGTCTCCCCCTCAATTGGACCACTCTCCTTTTGATTCTCTTCATTCACATTTTTCTCCTTTGCACCACCAGACTCAGATTCTGGCATTTTAATCTCCTCTTCCACATTAGAACCATATATAATCATCCTCCTATCAGCTTGGTTCTGTCTATTTCTTATCCTTTCAAAGTAAGCACTGATCTCGTTGTCCACCTCAGCTCTTTGTCTTTCATATTCTGCTTCAATTTCTGCCTCACTCATTTCACTTCTCTTTTTAGTAGAAGCGGAGCCTTTCTCCCCCTTGGTATAATCCTTCTCCCCCTTTTTGTCATCATCACCAGGGAAAGAGCTAACTGGAGTGGCAAATAGGCCTTTGAGCTGATGATCAAGTACATCAATCTTCACATTAGTCAGACAACAAGCCCTTCTTAATTCTACATAATCCTCATGGAGGAGTGCAACCTTGTTTTTGAAACTGTTTGAGGCTTCAATCAGATCCTTCTTGAAATTTGCTTGTAACTTATTAGCAGCTTGAAGCTCAACAGTTACAGTCCTTGTAAATTTTGTTGCAGTATTTTCAATCTGACCCAGAGTGCCCTTGTTCCTTTCCATATCTTTATCAATTTTCTTTGTCAGACTATCAAGGGACTCTGTCAGCTTGCTCTGGTTCTTCTGCATCAAGTCAACTGCTTTCAAAACACTCTCCTTTAGTGCAGTCTGTTCTTGAGACAGCTTATCCACCTTCAAATCCGTCAATACCTGATCCTTTTGGATCTTTTCCAAGCATTCAGTCAGCTTTGAGCTCTCAACCTTGTGGGTTGAAATGAACTCAGTGAGCTGACCCACTACATCTGAAAATGAGATAGTGGCAGCTTGGGAAGGACTTGCAGTTGGCTTAAAAGCCACTGACTCTGGAAAGAGCAGCCTGCAATCCTTAATTTGGTCATTTGGGGAATATAGAAGGGGGTGGAGGCCAAGGGAGTTTTGGTGCATTTGCTCATGAGAGTGAGTCTCATGAGTGGATCTTTTCGAGATGACAATGAGTTGATCAGCCTGAGAAAGATTGACGTTTGGTTCAGGCTGATGGCTAATGGGAATTGGTTGATCTTGATGTTGATCAACCCCTCCACTAGCAACATCCATCAGATCATCCCTTGAGGATGGATGGGCAAACTCATCATCGAATGAAGAGTCACTTCCGGAGATAGTGACTATGTTCTCATTGACATCGTAAGGACCATCAATGGTTCCCTTTGCTGCACAAGGGGCTGACATAACTGCCTTAAAGACAACCATGTAACCTACAGGATCCCTCTGTCCAAGGACAGATGCAGACACAGACCCTGCAGGTGTAATGTCAAGGGTAGAGGATTGCCCTTCCACAATGGTGTGTTGTGTCACCAAAGCATCCTTAGGGAGAATTGTGGCCTGTACCTCTTCTTGTGACATAGAAGAGGCATTGGCAGCCAGTGCAGACTCAGAGTGTAAGAAGGAAGATTGATCAGCTTTGGGAAGAGCAGCAGTGTCACCTTGGCGTTCGATACTACTCTCCTTTGTCTGAGCATCCTCAGATAACTCAAGCCAATCAATCAATAAGTACAAAAGCATGTTCTCAAGTGTAAGACACTTGGGAGTACGTCAACCATTCAATAAGTACAAAAGCATGTTCTCAAGTGTAAAACACTTGGGAGTACGTCAAACCAATCGATGAGTACAACCATAATCAATCTCAATCACAAGTCCATCCATTTCCACTAGACAACACGTACATACACTTCGGGGGGTTTTACTTTCATCAAGTTCTAGATGCTTATGTATAGGGTCAACCGCAGCCTCCCACCACATCTAAAACCCTTTGAAGGTATAACCGACTTCGATGTATGTACGACTATCCTAAAGAATCACATTATCACAATCATATGCGTAAACCATCAAACAATCTATCAAATCCATCAAGCAATCATTCAAACAATCAAACAAATAAGTGTACACTTTTCAGCCCGAATCTCAAGCGAGTAGGGAGCTACGGAACTAACCTTGATCGGCAGAAGAAGTTAAGTCGGTATAAAAAGGAGTTACAAGCGTTCAACATTCACTTCGCGTCCACCACCTATAATTATAATATATACATTTATTAATGGACAAGTTAAAACCCTAATTCGAGTTTTATTGGTGACTCAAGTCATTTAAGGGTTCCCGGGATTCGTATGCACCTAAGAGTGTTCAAGAAATGGTTTAAAAACGAGTTAGTGTTGCCCTGAAATCGTCATACACAACTTGTAATTATTCGTTATGAAGTCCATGTAATCGTCCCATTTTAAGCTTTATTTTGAACCTCGACTTTAGACGATGATTACAACTTGAATATGGGACTATAGAAGTCGAGTAATGGCTCGTATGAAAGCTCTATTCGATCCAAGAATACGGAACAAGAAGCTAGAAAACGAAACTGAAAAACAGGCACAGAACACCACCGTCTTGGACGGTAGGCGCAAGCAACAGGTACATCAGCAGGAACAAGGGAAAGAAAACCAACC
>CM067167.1:108637176-108650376 GCA_034093135.1 Erigeron breviscapus | reverse complement strand
GCGTATTAATCAAATTGTTTTCAAAACATTTATTCAATATTAAACAGTAGATAGAGAGTCTTTAGCAAATTGACGAGTCTTTACTAAAGTCTGAGGGTAGGCCATAGTCCAGTATGATGTATGCAGCGGAAAGTAGTCCCATACACAGTGTGTCATCTAGTTACCTGAGAATACATGCTAAAATATGTCAACATAAAGTTGGTGAGTTCCATAAGTTTTTCATATAGAAATATAGTTTCACGATATCCAGAGTTCAGTGTGACCATTGCCGTACCGCAATGTCAAGTATTTATGATACAATATAAAGCAAAAAGTATCATAGGTTTTTAATAAATATAAAGTATGAACCACAAGATTTAGAGTAACTATTTGATCACACAATGGATCAAATAGAATAAAGAGTAGATACTGTATACATCAAGTTCTAAGCTCATGAACCGAAACTAGACAAGTGTGTGTTTATTTGCCTCCAGAGTAGGTACCTTGTTCAGGGTACCCTAAGCTTTCCAAATATAATGCATCCGTATCCAGTTGGTATGACCAACACGAATGGGGGTGCCTACCCCAATAGTACTATTCAATATACCCATGTTTATGTTTCCATAATTAATCGTTCATGATGGTGAGGACTTTGAGTGAACAGAGCAACTTAGAATCAACCATATATACATTTCTGAAAATACTTGTGTTCATCATAACAGTAAAGAGTTTGTATTTTACCCCGAAGGTAAAATAAATAAAGCAGATATTACCTCAAAGGTAAAATAAAGAAAACGGAGTTATATAATATATCATATATTATATAAAATTTTGCAATTATACATATAAGTATAACAAATAGTTTTTATGCATGTATCTCAGTCCCCAAATAAATGTATAAATAATTGAAAAGGGGATATATGGAGACTCACCTTAGTGTTGTAGAAGAAGATCACTTACACGTACTTAGTCTTGTGTGATTATAAAAGAGATTTTAGAAGTGAATATATGTTGGTGTGAGTTTTATGGTTAAATGAAGGTGGCTATTTATAGAAGGGAAAAACTTAAAACGCGTTAATTTAAAACGCGTTCGATCGATCGATCGTTATAATTTTATTATTATTATTTTATAAGTTAATCATGAATAAGGGGTATGTATATATATAGTATTCTTTTTGTCCATACATCTAGTGAACTAAACCCGTGATTCATAATTTATAAATTTTAAATTATAAAGTAGATAAAAGTGTGTTTCCCACTACCTCTTGGACGTTTCTAATGATAGATTTCTTTTATACTAGTAGTATATATTTATACATTGTTTTAATCCTAAATTATGCATACGGGCTCCTATTGAGAAAATTCAAGTTTCTATAAGATCAGAAAATTAAGATCTACAACTTTCATTTTAATAATTTTTACTCAACTAACCCCTGTGAGCGGGTTTTGGACGTTTATATTATAAGAATAAAGTATGAAAGCGATGTTTACTATTCAGCACTATTTACTTTTGAAATTATTCGAATCAGAATTCAAAGTCGTAGGAATGATTTGACGTGGGTCCCGTGTGGGTCCTACCGCTTTATTATTTTATTTTATTACCCTTTTTACAATTTACTTTCTACCTTTATATTTACAATTTACTTTTACCTTTACTATTTAAATTTACTTTTTACCTTTATTATTTAGAATTTACTTTTTACCTTTACTATTTACCGTTACTATTCACAGTCACTATTCACGGTACTATTCACGTTCACTATTCACGATCACTATTCATAAATACAATTTTTAGATACGATTACTATTCACGGATACGGTACTATTCATGTATACGTTACTATTCATGAATACGGTACTATTCATAAATACGGTTATTGATAGTATAAGTATGAAAAAGTATTTAAGCAACTCTCAAATAACTATTTGAGTTCTTGGCAATAGTTATCCATAATTTATCAAAAAAATATTTGTTCAGTTTATTATGCCATAAAGTTTGTTCATATTGTTTGATCAACAAAAATTTAAATAGTACACATAATAGTAAAATAATCAACCTGAAATTTTGGCGGTTGTCACATATCGTTAACGGTTGATATCCCGACACATGATTTTCATTACTTAAACCTACGAACTCACCAACTTTATGTTGACACGTTTTAGTACACTTTTCAGGTGAACAGGTTAACCAAAGACGTATTGGATGAATTCTTGATTGCATGTGCTAGGATTGGACTTGGACTACTTCTTGGATCCGTGATTCATAGTTCCCGTTTATGGGTTATGCTTAGGATCATTTACCATCTTTTGAACTATCTTTTGTAAACGTTTGATGGGCGTGCTCCTTATGCATTTTTGTATGATTCGGTACTTGTAATTGACTTGATTTACATGGATTGCCCAATCCTTTTAATGCATTTAGATTGTCTCTACTTAATTTCCATGTCGTGCTGTGCTTAGTATGTAACCCTCATGATTCCACCTTGTTGGGGTGTTACAGAATGGTATCAGAGCCGTGGTTGTAGAGAATTAAGTGGATTGACCTAGCCTATAGCCATTGCACCCACATTTCATATTAGCATGCATGATAGGAAATTTTGTGTGCAACGTGAATTGTATGACGCATAAAACTTGTTTAAACGGAGTTCGTAGGTTTTTCATGACTTGTTGGCTTGATTGTTATGTGATGACTTGATTGACGTATGTATTAGTGTCGGGATATCACCATGGCTTGTCGAATTGACGTTGACGTATATTCTTGAAATTTCCTTGAATTGTTTGACCCTAGCAAAGTGAAATGATGGCATTAACGGAGTATGACACTCGGTAACCCTAGAGGAGCCTGATCAACGAATCTATGGTTACCCTATGTCATATAAAGTTAATGACCTCGTGGATTGCGCATTGTGGATAAAGTATAGTAGGTAACCCGGTATGTTTGATGAGTGTTGGTTGGGTGGAGGGTTAGCCGCTGGTACACCCTGTATACATACCCGACCAATACTTAGAGGGCATAACGGAACCGAGTCCCGACATCCATTCAATATATTAACGGTGTGGAGGGAAAGCCGCTGGTATCACCTGTATACAAACACCTTTAATGTATTGAATGTTGAAGTTAGATTCGGACTATACTTTACCCGCCTTGTTATGACTTGACCCCTTTTATATTGTGTTAAATGGCTTGTGATTGTGTTGTTGATTGTGAATTGTATGATCGATGAAGCCTTAGATTATTGCCATGATAATATCCCCGTAGAGATATGCATGATAGACGGTTGATGATATACCGTATACGGAGCTTTACCTCCGTATAAAAGACTGGATACGAAGGACCCTTCGTAAGCAGCGAAGGTACTAATACATTGTACCAAGCAGACCTATCCGTAGCCGAAGCTACGATGTATACCTCCGTAATTCCGGAGCTCTCAAAGATAATAACAAACGGATACACATAAATCCTTTCCATGTTTATCCAACCTCCCGATAAGGGAATGATATCAAAAACTCCTATAAACCAGGACACGGTTCTAAGAGTCCAAAACATATCTTCCATACTTAGAAGATATCACGAATAAGAGGAAGAGATTTACCCTAAATCTATATCTTCCTCTCCAAGGCTTTCTATATAATAGAGGATGTGCCATACGGCAGGGCATCATCACGTTCGACACATTAAAAACCTAATCATCAATACATCCGACCTCCGAATCCCCAACCCTCACAAACAAACCCTAAGCCCGACCAATCGGCTTAGATCAACAACAACAGGCATAAAGCGGCCTACGGCCCTTTGACCGGAAGGGAATCGCCAACAAAACCAAAACCCCACTCACACCTTCGGTTGAGCCATAGTGCGATTATTTGATCAATCAAATTGGCGCCATCCGTGGGACTTTGCTCTCAAGCTCGAACTCAGCCACGATAAAAAAAAAGCATTATGTCAAACCTCGATCCCCTTCCAGGGCAACACGGGCCAAATATTGCCTGTAGTCAAGATAAAGGTAATGACAGATCCTCCTGGTCGGGAGGCCCAACTCCCCGGATAAATAGGGGAACAGAGAGGATCGCCAATGTCCTGACGGCCAGGCAGCAGATCGACCAACCTGCCAGACAATGGCATTAAGCAGGGCAACAGACGCCGGTCCCGACATAAGGGAAAGTGGCGTCAAAGAAGATGCGGCCCCTGGACCAGAAGAAAGCACTGTGCAACACTCCAGGCATGCAGCACAGGATAGCCCGTCGCCAACGGCACAGGAGTGCAGGAAAGAAAACAAAAGCCAGATCCAAAATACAGAAAGCAATCCCACAACAACGGATAAAACCGGCCAGCAGCCAGCTGCGAAGGATCTGGGAAAGAAGGAAGAGGCAAAAAGCAAACATAAAAGCAACTCCAGTACGCTAAAAAGCCCGATGCTGGTATACCCACCGTACCCGGTCTATCAAGGGACTCCGGTAGGAGTAGGCGCGGAAGATGTCATACAGGCAACATCCGGGCTAGGGACGTACCCGTCGCTATATCCACCGTATTATTACGGAGGGTACTTCTATCCGTACGGAGCGCCGCAGACCCAGTACATGGGAACACCACCCTGTGATGGGAACTACCCAGGACACGTACAGGCGTCATGGTACTATCCATACGGAATTGTAACCCCACAGTATTTTAAGGCAAGCCCAATAACCGGAGTCGAAAAAGACAAGGTTGAACATAAGGGACCAGAGCCTAGATACAAGGGGTCATACACAATTCGCAAAAGATTTGCGCCAACATGTACCTCCGGCAAAAATACTGGACCTCCAAGAATTACCCTGGTACGACGGCACCTTCGATGTTGACGAGTTCCTCGGGAAAGTCGACGAAGCAGCCGAAGCAGAAGGATGGAGTGGTCCGACAACCTGCCACGTCATCCTCTACCTTTTACATGGAAAGACAAGGGGATGGCTTGAAAGCTTACCCGAAGAAAGTATACATGATATTAAAGATTTCAAAATCAAGTTAAGAGAGGAATTCGGCTCCCACCTGTGGGCACACGATATAAAACAGGAGGAAGATGAGGGAGCAGAAGATTTTCTGAAGCGATACAGAGCACTCGAAATCTAGTACGCATATCAGAAGAAGAAAGGATATCTGGAGCCATACATGACCTCCGGTCTAAAGAACTGATACGACACTTATGCCTCAGTAAGCCAAGAAGTTACTCAGAATTGATGGAGAAGTTCCACGAGTGGATGAGTGCAGAAGAAATAGCGGAAAAAGCCATGGCTAAATGGAAAACCATGATAAAAAAAGAATGAGAAGCAAACCGAAACAGCGGAAGATGTAGCAGTAGAGGAATCCTCCCCTGCATACAGCAGGACCAATAGCTACAAAAGAACAATTGCTAACCTCCGGAAGACCCCGTCAGAAATCCTGTCATCGGAGGAGATAGCAAAAACATTTGTCAGACCACTGCCACTATCCGGAAGAGGAACCAGAAACCTAGATAAATTCTGTTGTTTTCACAACGGATATGGGCACAGTACAGATTACTGCAGAGAATTGCTAAGGAAAAATTCGATTTCACGGTTTAGTGAGATTTTATTTAAATTGACCCGTTGACTCAAATGAGCAAAATGACTAACTAATTTAATTAGTTGAATTCATTTAATGCCTTTTGACGACTTTGTAACGTGTAATATGCTAGACGGGATTATATAGATGTGTTAATCGATTTTGGGATGTAAGATGACGTTTAATTAAACTATAAATGTAATCGGGTGATCCATGGGTCGACCCATGACCCATGAATCACCACACTTGACCCAACCCTATCCAAATCACACCCAAGTCTTCCACCACCCCATCCATACATTCAATTCCCTCACACACATTCTCTCTCTCTCTCTAAATTCTTATCATTAAATGTTATTCAAGCTAGATTTGTATTAAGTTCTTCATCATTATCATGATTCAATCATCATATCAAAAGTTGGAAGCTTTAAGTGCAAGAAATCTTGGGTTGTAGCTTAATTTCAGATTTGGGCTTTGTGGAAGAATTTGGTAAGCAAACTTGTTTCAATATCATTGTTTAATGTTTATTATCATGATTTTAACTAAAACAAAGTAACCTTGGGTCCAAATTTGAGTCAAAACCTTCTTGGGTCGAATTTAGGGTTTTATATGAACAAAATGGGTCAAAAGTCGGATTTGGGTTTGATGAGGGTTACGGATCAAATTATTGAATGGGTTATGTTTCTAAGCATGTTCTTAGACTAATATAAGCAAATCTTGTACAAAATTCGGGTTAAAATCCATGGAAACCGAAATTAGGGTTTTATGCTTAATAAACTAGGTCAAACTAATTTTTAATTTGAAATTGATGATTTAGGATCGGTTTGGGGAGAGGGTTTGAGTTGTTTATGTTCATTTGGATAAATCAGAGCCCGAAAACATGCTTTGGAATCTTCACAAATCGATTTACAACAAAAAATTTAGGGTTTTGTGTATATTGAATCGGGTTGACTTTTTAGTCAACATCATCTTGCCCAGATTGTTCCTTGCTCCTTGCCCCGTTTCCATTTGATTTCAGACCACCGTCTGCCACTCCAATGTTGGCGTCTGGGGCGCCACCTGCAGCTGCCTAGCGTCTCTTACGGTCTTGTGACCGTTTGAGACGGTGCTCCACTTGTTCACTTTTGTCCTTCGATTATGGCACCTCCTGGTTTATGGTGGAAACACGCTTATGAGACGCCAAAACATGTGATTCCAGACCATCGTCTGAGATGGTGGTCATGACCGTCTGATACGCTAACCCAGAATTGAATGACCGTTTGTTACGCCTCCTATGACCGTCTGATACGCCCCGCCAGAACTGAACCACCGTACGAGACGGTGGTCCTCACCGTAGCTTATGGTGGTGCAGTTTTCTTGTTGTCCAAACTTACTTTTTAGCTTTCGTTTACCTCTTCTAGAGTCCGAGTTGAGCTTCGAGTGAAGTCTTTCTTCACCATTTGTGGTGCCTTAGTCAGTTCATGAGTGGTGCCCAAGGTCGAGAGTGAAACCTAAAGCTCAATTAAAGACATTAAGGATGAGTCGATGTCTATGTATGTATATATATATGTAATACTTATATTAATACGCATGTCATATAAACAAAATGATAGGTCGTGAACATTGAGGATTTCGGGACATTCGTAGCTCGTCGAATACTTATAATTCAATTATAACTTGACGATACAAGGCAAAGGTGAGTTTCGTAGCCCCTACGTTTATCTTATTTTGGGGTGGAAAGTGTACTTGTCGTTTAAACGCTTGTCGGTTGATACAATTGATTATGATATGAAACGAGACGTTAGTTATCTAATTGTTTGCTTGTGATACATGTTATTGGACGTTTATATGTGACGAAAGACGTTATATTATATTGTATTAAGACGTTTATTATATATTATGTAAGACGTGGACGGTGGATTGACGAATCCACACCCGGTATGATCATTGCCATATTATGACGATATTATATTAAGACGTTTATTATATATTATGTAAGACGTGGACGGTGGATTGACGAATCCACACCCGGCATGATCATAACCGTGGATACGGGTTGTTTAACCTGCGTAAAGACGATATTATATATATATATATATATATATGGATGATTATTGGACGTTGACGTTGACTTGTATTGATCTTGTGATAACGTGAAACCCTTTTAGGGTTTCCTTGGACGTGATTAGGTATTCTAATCCTCATATATCGTTAACGGTTGATATCCCGACACATGATTTTCATTACTTAAACCTACGAACTCACCAACTTTATGTTGACACGTTTTAGTACACTTTTCAGGTGAACAGGTTAACCAAAGACGTATTGGATGAATTCTTGATTGCATGTGCTAGGATTGGACTTGGACTACTTCTTGGATCCGTGATTCATAGTTCCCGTTTATGGGTTATGCTTAGGATCATTTACCATCTTTTGAACTATCTTTTGTAAACGTTTGATGGGTGCTCCTTATGCATTTTTGTATGATTCGGTACTTGTAATTGACTTGATTTACATGGATTGCCCAATCCTTTTAATGCATTTAGATTGTCTCTACTTAATTTCCATGTCGTGTTGTGCTTAGTATGTAACCCTCATGATTCCACCTTGTTGGGGTGTTACAGAATGGTATCAGAGCCGTGGTTGTAGAGAATTAAGTGGATTGACCTAGCCTATAGCCATTGCACCCACATTTCATATTAGCATGCATGATAGGAAATTTTGTGTGCAACGTGAATTGTATGACGCATAAAACTTGTTTAAACGGAGTTCGTAGGTTTTTCATGACTTGTTGGCTTGATTGTTATGTGATGACTTGATTGACGTATGTATTAGTGTCGGGATATCACCATGGCTTGTCGAATTGACGTTGACGTATATTCTTGAAATTTCCTTGAATTGTTTGACCCTAGCAAAGTGAAATGATGGCATTAACGGAGTATGACACTCGGTAACCCTAGAGGAGCCTGATCAACGAATCTATGGTTACCCTATGTCATATGAAAGTTAATGACCTCGTGGATTGCGCATTGTGGATAAAGTATAGTAGGTAACCCGGTATGTTTGATGAGTGTTGGTTGGGTGGAGGGTTAGCCGCTGGTACACCCTGTATACATACCTGACCAATACTTAGAGGCATAACGGAACCGAGTCCACATCCATTCAATATATTAACGGTGTGGAAGGAAAGCCGCTGGTATCACCTGTATACAAACACCTTTAATGTATTGAATGTTGAAGTTAGATTCGGACTATATTTTACCCGCCTTGTTATGACTTGACCCCTTTTATATTGTGTTAAATGGCTTGTGATTGTGTTGTTGATTGTGAATCGTATGATCGATGAAGCCTTAGATTTATTGCCATGATAATATCCCCGTAGAGATATGCATGATAGACGGTTGATGATATACCGTATACGGAGCTTTACCTCCGTATAAGAGACTGGATATGAAGGACCCTTCGTAAGCAGCGAAGGTACTAATACATTGTACCAAGCAGACCTATCCGTAGCCGAAGCTACGATGTATACCTCCGTAATTCCGGAGCTCTCAAAGATAATAACAAACGGATACACATAAATCCTTTCCATGTTTATCCGACCTCCCGATAAGGGAATGATATCAAAAACTCCTATAAACCAGGACACGGTTCTAAGAGTCCAAAACATATCTTCCATACTTAGAAGATATCACGAA
Organism: Erigeron breviscapus; assembly: GCA_034093135.1. Lineage (NCBI taxonomy): Eukaryota > Viridiplantae > Streptophyta > Magnoliopsida > Asterales > Asteraceae > Erigeron > Erigeron breviscapus. The sequence goes on along the minus strand of CM067167.1, from coordinate 108,641,166 downwards.
TAAGAGGAAGAGATTTACCCTAAATCTATATCTTCCTCTCCAAGGCTTTACCATCTATATAAATAGAGGATGTGCCATACGGCAGGGCATCATCACATTCGACACATTAAAACCCTAATCATCAATACATCCGACCTCCGAATCTTTAACCCTCATAAACAAACCCTATGCCTGACCAATCGGCTTAGACCAAACAACAGGCGTAAAGCGGCCTACGGCCCTTTGACCGGAAGGGAATCGCCAATAAAACACCCAAAACCCCACTCACACCTTCGGTTGAGCCATAGTGCGATTATTTGATCAATCAACGGTCTAGGGAAAACCCTAGATATGAAATGCTTGTTACGTGATGATTGATTTTGGATAACTCGTGTGTGTGAATCGTGAGAACTAACTTGCTAATCTAACACGTGTGCTCAGGATAATGGTTAGACCAAGGAGAGTCGTGAGAAATCCCCGAAATCAAGATGAGCAAGAAGAAGTAGTAGGTGGTCGTGGTGGTAGAGGTGGTCGTGGTGGTAGAGGAGGCCGTGGAGGTCGTGGAGGTCGTGGTGGCCGAGGTGGCCGGGGTGGTGCAAATCCCCCGGTATCAACCGAGGTTATTACCCAAGCTTTAAATGATCTCATGCCGGATCTTGTGGCCCGAATCTCGGCGGCCATGCAAGCTAGGGGTGAACAAGAAGAACCGGAAGTTGAAGCGGTTCAAGTAAACAATGAAGAGGATGAAAATGTTGATGTGAATGGTGAAGAGAATGGAGGAGAAGCTTTTGTTCAACCAAGAGGTCATGATGCTTACCGCCAAGGGTGTTTGTTTAAAGATTTCAAAGCTTGTGGAGCTCCGGAGTTTGGTGGGGAAGGTGGTGCCACGGGTTGTTTAGAGTGGCTAGAGAGAATTGAATCAATCATTGCTCGTAGTGGTTGCACCTATGAGCAATGAATTACTTATGCCACTGGTATGTTGAAGGGTGATGCCCTTGAATGGTGGAACTTGGAGGTGGATGAATTGGGGATTGATGGGGCTAACAACCTACTTTGGGGAGACTTCAAGGAGATGATAATTGCTAAGTATTGCCCGGCACACGAGATGAGAAAGTTGCAAGAAGAATTTTCTAGTCTTACCATGAAGGGAGGAGACTATGAGGGTTACACTCGCCGCTTTGGCCAACTCTCTAGGCTTATTCCCCATCTTGTAAGGCCCGAGATAAAAAGGTTGAGAAATATGTTGTGGGATTGCCCCATGAGGTGAGAGTGCTTGTTGCTCACCCCACCATGCCGTTGACAATCAAAGAGGCAATCAACCGCACCGCTAGTGTGACAATGGAACTTGTGAGGGGTGGTAAGTTGAGTAAAAATGATGGCAAGAGGAAAGATGTGGCCGAGTCAAGCGGCACCAAGAAAGATGAGAGGCGTGACAATAAGCGCCATAATCGTGGGGGGAAGGTTTATGCGGCGGTTGTGCCGGCAGTGGGTCCTCCAAAAGGTGGTTATGCCGGGGCTAGTCCTTTATGCCCTAGGTGTAACCGTCATCATTGGCCTACCATGAGATGTGATGTTTGTTTCCATTGCAACCAACCGGGTCACACTTCAAAATTTTGTCCTACTAACCGTCGAGTTGCTCCTTTGAATGTTGCTCCTCTAAATGCAAGACGTCCCCCGATGGCTCCGGGTACTTGTTATGAATGTGTAGCCAAGACCACTACCGTAACCGGTGCCCTAACCTTATTGGCCAACAAGTCCAAGTGACTGTGCATCCCAATCAACTTCAAATTGCCGGTCCCAATCAAAACCGGGGAAATCAAGGCCAACAACAACAAGCTCCACAACAACTTGTTCCCCGTGGACGAGCTTTTGCCGTGAATGCGGCCTGAGGCTCGTGTTGATCCAAACGTCGTGGCAGGTACTTTTCTTCTCAACAATCAATATGCCACCGTATTATTTGACTCGGGTGCCGATTTTAGCCTTGTTTCCAATGATTTCGTGCCCTTGATTGATGCTAGTCTTAGTCCGTTGTCGTATTACTTTGAACTTGAAATGGTAAATGGCGGGTTAACGAAAATTGACCAAGTTGTTCGTGATTGTACTTTAGAGTTATGTGACCACCCGTTTCTTATAGACCTTGTTCCTTTCGATATCGGTAGTTTTGATGTAATTGTGGGTATGGATTGGATGTCGGCAATGAATGCGGTTATAGATTGTGGTAGTCGGGTAGTGAGAATTCCATTAGAAGACGGTGAAGAGTTAGTGGTTCAAGGCGAGACGACCGAGCCGTGGGAAGGAAAAGTGTATAATGTCAATGTCACAAAGGTCGAATTAAAAGCCGTGCCCGTGGTTAATGGATTCATGGATGTATTTCCGGATGACCTACCGGCGGTCCATCTCGTGAACTTGATTTCCGTATTGATCTCATTCCTAATGCTTCTCCCATGGCCAAAGCGCCTTATCGCTTAGCCATGACCGAAATGCAAGAGTTGGCCGCCCAACTCAAAGAACTTCAAGAAAAGGGTTTTATCCGCCCTAGTCAATCACCGTGGGGGCACCGGTTCTATTTGTCAAGAAGAAGGACGGCTCTTTCCAAATGTGTATCGATTATAGAGAATTAAACAAACTCACGGTGAAAAATCGTTATCCCCTCCCAAGAATCGATGATTTATTTGATCAACTTCAAGTTGCTCGTTACTTTTCCAAGATTGATTTGCGGTCGGGTTACCACCAATTGCGTGTCCATGAAGATGATATCCCCAAGACGGCCTTTAGAACACGTTATGGGCATTTTGAATTCACGGTTATGCCTTTTGGGTTGACCAATGCACCGGCGGTGTTCATGGATTTGATGAACCGGGTGTGTCGGCCCTACTTGGATGAGTTTGTCATTGTTTTCATTGATGACATCCTTATCTACTCCAAGACTAAAGAAGACCACGCCGAACATTTGAAGAAAGTCTTAGAGTTACTTCGGGAAGAGAAGTTGTATGCCAAGTTCTCCAAATGTGAATTTTGGCTTGAAGAGGTCCACTTTCTTGGTCACGTGGTGAGCAAGGAAGGAATTCATGTGGATCCAAGTAAGATTGAAGCGGTAAAGAATTGGAGACGACCCGAGACGCCAACCGAGATTCGCCAATTTCTTGGTTTGGCGGGTTATTATAGACGATTCATTGAAAACTTTTCCAAGATTGCTCAACCCTTGACCTTATTGACTCAACGAGAAAGACGGTTTGATTGGGGCGAGAAACAAGAACAAGCCTTCCAATTAAGCTTGCCCGATGGAGCCGATGATTTTGTTGTTTATTGTGATGCGTCCGGGCAAGGATTGGGTTGTGTCTTGATGCAACGGGGTAAGGTGATTGCTTATGCATCTAGGCAATTGAAGGTGCATGAGAAGAATTACCCGACTCATGACTTGGAATTGGGAGCGGTCGTGTTTGCTTTAAAATGTTGGAGGCATTACTTGTATGGCACCAAGAGTGTGATCTATACCGATCACAAAAGCCTTCAACACATTTTTGACCAAAGTGAATTGAATATGAGGCAACGAAGATGGCTTGAGCTTTTTAGTGATTATGATTGCGTTATCCGGTATCACCCGGGTAAAGCAAATGTTGTAGCCGATGCATTGAGCCGGAAAGAACGTATAAAGCCAAGACAAATTAGAGCCATGAGTCTTACCGTGCAAAGGAGTGTTCGTGACTCCATCATCGAAGCACAAAGGTTGGCAACTAGGCCAGAAAACTTCATCAATGAGGCTTTGCATGGCTTAGAAGAACAATTTGATAGAAAAGACGATGATGGGTTGTATTTTGTTGAACGACTGTGGATCCCGGGTTTTGGTGGGCTTCGGATGAAATTGATGAATGAAGCTCACAAGTCGGTCTACTCGGTTTACCCGGGTTCCGACAAGATGTATTTTGACATGAGAGACTTGTATTGGTGGCCGGGAATGAAGAAAGACATTGCTAGATACGTTAGTGAATGCATCACATGTTTGCAAGTAAA
>CM067167.1:108622176-108629676 GCA_034093135.1 Erigeron breviscapus | reverse complement strand
TTCCTTATCATCTTTAATAAACTAATTAATTTTTTTTTATAAAGTTCATAAAAGGAGTCATAATATGTTGATTGGTTCAACCTAACCCGTTCTATCATGCATTTATAAATAACCCTATCCCATTTTCACATGTTCCCTAACCCGTCTTTTTATTAATTGTGAGAGGCACAATTCCATCTATCTGATATTCTAATTCATTTGACATGCTTCTAGGCATGGAACTTGCATGAAGCTGGTACCGAACTTGAGTTAGTGGACAAAAAGCTGTCTGAATATGATGAAAATGAAGTAAGAAGAGTGTTAAAAGTAGTTTTTTTTTTTTTTTTTTTTTTTTTTTTTTTTTTTTTTTTTTTTTTTTTTTTTTTTTTTTTTTTTTTTTTTTTTTTTTTTTTTTTTTTTTTTTTTTTTTTTTTTTTTTTTTTTTTTTTTTTTTTTTTTTTTTTTTTTTTTTTTTTTTTTTTTTTTTTTTTTTTTTTTTTTTTTTTTTTTTTTTTTTTTTTTTTTTTTTTTTTTTTTTTTTTTTTTTTTTTTTTTTTTTTTTTTTTTTTTTTTTTTTTTTTTTTTTTTTTTTTTTTTTTTTTTTTTTTTTTTTTTTTTTTTTTTTTTTTTTTTTTTTTTTTTTTTTTTTTTTTTTTTTTTTTTTTTTTTTTTTTTTTTTTTTTTTTTTTTTTTTTTTTTTTTTTTTTTTTTTTTTTTTTTTTTTTTTTTTTTTTTTTTTTTTTTTTTTTTTTTTTTTTTTTTTTTTTTTTTTTTTTTTTTTTTTTTTTTTTTTTTTTTTTTTTTTTTTTTTTTTTTTTTTTTTTTTTTTTTTTTTTTTTTTTTTTTTTTTTTTTTTTTTTTTTTTTTTTTTTTTTTTTTTTTTTTTTTTTTTTTTTTTTTTTTTTTTTTTTTTTTTTTTTTTTTTTTTTTTTTTTTTTTTTTTTTTTTTTTTTTTTTTTTTTTTTTTTTTTTTTTTTTTTTTTTTTTTTTTTTTTTTTTTTTTTTTTTTTTTTTTTTTTTTTTTTTTTTTTTTTTTTTTTTTTTTTTTATAAAGTCCATAAAAGGAGTCACACATCAATGGGTCAACCTAACCCGTTCTATCATGCATTTATAAATAACCCTATCCCATTTTCACATGTTCCCTAACCCGTCTTTTTATTTATCATGAAAGGCACAATTTCATCTATCTGATATTCTAATTCATTTGACATGCTTCTAGGCATGGAACTTGCATGAAGCTGGTACCGAACTTGAGTTAGTGGACAAAAAGCTGTCTGAATATGATGAAAATGAAGTAAGAAGAGTGTTGAAAGTAGCCCTCTTATGCACCCAAACCTCACCAACGCAACGTCCATCAATGTCACAAGTAGTGGCAATCCTTTCAGGAGACATAGAAGCTACTGGCGTTATTACTCGGCCCGAGTACCTTGTTGATACATTTCTGGATGACAGTGTTGTAGATTCGCGATCAACTAGTTTCCAATCAATTGCCCCTACTTTCGAGAAAAGAAATAAATCGGCTAACACAAGTGATTGTGCACCAAACCGCGTCAGAGGCTTTTTGGATTGGAAGGTGATCGGAGGGTGAATTGAAAGAGGGTTTAAGGTTTATTGGAGATTCCCCGAAGGTAGGAGCAATGCCACTTTACGCCAATTGTGTGTTTAGGGTTTCGGCCGATTGTGTGATCGTGCCTATAAGGGAGAAATCCTCCTCCTTTTATAAGAAGGTTTCTTGGAAGAGAAGGTTAGGGTTTTTTCCCTTCCTTCTTGGATTCGATATACACTTGCCATGTATATCTTTATTTAGTTGCCATCTATATCCCTATTTTAATGGGATAAGATTTGCTATGATTTAGGAAGAGATTTATGTTGATCTCTAACTATTTAATTAATTCAAAGTGTCTCCGGGCTTAAACCCTTCGTGAGAGGTCTTCGTGTTATGCAGGCTTCGTATAGCAGGTCGAAGGGGGTACATCGTCAAGCCCCCCAGTCTAATGTTTATAGACTGCAAGGTTATAATTTAAACTGTGATACTTTCCTGTTCTCTTCTCGAAATCTCCAATGATATTTGCTGGGTACGTTACTTCAAAGGACTGAACTTGCAACTTTCTGAACATCATATGGGCCAAAGGTAGGTGAATCATTCTACGAGGGGCAAATGTGAAATCTTTTGAAGGTTAGGTGGCTGCATGTGTTTAATTCCGACAAGTGGCCTAATTAATGTTTTGATCGAACGATTTGCAATTTGCTTTGGGAGACGTATTTGTTAGACTCCTTAAATACTCTTTCTCCTGCCTTTGTTTTCCTTTTTCCCTCCACTGTTCTTCCTTCTTCTTGGTCTTTATTTTTTTTTTTTTTTTTTTTTTTTTTTTTTTTTTTTTTTTTTTTTTTTTTTTTTTTTTTTTTTTTTTTTTTTTTTTTTTTTTTTTTTTTTTTTTTTTTTTTTTTTTTTTTTTTTTTTTTTTTTTTTTTTTTTTTTTTTTTTTTTTTTTTTTTTTTTTTTTTTTTTTTTTTTTTTTTTTTTTTTTTTTTTTTTTTTTTTTTTTTTTTTTTTTTTTTTTTTTTTTTTTTTTTTTTTTTTTTTTTTTTTTTTTTTTTTTTTTTTTTTTTTTTTTTTTTTTTTTTTTTTTTTTTTTTTTTTTTTTTTTTTTTTTTTTTTTTTTTTTTTTTTTTTTTTTTTTTTTTTTTTTTTTTTTTTTTTTTTTTTTTTTTTTTTTTTTTTTTTTTTTTTTTTTTTTTTTTTTTTTTTTTTTTTTTTTTTTTTTTTTTTTTTTTTTTTTTTTTTTTTTTTTTTTTTTTTTTTTTTTTTTTTTTTTTTTTTTTTTTTTTTTTTTTTTTTTTTTTTTTTTTTTTTTTTTTTTTTTTTTTTTTTTTTTTTTTTTTTTTTTTTTTTTTTTTTTTTTTTTTTTTTTTTTTTTTTTTTTTTTTTTTTTTTTTTTTTTTTTTTTTTTTTTTTTTTTTTTTTTTTTTTTTTTTTTTTTTTTTTTTTTTTTTTTTTTTTTTTTTTTTTTTTTTTTTTTTTTTTTTTTTTTTTTTTTTTTTTTTTTTTTTTTTTTTTTTTTTTTTTTTTTTTTTTTTTTTTTTTTTTTTTTTTTTTTTTTTTTTTTTTTTTTTTTTTTTTTTTTTTTTTTTTTTTTTTTTTTTTTTTTTTTTTTTTTTTTTTTTTTTTTTTTTTTTTTTTTTTTTTTTTTTTTTTTTTTTTTTTTTTTTTTTTTTTTTTTTTTTTTTTTTTTTTTTTTTTTTTTTTTTTTTTTTTTTTTTTTTTTTTTTTTTTTTTTTTTTTTTTTTTTTTTTTTTTTTTTTTTTTTTTTTTTTTTTTTTTTTTTTTTTTTTTTTTTTTTTTTTTTTTTTTTTTTTTTTTTTTTTTTTTTTTTTTTTTTTTTTTTTTTTTTTTTTTTTTTTTTTTTTTTTTTTTTTTTTTTTTTTTTTTTTTTTTTTTTTTTTTTTTTTTTTTTTTTTTTTTTTTTTTTTTTTTTTTTTTTTTTTTTTTTTTTTTTTTTTTTTTTTTTTTTTTTTTTTTTTTTTTTTTTTTTTTTTTTTTTTTTTTTTTTTTTTTTTTTTTTTTTTTTTTTTTTTTTTTTTTTTTTTTTTTTTTTTTTTAGGTATTTTACCCCATTCTTCCTTAGCGTACTTAGCCATTATGGGAACCATTTTTCACGATGGCATCCTCAAGGGTCATTCGAAGATCATACCCTGTTGTAATGTGTCGTGCATATGGTGGCGAACCCACTGTTGACTTGTTTAGGAGGTTTGCGAATATTTGTGATGCCGGTGATTGGGTTACTATCCAAAATAGGCCGAATAATGCTGGTTGCTTTGAGAAGGGGGGAGTAACCATCGAATTTGGAAGAGCCGTTTCGTTTTTATGGATGAGGGTTTTATTCCTCGAGATTTTGGTGTCTTGATTAGTAGGGATATCATAGATGATGTGAAGAAGTTGGTCGATCCTCTTCCCGATGGAGAGGACCTTAGCCCACTATTTAAGGAGATTAATGAAAATCGCATAGTTGTGTTGTCGTATCCTGATAATGTGTTATTCAAAGGGAGAAATATTGACTTATTACCATCTGGGGAGGAGGAGTTGGATGGTGAGTATATATTCTTACTTCTTTGTTTTTCTTCATTGTTCTTTTGTTGACCTACACTCTTCCTTTGTCAGATATGAGTTTCATGCATTTTGTAAGAAAGGTGGTCAAGATGTTGTCAGTCATCTTCTGAAGGTTATCCTGAACCTCAACTGTGTCTTCTGGCTTGATAGGGGAAGCTACCGGTGATGGTCGTGTTGAAGGGATTGAATCTTCTCCCCTTAAGGGTGTGGATTCTTCCAGGGAAGAGGGAACTCCTTCGGTTGTTGTTGCAGATGATGATGATGTTGAGATTACTGGTGTTAAAGCGAGTGATTGGAAGGCACCCGAGGCTGGCATTGCCTCTTGTCTTCGTAATAGGAAAGGAGACTGGATCATCCAGGTCCTTCTTTGAAGAAGAGGAAAACCAATCTGAAGGGTATGTACTATTTGCTTGTGTCTTTTCTCTTCTTTTTATTTTTTGATTTCTCTGATCTTGCGCAACATATGCTATTTTCGATCGTGTAGAAGGATCATCATCCAAAAGTTTTCTTGATGAAGACAGTGTTCCGCTTGAGACTCTTCATGGTATGAGTGATTTGGGCTTCCTTCGGTCATACAATAAACATGCTGATTGTCAAAGTAAGATGAACCTGGTTGTAGGAGAGCATTTAAATGCCATTTATTCTCGTGTTGAAGATTTATTGGACCAGTTGGGTAGGAAGAACCAGGAGTGTGAAGATATAAAGAGATCCCTTGACAATGCCAGGAGCCAGTTAGATGAAGTTGTGAATCTGAAGAGGAGTCTGAAGGAGGCTGAAGTGGGTTTGAAGATTCGGGAGGATGAGATCTCTGAAATGAAGCATAAATTGACTAATTCCATTACGAATCTAAACCTGGAGAGGGAGGTGTCGAGCAATTTATCTAAGTTGGTGCAGGAGCATGTGTCGGAGCGTGTTTGTTGATAACTGATGTGATTCCTTATGCTTTTAGGGCCTTAATAGATAGTGATGAGTTTGGGATGCTTGTTGCAGCAATTATTATGGCAAACAGGGATGATGAGAGGTCTCTTATTTTGAAGAAATTGAGCGATGATGGGAAGGTGGATTTGGCTTCTTGTTCTGATTTCAAAGCTAATACAGCTGAGACTATTGACCAGGCTGTAACTGATTACAAGAATGCTGAGTTCCCATTTGTTGATAAGCTGGCCTCTGATCCCGCTGCTTCGTATAATGCCCTGATGCACATTGTTCCTGACAAGGTTGTTCCTATTCCAGCACCTATTTCTGATAATGTGGCTTCCCCCTCATCTCCAGTGGTCCATTCTGCTCAAGAGGTTCCCGTTTCGGTAGTGGGTCAAGAAGTCCCTGTTACTAATGTAACTGCCTTCTCTTGATTTGGCCAGTGGCCTGCAGACAATTTTTATTTTCTTTTGCTGAATGTAGGTGAATGTTATCTGGCTTCCCAAACCATAATACTTTTGAAACTTCATCGTATGGAGGTTTTGGTTAGATAATGATTTATGTTGGTCATTATCCATGATGCTTTAATGTCTTGGTGTGCATTCCAGAATGTAAGATATTTTTCTGGAGGTCTTACCTCCTTTTTGTGATTTCTATTTCCGACCTTTTTGAAGGTCTTCATTGGTGACTTTCGGAAGGTATCAGCTGTTTTGAAGATATTCTCTTTATTTGCACGGTATTGAGGGTATTACCATTCAATTTTCCCGTGTTTCATGATTTAAGGTTATGCATGGTATCGAAGGCGACCTCCTTCATGTTTTCCATGTCTTTTTTGTATTTGCATGCTTCGTAGTAAAAGTTTTACTTACGATTCGACTATATGTTATGTAGGTGTCCCTTTGAACATACATTTAAGTCTTTATAGCATGTCTTTTAATAAGTGGATTTGTACGTACGTATAAAATAAGATGGACGATAGGGAGCGACCCTTCGTAACTGTAAATTATAAGGATTATTGTCCTAAAAAAGAGAAAAAAGTTTTATTAATCACTGTGTGATTACATAAATTCCTAATAGGATTGCTATTATTCATCTAAAGGGGGTAACCCACTACATCAATCACTTTTGTGAACAGAATAGGGGGCTACGAAGCAAACCTAGCACATTGTGCTTATCCTGTATTTCTTCAAACGGCGTTCTCCTTCGCCTCAAAGGCTCCAGCGGATTCCTCTGAGTCATAGGCTCTTAAAAGCTTGATTGGATTGAAGTTGAGTGTTGACTTTCATTGTAACACCCCAACATGGCGGAATCATGGGGTATCACTTAGAAAAGCACAGCACGACATGGAAATTATGTAGAATCAAACTATATGAAAACATAGGATTGAAACAATCCTTAAACTTGTACAAACGTATACAATCATCAACATTTATCGAAATACATGTTCAATCAATAATAAAAGGCAATTCAATCAATAGTAGTTGATCCTAAAAGTAACCCATAAAAGGGAAGTAAGGATCATGGATCCAGAAAGTCCAAAGCTAGTCCAATCCTAGCAATTAAGCATGCAATCATCCATTTTGTCTCTGATTAACTTGATTACCTGAAAAGTGTACTAAAGAGCGTCAACATAAAGTTGGTGAGTTTGTAGGGACAAGTAACAAGGAATAACCGTATCGGATACAACCGTTAACAATAAGTGAGGATTAGGAGAACTAATCACATCCAAGGAAAACCTATAAGGTTTCACATTATCACAATTCAATACAAGTCAACGTTCAACAACAACGATTCCATATAACGTTCAACAACGTTCCATAACGATCAATAACGTTCAACAACGGTGCGGCTTACATAGTTAATAATTAACAATGCGCTAACGGTGCGACTTATATAATAAGTAATGCGCTAACGGTGCGACTTATATAATAAGTAATGCGCTAACGGTGCGACTTACATCGGAAACATTGTGCGGTTAAAAGCGTATCAAGGATATATTCTATCCATAAATCAAACAATTCGAAAATACGAAATAATTCACAGATGGTGAATAGTAATTATATGAATTAGGATAGTTAGGTATATAACTATGCCCTTGTTTATATACCATAATAAGTATTTAAAATGATTTAATAAAAGTTTTACGATTTCTCGTACTTTCGCTAATAATTCATTTTTCGCAATAGTAACAATATTTCAATATTCATATATAAAAGCGATAGTTACCGTATTTAAATGCAATTATGTATCAATTGAGTATAAAATTAAGTTGACAAGCATTTCAATACATAACATATAGTCATATAATCATAAAGCAAAGTATAGTAAGGTTTCATAGAAACACTTACAAGTATGGAGATATTATGAGTTCTAAGATCAAAGTAACGATATAGGGATGAGCTCCAAAGAAGATCTTGAGAGAATCGACTATAACTTGGATTTGTAAACTTGATGAATATGGAATAATCCTAACTCCATGTGGCCATTATAACTAG
>CM067167.1:108584676-108617176 GCA_034093135.1 Erigeron breviscapus | reverse complement strand
CTCTCAACAGAGTAAAATGAACTCGTATGATTCTAAATAGAATCCTTCTACTCTCAACAGAGTAAAATGAACTCGTATGATTCTAAATAGAATCCTTCTACTCTCAACAGAGTAGGATGATCTTGCACACAATCCTAAACACGATTAGCATTTATAATTAGCATGTATAACATCCTACAACTTGTACTTATGAAGAAATCAATAGTTTGTACACATATAGTATAGACTACTTACACATCTATGGTATAGATGATCTGTCCGTACACAGGTAAGTCTGACTAAAACACTATACAAAACTTCAAATTCACTTTATCTTCCGTATTTGACCGTTAGAAACGGCTCCTTCTTAGACTATATAATAATACCTTAGCATACTTTTCTCCATGCCATATCAACTTAACATTTTCCTTTCTTCAGAATCTAACCAAAACCCGAAACCTTATATCAAAAATGTTCCCTTTCCTAATCATGATATACATTATTATCATAGCGTGGTTAATTACTGTGGCTCAACTTCCATTGAATGAGGCTATTCAGTGGTTAGTAGCGTTTGTTCTTGGCGTGGTTCCCTTACTGTTTGTCACCACCTGGGTTTCTTTGTATGGTTTTTAAATATGTTGTATCCCTAATTGTTGTATTTCCGCTTAAATAACGTAACAAGTTTCACTTGTATTGTACGAATAATGAAATACAACTTTCTTCGATCTCTTTTGGGGATTGTTGTCGATTAGGGAAATTCCCCAGTTAAAAGAATCTCCCATATTTGTCTTGATAGATTTTTATACCAAGTTCATTTGTGTATTTTAATCGTTGATCGCCCATCATAATTTTAGTCTTTCAAATAATTCTTATTTTCAAATTTGAAGTTCTTTTACCAAGACACTACTGTTATCCAGTTGGAAAAGTTGACATATTTTTGTTGATAACATTTGTCTCATTTTCTTAAATTCAATCATTAAAGGCGATCCACGGGTCAAAGAAACAAATATTATCTTTAGAAAAAAAAAATAATAATAATAATAATTCGGTAATTACTAATTACCGTAGCAATGATTAAAAATTACTGTAGTTTATGCACACCTGTCCGTTATTCCAGGTCACATTTCCCTTTTCATCCTCTATAATAGAAACGCGTTTTCTTAAGGAAGAATGCACACTAAATCTTCTTTCTCTATCTCTTTTATTTACTTAGTTCTTCATCTGCCAATTTGTTTTTAGCTATTCCGTTCACAGTCAGCTTGTTTTCTAACAGATCTCCGACTTTCTCTTTGGTAAGCTACATTTTTGTGCTCTTTCTTTCTCATCTTGGATAATATACTATCTATTTATATGTTTATATAAAACTTTTATCTTTTAATTCATGTTCGCTTAATTAACAATATTGTTCCACCGATTTATCATAAGATAATGAAAAATTTCGGTGCCTCTTCGAGCGATCCAAAAGGCAAAAGGCCAATGGCTCAAGAGGATCTTGAAGATCTTGAAACAAATAGGGTCAAAAGGATTAAGCAGGAGGCCGTGATGTTAGGTATTTCCTTTGAAGATTACAAGGCGATGGTAGACGAAGATGTCCACCTGTTTGAGAAACAAACTTCTGAAGATGAAAAGTTAGCAAAACTTTTATCTAAATTTTTAGAAGAGGAGGAATCTATCCTTGTGAAGCGTCAAATAAAAGAAGATGAAAAGTTTGCAAGAGCCCTAGCTCAGCAAGAAGAAGATAATCTTTCTCAAAGAGAGAAGTCCATTTTCGCCATGTCATCTGAAGAAGAAGAAGAAAATCCCAATATTCCACCTCATAAGAGAAGAAAAAGAAATGCTGCTGGGGGAAGCAACATGTCAGGGTCGAGTTCTGACAGAACTCCTAATTCTTGAAATCAAGAGGGATTTTATAGAAATATTTGGAATCTGTTATAAATTTTTATAAATCAGATCTTAAGTTGTCCAGAATGTGTTTTTAAATCAGAATAATATTGTTGATAATGTTTCTTATGTATTTGTTATGTCAATTGTCTGACCAAAACTTATTGTAGATAAGAAGAACTCAATATAATCATGGACGCATGGCAAAACCAGATGATTGGTACTAGTGAATGGGGAACATCAATCGATGATTTTTGCCAAGACTGGCTTCTCCAAAATACAGTACCAACATCACAGCTAGAACCCCCAACAGAAAATGTCAGTGCATCGTTCCCAACTCTTGTTGATGCAGTACCTCATGGAGTTTCATCTCCAATCCCAATGAACCCTTTATATCAAAACTTCTCTCTCGATACACCAGAAGCAACATTCCAGTTGAAATCAACATTCCAACCGGAACCATCATTCCAACCAGAATCTTCCGAGGAGGGTAACAGGGCACCAGGCAAACGTCCAATGTCAGACTCGCCCACACTATACCCCAATCCAATTAGTGACACATATTATGGGGTCTCAACCTCGAACAGGGTGGAACCGGTTGATACGATAATGAATCATGGACCAGAGTTTGAGAAGCACGTAGAAGACTCATGGGCTTATATTTGCAAGCTTTATAGTCGAAAGAAAAAGTCCGCAAAGGTATCGTCCTCGAAAGCCCAAAGAAATGTAAGGTCAAAAAGGTCTTACCAGTTTGTGAAACAAAATACTACTTTGGTAGTATTTGGGGAAGAAATGAACATATCAGAGATGCCAACACCGATATGCTCATGCACAGGGATACCTAGGACCTGTCGCGGGTGGAGTACAGAGGGATGGACCTCCGTTTGTTGTACAGCTTCTCTTTCCATGTATCCGTTGCCAACATATGTTGGGCCAAGTCGTATTGTAAGGTTGCCGGGGAGAAGATGAAAAGTTAGCAAAACTTTTATCTAAATTTTTAGAAGAGGAGGAATCTATCCTTGTGAAGCGTCAAATAAAAGAAGATGAAAAGTTAGCAAAACTTTTATCTAAATTTTTAGAAGAGGAGGAATCTATCCTTGTGAAGCGTCAAATAAAAGAAGATGAAAAGTTAGCAAAACTTTTATCTAAATTTTTAGAAGAGGAGGAATCTATCCTTGTGAAGCGTCAAATAAAAGAAGATGAAAAGTTAGCAAAACTTTTATCTAAATTTTTAGAAGAGGAGGAATCTATCCTTGTGAAGCGTCAAATAAAAGAAGATGAAAAGTTAGCAAAACTTTTATCTAAATTTTTAGAAGAGGAGGAATCTATCCTTGTGAAGCGTCAAATAAAAGAAGATGAAAAGTTTGCAAGAGCCCTAGCTCAGCAAGAAGAAGATAATCTTTCTCAAAGAGAGAAGTCCATTTTCGCCATGTCATCTGAAGAAGAAGAAAATCCCAATATTCCACCTCATAAGAGAAGAAAAAGAAATGCTGCTGGGGGAAGCAACATGTCAGGGTCGAGTTCTGACAGAACTCCTAATTCTTGAAATCAAGAGGGATTTTATAGAAATATTTGGAATCTGTTATAAATTTTTATAAATCAGATCTTAAGTTGTCCAGAATGTGTTTTTAAATCAGAATAATATTGTTGATAATGTTTCTTATGTATTTGTTATGTCAATTGTCTGACCAAAACTTATTGTAGATAAGAAGAACTCAATATAATCATGGACGCATGGCAAAACCAGATGATTGGTACTAGTGAATGGGGAACATCAATCGATGATTTTTGCCAAGACTGGCTTCTCCAAAATACAGTACCAACATCACAGCTAGAACCCCCAACAGAAAATGTCAGTGCATCGTTCCCAACTCTTGTTGATGCAGTACCTCATGGAGTTTCATCTCCAATCCCAATGAACCCTTTATATCAAAACTTCTCTCTCGATACACCAGAAGCAACATTCCAGTTGAAATCAACATTCCAACCGGAACCATCATTCCAACCAGAATCTTCCGAGGAGGGTAACAGGGCACCAGGCAAACGTCCAATGTCAGACTCGCCCACACTATACCCCAATCCAATTAGTGACACATATTATGGGGTCTCAACCTCGAACAGGGTGGAACCGGTTGATACGATAATGAATCATGGACCAGAGTTTGAGAAGCACGTAGAAGACTCATGGGCTTATATTTGCAAGCTTTATAGTCGAAAGAAAAAGTCCGCAAAGGTATCGTCCTCGAAAGCCCAAAGAAATGTAAGGTCAAAAAGGTCTTACCAGTTTGTGAAACAAAATACTACTTTGGTAGTATTTGGGGAAGAAATGAACATATCAGAGATGCCAACACCGATATGCTCATGCACAGGGATACCTAGGACCTGTCGCGGGTGGAGTACAGAGGGATGGACCTCCGTTTGTTGTACAGCTTCTCTTTCCATGTATCCGTTGCCAACATATGTTGGGCCAAGTCGTATTGTAAGGTTGCCGGGGAGAAGAATGGGTTGTAGTACATTCTCAAAGGTCATAGAGAAATTATTGTTAGAAGGGTACGATCTCGATTGTCCAATTGACTTGAAAGATCATTGGGTTAAGCATGGGATTAACAAGTATACATTGAATAGATAATTGTGTGATCTTCATAGATTTAGGAATTTGGCTACTTAAACTATAAAGTAGGATTACATAAACAGTTAGTGATCTTCGTATGTCTATTTCCCTCTTTTCTTTATTGCGAAATTTATATATAATTTGTTTGTAGTTAACACTTTTATTATTGCTTATATCAAAATAGTCTGATAAAGCCATCCTACTTTATCTTGTTCCATCAAGATCCAGATATCTTATTTGTTGTCGGCCATTTTGAAAAATTATTTTCATTTGACGTCATTGCTTACGTTATATGAGCGAATAGTACCTCTCAGTAAAATCATGTATTCTTATTCTAGGTACAAGGCCAATATAAGGTGAAATCTACGGGATTTGATTCCTGCATATAATCACTTAAGTTCATAATCTTCTACTACTATCCTGTTTGCTCTTTTCCAGCCATTTTCTTGAACACATTCATCAAATTACTAACCTAAGCTCCATGTTCGTAAAAAAAATGCCTCTTAACACACTAGATCTATTAATATTTCATAATATCTCACTTTACTTAAACATTATAGTCTCCAAAAATCTTAGCTCATTCTATCAGTCAATCGTAACTATAAGTTTGAACTTAGTCTATAGTTCATAATAAATCATTGGTCTACAATTATAGATTATAAGTATCTAAGACCTTAATAAGCATGTATTCTAGATCTTATTCTCATACTGTTATTCCAACAATGACTGATAATTGTAGACAATTATAAGTAATATAACTTAGACATGGGCCATCCGGTAATGCCTATAATATAAGGCATACCATTGGCTAGCCCAACACATTACCAACCCATCCAAAATATCCTATACTTGTACTACCATTTCTATTAACATAAAATTCAAGTCCACACAATCCACACTTGAATATCAAAATTGATCTTCAAGTAATACACAATTTCCACATCAAGTCCTTATAAATCATTGCATGAATATAGTTATCTCTACAGGGATATTACCATGGCAATAATCTAAGGTTTCAGCAATCGTACAATTTACAATTAACAATACAATCACGAAAACATTCAACACTATATAAATAAAAGGGTCAAGTCATAACAAGGTGAGTAAAGCATAGTCCGAATTTTAACTTCAACATTCGACACATTAAAAGTGTTTGTATACAGGGTGTACCATCGGCTAACCCTCCACACCGTTAATATATAGAATGGATGTCCAAAACTCGGTTCCGATATGTTCTCTAAGTGTTGACCGGGTATGTATACAGGGTGTACCATCGGCTAACCCTCCACCTAACCAACACTCATTAAACATACCGGGTTAGCTACTATACTTTATCCACGAGGCGCAATCCATGAGATTATTAACTTTATATGACATAGGATAACCATAGATTTGTTGATCAGGCGCCTCTAGGGTTATCGAATGTTATACTCCATTAATGCCATCATTTCATTTTGCTGGGGGACAAATAATAAATGCATCCAAGATTCCACACACATCAACGTTTATCACAATAATTCCACAATTCACGGTGTATCCCGACACTATCATATACGTCCATCAAGTTGTCATATAACAATCAAGTCATCAAATCATAAGTAACCTACGAACTCCGTTTAAACCATTTTTATGCATCATACAGTTCACGTTGCACACAAAATTTCCTATCATGCATGCTAATATGAAATGTGGGTGCAATGGCTATAGACTAGGTCAATCCACCTAATTCTCTACAACCACGGCTCTGATACCATTCTGTAACACCCCAACATGGCGGAATCATGGGGTATCACTTAGAAAAGCACAGCACGACATGGAAATTATGTAGAATCAAACTATATGAAAACATAGGATTGAAACAATCCTTAAACTTGTACAAACGTATACAATCATCAACATTTATCGAAATACATGTTCAATCAATAATAAAAGGCAATTCAATCAATAGTAGTTGATCCTAAAAGTAACCCATAAAAGGGAAGTAAGGATCATGGATCCAGAAAGTCCAAAGCTAGTCCAATTCTTTGAAACTTGAGGGACTAAATTGTCATTCTTGAAACTTGAGGGACTAAATTGTCATTCTTGAAACTTGAGGGACTAAATTGTCATTCTTGAAACTTGAGGGACTAAATTGTCATTCTTGAAACTTGAGGGACTAAATTGTCATTCTTGAAACTTGAGGGACTAAATTGTCATTCTTGAAACTTGAGGGACTAAATTGTCATTCTTGAAACTTGAGGGACTAAATTGTCATTCTTGAAACTTGAGGGACTAAATTGTCATTCTTGAAACTTGAGGGACTAAATTGTCATTCTTGAAACTTGAGGGACTAAATTGTCATTCTTGAAACTTGAGGGACTAAATTGTCATTCTTGAAACTTGAGGGACTAAATTGTCATTCTTGAAACTTGAGGGACTAAATTGTCATTCTTGAAACTTGAGGGACTAAATTGTCATTCTTGAAACTTGAGGGACTAAATTGTCATTCTTGAAACTTGAGGGACTAAATTGTCATTCTTGAAACTTGAGGGACTAAATTGTCATTCTTGAAACTTGAGGGACTAAATTGTCATTCTTGAAACTTGAGGGACTAAATTGTCATTCTTGAAACTTGAGGGACTAAATTGTCATTCTTGAAACTTGAGGGACTAAATTGTCATTCTTGAAACTTGAGGGACTAAATTGTCATTCTTGAAACTTGAGGGACTAAATTGTCATTCTTGAAACTTGAGGGACTAAATTGTCATTCTTGAAACTTGAGGGACTAAATTGTCATTCTTGAAACTTGAGGGACTAAATTGTCATTCTTGAAACTTGAGGGACTAAATTGTCATTCTTGAAACTTGAGGGACTAAATTGTCATTCTTGAAACTTGAGGGACTAAATTGTCATTCTTGAAACTTGAGGGACTAAATTGTCATTCTTGAAACTTGAGGGACTAAATTGTCATTCTTGAAACTTGAGGGACTAAATTGTCATTCTTGAAACTTGAGGGACTAAATTGTCATTCTTGAAACTTGAGGGACTAAATTGTCATTCTTGAAACTTGAGGGACTAAATTGTCATTCTTGAAACTTGAGGGACTAAATTGTCATTCTTGAAACTTGAGGGACTAAATTGTCATTCTTGAAACTTGAGGGACTAAATTGTCATTCTTGAAACTTGAGGGACTAAATTGTCATTCTTGAAACTTGAGGGACTAAATTGTCATTCTTGAAACTTGAGGGACTAAATTGTCATTCTTGAAACTTGAGGGACTAAATTGTCATTCTTGAAACTTGAGGGACTAAATTGTCATTCTTGAAACTTGAGGGACTAAATTGTCATTCTTGAAACTTGAGGGACTAAATTGTCATTCTTGAAACTTGAGGGACTAAATTGTCATTCTTGAAACTTGAGGGACTAAATTGTCATTCTTGAAACTTGAGGGACTAAATTGTCATTCTTGAAACTTGAGGGACTAAATTGTCATTCTTGAAACTTGAGGGACTAAATTGTCATTCTTGAAACTTGAGGGACTAAATTGTCATTCTTGAAACTTGAGGGACTAAATTGTCATTCTTGAAACTTGAGGGACTAAATTGTCATTCTTGAAACTTGAGGGACTAAATTGTCATTCTTGAAACTTGAGGGACTAAATTGTCATTCTTGAAACTTGAGGGACTAAATTGTCATTCTTGAAACTTGAGGGACTAAATTGTCATTCTTGAAACTTGAGGGACTAAATTGTCATTCTTGAAACTTGAGGGACTAAATTGTCATTCTTGAAACTTGAGGGACTAAATTGTCATTCTTGAAACTTGAGGGACTAAATTGTCATTCTTGAAACTTGAGGGACTAAATTGTCATTCTTGAAACTTGAGGGACTAAATTGTCATTCTTGAAACTTGAGGGACTAAATTGTCATTCTTGAAACTTGAGGGACTAAATTGTCATTCTTGAAACTTGAGGGACTAAATTGTCATTCTTGAAACTTGAGGGACTAAATTGTCATTCTTGAAACTTGAGGGACTAAATTGTCATTCTTGAAACTTGAGGGACTAAATTGTCATTCTTGAAACTTGAGGGACTAAATTGTCATTCTTGAAACTTGAGGGACTAAATTGTCATTCTTGAAACTTGAGGGACTAAATTGTCATTCTTGAAACTTGAGGGACTAAATTGTCATTCTTGAAACTTGAGGGACTAAATTGTCATTCTTGAAACTTGAGGGACTAAATTGTCATTCTTGAAACTTGAGGGACTAAATTGTCATTCTTGAAACTTGAGGGACTAAATTGTCATTCTTGAAACTTGAGGGACTAAATTGTCATTCTTGAAACTTGAGGGACTAAATTGTCATTCTTGAAACTTGAGGGACTAAATTGTCATTCTTGAAACTTGAGGGACTAAATTGTCATTCTTGAAACTTGAGGGACTAAATTGTCATTCTTGAAACTTGAGGGACTAAATTGTCATTCTTGAAACTTGAGGGACTAAATTGTCATTCTTGAAACTTGAGGGACTAAATTGTCATTCTTGAAACTTGAGGGACTAAATTGTCATTCTTGAAACTTGAGGGACTAAATTGTCATTCTTGAAACTTGAGGGACTAAATTGTCATTCTTGAAACTTGAGGGACTAAATTGTCATTCTTGAAACTTGAGGGACTAAATTGTCATTCTTGAAACTTGAGGGACTAAATTGTCATTCTTGAAACTTGAGGGACTAAATTGTCATTCTTGAAACTTGAGGGACTAAATTGTCATTCTTGAAACTTGAGGGACTAAATTGTCATTCTTGAAACTTGAGGGACTAAATTGTCATTCTTGAAACTTGAGGGACTAAATTGTCATTCTTGAAACTTGAGGGACTAAATTGTCATTCTTGAAACTTGAGGGACTAAATTGTCATTCTTGAAACTTGAGGGACTAAATTGTCATTCTTGAAACTTGAGGGACTAAATTGTCATTCTTGAAACTTGAGGGACTAAATTGTCATTCTTGAAACTTGAGGGACTAAATTGTCATTCTTGAAACTTGAGGGACTAAATTGTCATTCTTGAAACTTGAGGGACTAAATTGTCATTCTTGAAACTTGAGGGACTAAATTGTCATTCTTGAAACTTGAGGGACTAAATTGTCATTCTTGAAACTTGAGGGACTAAATTGTCATTCTTGAAACTTGAGGGACTAAATTGTCATTCTTGAAACTTGAGGGACTAAATTGTCATTCTTGAAACTTGAGGGACTAAATTGTCATTCTTGAAACTTGAGGGACTAAATTGTCATTCTTGAAACTTGAGGGACTAAATTGTCATTCTTGAAACTTGAGGGACTAAATTGTCATTCTTGAAACTTGAGGGACTAAATTGTCATTCTTGAAACTTGAGGGACTAAATTGTCATTCTTGAAACTTGAGGGACTAAATTGTCATTCTTGAAACTTGAGGGACTAAATTGTCATTCTTGAAACTTGAGGGACTAAATTGTCATTCTTGAAACTTGAGGGACTAAATTGTCATTCTTGAAACTTGAGGGACTAAATTGTCATTCTTGAAACTTGAGGGACTAAATTGTCATTCTTGAAACTTGAGGGACTAAATTGTCATTCTTGAAACTTGAGGGACTAAATTGTCATTCTTGAAACTTGAGGGACTAAATTGTCATTCTTGAAACTTGAGGGACTAAATTGTCATTCTTGAAACTTGAGGGACTAAATTGTCATTCTTGAAACTTGAGGGACTAAATTGTCATTCTTGAAACTTGAGGGACTAAATTGTCATTCTTGAAACTTGAGGGACTAAATTGTCATTCTTGAAACTTGAGGGACTAAATTGTCATTCTTGAAACTTGAGGGACTAAATTGTCATTCTTGAAACTTGAGGGACTAAATTGTCATTCTTGAAACTTGAGGGACTAAATTGTCATTCTTGAAACTTGAGGGACTAAATTGTCATTCTTGAAACTTGAGGGACTAAATTGTCATTCTTGAAACTTGAGGGACTAAATTGTCATTCTTGAAACTTGAGGGACTAAATTGTCATTCTTGAAACTTGAGGGACTAAATTGTCATTCTTGAAACTTGAGGGACTAAATTGTCATTCTTGAAACTTGAGGGACTAAATTGTCATTCTTGAAACTTGAGGGACTAAATTGTCATTCTTGAAACTTGAGGGACTAAATTGTCATTCTTGAAACTTGAGGGACTAAATTGTCATTCTTGAAACTTGAGGGACTAAATTGTCATTCTTGAAACTTGAGGGACTAAATTGTCATTCTTGAAACTTGAGGGACTAAATTGTCATTCTTGAAACTTGAGGGACTAAATTGTCATTCTTGAAACTTGAGGGACTAAATTGTCATTCTTGAAACTTGAGGGACTAAATTGTCATTCTTGAAACTTGAGGGACTAAATTGTCATTCTTGAAACTTGAGGGACTAAATTGTCATTCTTGAAACTTGAGGGACTAAATTGTCATTCTTGAAACTTGAGGGACTAAATTGTCATTCTTGAAACTTGAGGGACTAAATTGTCATTCTTGAAACTTGAGGGACTAAATTGTCATTCTTGAAACTTGAGGGACTAAATTGTCATTCTTGAAACTTGAGGGACTAAATTGTCATTCTTGAAACTTGAGGGACTAAATTGTCATTCTTGAAACTTGAGGGACTAAATTGTCATTCTTGAAACTTGAGGGACTAAATTGTCATTCTTGAAACTTGAGGGACTAAATTGTCATTCTTGAAACTTGAGGGACTAAATTGTCATTCTTGAAACTTGAGGGACTAAATTGTCATTCTTGAAACTTGAGGGACTAAATTGTCATTCTTGAAACTTGAGGGACTAAATTGTCAAATGTCCAAAGTATAAGGACGAAAAATGATACCTTTGAAACTGTAGGGTAAAAATGTAACTTTCCGTATGTAATACGTATCCGTAGGATATATAAAGTATTCCTCTGATATTTCTAAATCCTTTTGAAGTATTTTTAAATAATAGGATTAATACGAAGAATGTATTAATCTTGTAACGAATAGATGTTTTCAATAGCAGAGATATGAAAAGATACCTTGAATGGTATGTATTATAATCAATACAAAATGTATTGATTACAATTGAAGAAATACCTTAAATGGCAGGAAAAACCAGCATTTTATTTCCAAGTTGTGTTAGGGTTGGCCTTGGGTCGTGGAGAATACCGGGGCGAATTAAGTTGCTTAGTGAATGCTTATGCAAACTTTTCGCGAACTACCTTCCATTCCTCCGGTATAAGCCAAAGAGGCCCAAGGTGCAATCACTTTCGGAAACATTGTGCGGTTAAAAGCGTATCAAGGATATATTCTATCCATAAATCAAACAATTCGAAAATACGAAATAATTCACAGATGGTGAATAGTAATTATATGAATTAGGATAGTTAGGTATATAACTATGCCCTTGTTTATATACCATAATAAGTATTTAAAATGATTTAATAAAAGTTTTACGATTTCTCGTACTTTCGCTAATAATTCATTTTTCGCAATAGTAACAATATTTCAATATTCATATATAAAAGCGATAGTTACCGTATTTAAATGCAATTATGTATCAATTGAGTATAAAATTAAGTTGACAAGCATTTCAATACATAACATATAGTCATATAATCATAAAGCAAAGTATAGTAAGGTTTCATAGAAACACTTACAAGTATGGAGATATTATGAGTTCTAAGATCAAAGTAACGATATAGGGATGAGCTCCAAAGAAGATCTTGAGAGAATCGACTATAACTTGGATTTGTAAACTTGATGAATATGGAATAATCCTAACTCCATGTGGCCATTATAACTAGGCTTTGATAAGTTCTTGAAACTTGAGGGACTAAATTGTCATTCTTGAAACTTGAGGGACTAAATTGTCATTCTTGAAACTTGAGGGACTAAATTGTCATTCTTGAAACTTGAGGGACTAAATTGTCATTCTTGAAACTTGAGGGACTAAATTGTCATTCTTGAAACTTGAGGGACTAAATTGTCATTCTTGAAACTTGAGGGACTAAATTGTCATTCTTGAAACTTGAGGGACTAAATTGTCATTCTTGAAACTTGAGGGACTAAATTGTCATTCTTGAAACTTGAGGGACTAAATTGTCATTCTTGAAACTTGAGGGACTAAATTGTCATTCTTGAAACTTGAGGGACTAAATTGTCATTCTTGAAACTTGAGGGACTAAATTGTCATTCTTGAAACTTGAGGGACTAAATTGTCATTCTTGAAACTTGAGGGACTAAATTGTCATTCTTGAAACTTGAGGGACTAAATTGTCATTCTTGAAACTTGAGGGACTAAATTGTCATTCTTGAAACTTGAGGGACTAAATTGTCATTCTTGAAACTTGAGGGACTAAATTGTCATTCTTGAAACTTGAGGGACTAAATTGTCATTCTTGAAACTTGAGGGACTAAATTGTCATTCTTGAAACTTGAGGGACTAAATTGTCATTCTTGAAACTTGAGGGACTAAATTGTCATTCTTGAAACTTGAGGGACTAAATTGTCATTCTTGAAACTTGAGGGACTAAATTGTCATTCTTGAAACTTGAGGGACTAAATTGTCATTCTTGAAACTTGAGGGACTAAATTGTCATTCTTGAAACTTGAGGGACTAAATTGTCATTCTTGAAACTTGAGGGACTAAATTGTCATTCTTGAAACTTGAGGGACTAAATTGTCATTCTTGAAACTTGAGGGACTAAATTGTCATTCTTGAAACTTGAGGGACTAAATTGTCATTCTTGAAACTTGAGGGACTAAATTGTCATTCTTGAAACTTGAGGGACTAAATTGTCATTCTTGAAACTTGAGGGACTAAATTGTCATTCTTGAAACTTGAGGGACTAAATTGTCATTCTTGAAACTTGAGGGACTAAATTGTCATTCTTGAAACTTGAGGGACTAAATTGTCATTCTTGAAACTTGAGGGACTAAATTGTCATTCTTGAAACTTGAGGGACTAAATTGTCATTCTTGAAACTTGAGGGACTAAATTGTCATTCTTGAAACTTGAGGGACTAAATTGTCATTCTTGAAACTTGAGGGACTAAATTGTCATTCTTGAAACTTGAGGGACTAAATTGTCATTCTTGAAACTTGAGGGACTAAATTGTCATTCTTGAAACTTGAGGGACTAAATTGTCATTCTTGAAACTTGAGGGACTAAATTGTCATTCTTGAAACTTGAGGGACTAAATTGTCATTCTTGAAACTTGAGGGACTAAATTGTCATTCTTGAAACTTGAGGGACTAAATTGTCATTCTTGAAACTTGAGGGACTAAATTGTCATTCTTGAAACTTGAGGGACTAAATTGTCATTCTTGAAACTTGAGGGACTAAATTGTCAAATGTCCAAAGTATAAGGACGAAAAATGATACCTTTGAAACTGTAGGGTAAAAATGTAACTTTCCGTATGTAATACGTATCCGTAGGATATATAAAGTATTCCTCTGATATTTCTAAATCCTTTTGAAGTATTTTTAAATAATAGGATTAATACGAAGAATGTATTAATCTTGTAACGAATAGATGTTTTCAATAGCAGAGATATGAAAAGATACCTTGAATGGTATGTATTATAATCAATACAAAATGTATTGATTACAATTGAAGAAATCAATAGTTTGTACACATATAGTATAGACTACTTACACATCTATGGTATAGATGATCTGTCCGTACACAGGTAAGTCTGACTAAAACACTATACAAAACTTCAAATTCACTTTATCTTCCGTATTTGACCAAAAAAAAAAAAAAAAAAAAAAAAAAAAAAAAAAAAAAAAAAAAAAAAAAAAAAAAAAAAAAAAAAAAAAAAAAAAAAAAAAAAAAAAAAAAAAAAAAAAAAAAAAAAAAAAAAAAAAAAAAAAAAAAAAAAAAAAAAAAAAAAAAAAAAAAAAAAAAAAAAAAAAAAAAAAAAAAAAAAAAAAAAAAAAAAAAAAAAAAAAAAAAAAAAAAAAAAAAAAAAAAAAAAAAAAAAAAAAAAAAAAAAAAAAAAAAAAAAAAAAAAAAAAAAAAAAAAAAAAAAAAAAAAAAAAAAAAAAAAAAAAAAAAAAAAAAAAAAAAAAAAAAAAAAAAAAAAAAAAAAAAAAAAAAAAAAAAAAAAAAAAAAAAAAAAAAAAAAAAAAAAAAAAAAAAAAAAAAAAAAAAAAAAAAAAAAAAAAAAAAAAAAAAAAAAAAAAAAAAAAAAAAAAAAAAAAAAAAAAAAAAAAAAAAAAAAAAAAAAAAAAAAAAAAAAAAAAAAAAAAAAAAAAAAAAAAAAAAAAAAAAAAAAAAAAAAAAAAAAAAAAAAAAAAAAAAAAAAAAAAAAAAAAAAAAAAAAAAAAAAAAAAAAAAAAAAAAAAAAAAAAAAAAAAAAAAAAAAAAAAAAAAAAAAAAAAAAAAAAAAAAAAAAAAAAAAAAAAAAAAAAAAAAAAAAAAAAAAAAAAAAAAAAAAAAAAAAAAAAAAAAAAAAAAAAAAAAAAAAAAAAAAAAAAAAAAAAAAAAAAAAAAAAAAAAAAAAAAAAAAAAAAAAAAAAAAAAAAAAAAAAAAAAAAAAAAAAAAAAAAAAAAAAAAAAAAAAAAAAAAAAAAAAAAAAAAAAAAAAAAAAAAAAAAAAAAAAAAAAAAAAAAAAAAAAAAAAAAAAAAAAAAAAAAAAAAAAAAAAAAAAAAAAAAAAAAAAAAAAAAAAAAAAAAAAAAAAAAAAAAAAAAAAAAAAAAAAAAAAAAAAAAAAAAAAAAAAAAAAAAAAAAAAAAAAAAAAAAAAAAAAAAAAAAAAAAAAAAAAAAAAAAAAAAAAAAAAAAAAAAAAAAAAAAAAAAAAAAAAAAAAAAAAAAAAAAAAAAAAAAAAAAAAAAAAAAAAAAAAAAAAAAAAAAAAAAAAAAAAAAAAAAAAAAAAAAAAAAAAAAAAAAAAAAAAAAAAAAAAAAAAAAAAAAAAAAAAAAAAAAAAAAAAAAAAAAAAAAAAAAAAAAAAAAAAAAAAAAAAAAAAAAAAAAAAAAAAAAAAAAAAAAAAAAAAAAAAAAAAAAAAAAAAAAAAAAAAAAAAAAAAAAAAAAAAAAAAAAAAAAAAAAAAAAAAAAAAAAAAAAAAAAAAAAAAAAAAAAAAAAAAAAAAAAAAAAAAAAAAAAAAAAAAAAAAAAAAAAAAAAAAAAAAAAAAAAAAAAAAAAAAAAAAAAAAAAAAAAAAAAAAAAAAAAAAAAAAAAAAAAAAAAAAAAAAAAAAAAAAAAAAAAAAAAAAAAAAAAAAAAAAAAAAAAAAAAAAAAAAAAAAAAAAAAAAAAAAAAAAAAAAAAAAAAAAAAAAAAAAAAAAAAAAAAAAAAAAAAAAAAAAAATAGGAAGAAAAAAAAAAAAAAAAAAAAAAAAAAAAAAAAAAAAAAAAAAAAAAAAAAAAAAAAAAAAATAATAATAATAATAATAATAATAAAAATAATAATAATAATAATAATTCGGTAATTACTAATTACCGTAGCAATGATTAAAAATTACTGTAGTTTATGCACACCTGTCCGTTATTCCAGGTCACATTTCCCTTTTCATCCTCTATAATAGAAACGCGTTTTCTTAAGGAAGAATGCACACTAAATCTTCTTTCTCTATCTCTTTTATTTACTTAGTTCTTCATCTGCCAATTTGTTTTTAGCTATTCCGTTCACAGTCAGCTTGTTTTCTAACAGATCTCCGACTTTCTCTTTGGTAAGCTACATTTTTGTGCTCTTTCTTTCTCATCTTGGATAATATACTATCTATATAAATTTTTATAAATCAGATCTTAAGTTGTCCAGAATGTGTTTTTAAATCAGAATAATATTGTTGATAATGTTTCTTATGTATTTGTTATGTCAATTGTCTGACCAAAACTTATTGTAGATAAGAAGAAATCAATAGTTTGTACACATATAGTATAGACTACTTACACATCTATGGTATAGATGATCTGTCCGTACACAGGTAAGTCTGACTAAAACACTATACAAAACTTCAAATTCACTTTATCTTCCGTATTTGACCGTTAGAAACGGCTCCTTCTTAGACTATATAATAATACCTTAGCATACTTTTCTCCATGCCATATCAACTTAACATTTTCCTTTCTTCAGAATCTAACCAAAACCCGAAACCTTATATCAAAAATGTTCCCTTTCCTAATCATGATATACATTATTATCATAGCGTGGTTAATTACTGTGGCTCAACTTCCATTGAATGAGGCTATTCAGTGGTTAGTAGCGTTTGTTCTTGGCGTGGTTCCCTTACTGTTTGTCACCACCTGGGTTTCTTTGTATGGTTTTTAAATATGTTGTATCCCTAATTGTTGTATTTCCGCTTAAATAACGTAACAAGTTTCACTTGTATTGTACGAATAATGAAATACAACTTTCTTCGATCTCTTTTGGGGATTGTTGTCGATTAGGGAAATTCCCCAGTTAAAAGAATCTCCCATATTTGTCTTGATAGATTTTTATACCAAGTTCATTTGTGTATTTTAATCGTTGATCGCCCATCATAATTTTAGTCTTTCAAATAATTCTTATTTTCAAATTTGAAGTTCTTTTACCAAGACACTACTGTTATCCAGTTGGAAAAGTTGACATATTTTTGTTGATAACATTTGTCTCATTTTCTTAAATTCAATCATTAAAGGCGATCCACGGGTCAAAGAAACAAATATTATCTTTAGAAAAAAATAATAATAATAATAATTCGGTAATTACTAATTACCGTAGCAATGATTAAAAATTACTGTAGTTTATGCACACCTGTCCGTTATTCCAGGTCACATTTCCCTTTTCATCCTCTATAATAGAAACGCGTTTTCTTAAGGAAGAATGCACACTAAATCTTCTTTCTCTATCTCTTTTATTTACTTAGTTCTTCATCTGCCAATTTGTTTTTAGCTATTCCGTTCACAGTCAGCTTGTTTTCTAACAGATCTCCGACTTTCTCTTTGGTAAGCTACATTTTTGTGCTCTTTCTTTCTCATCTTGGATAATATACTATCTATTTATATGTTTATATAAAACTTTTATCTTTTAATTCATGTTCGCTTAATTAACAATATTGTTCCACCGATTTATCATAAGATAATGAAAAATTTCGGTGCCTCTTCGAGCGATCCAAAAGGCAAAAGGCCAATGGCTCAAGAGGATCTTGAAGATCTTGAAACAAATAGGGTCAAAAGGATTAAGCAGGAGGCCGTGATGTTAGGTATTTCCTTTGAAGATTACAAGGCGATGGTAGACGAAGATGTCCACCTGTTTGAGAAACAAACTTCTGAAGATGAAAAGTTTGCAAGAGCCCTAGCTCAGCAAGAAGAAGATAATCTTTCTCAAAGAGAGAAGTCCATTTTCGCCATGTCATCTGAAGAAGAAGAAGAAAATCCCAATATTCCACCTCATAAGAGAAGAAAAAGAAATGCTGCTGGGGGAAGCAACATGTCAGGGTCGAGTTCTGACAGAACTCCTAATTCTTGAAATCAAGAGGGATTTTATAGAAATATTTGGAATCTGTTATAAATTTTTATAGAAATATTTGGAATCTGTTATAAATTTTTATAAATCAGATCTTAAGTTGTCCAGAATGTGTTTTTAAATCAGAATAATATTGTTGATAATGTTTCTTATGTATTTGTTATGTCAATTGTCTGACCAAAACTTATTGTAGATAAGAAGAACTCAATATAATCATGGACGCATGGCAAAACCAGATGATTGGTACTAGTGAATGGGGAACATCAATCGATGATTTTTGCCAAGACTGGCTTCTCCAAAATACAGTACCAACATCACAGCTAGAACCCCCAACAGAAAATGTCAGTGCATCGTTCCCAACTCTTGTTGATGCAGTACCTCATGGAGTTTCATCTCCAATCCCAATGAACCCTTTATATCAAAACTTCTCTCTCGATACACCAGAAGCAACATTCCAGTTGAAATCAACATTCCAACCGGAACCATCATTCCAACTCTTGTTGATGCAGTACCTCATGGAGTTTCATCTCCAATCCCAATGAACCCTTTATATCAAAACTTCTCTCTCGATACACCAGAAGCAACATTCCAGTTGAAATCAACATTCCAACCGGAACCATCATTCCAACCAGAATCTTCCGAGGAGGGTAACAGGGCACCAGGCAAACGTCCAATGTCAGACTCGCCCACACTATACCCCAATCCAATTAGTGACACATATTATGGGGTCTCAACCTCGAACAGGGTGGAACCGGTTGATACGATAATGAATCATGGACCAGAGTTTGAGAAGCACGTAGAAGACTCATGGGCTTATATTTGCAAGCTTTATAGTCGAAAGAAAAAGTCCGCAAAGGTATCGTCCTCGAAAGCCCAAAGAAATGTAAGGTCAAAAAGGTCTTACCAGTTTGTGAAACAAAATACTACTTTGGTAGTATTTGGGGAAGAAATGAACATATCAGAGATGCCAACACCGATATGCTCATGCACAGGGATACCTAGGACCTGTCGCGGGTGGAGTACAGAGGGATGGACCTCCGTTTGTTGTACAGCTTCTCTTTCCATGTATCCGTTGCCAACATATGTTGGGCCAAGTCGTATTGTAAGGTTGCCGGGGAGAAGAATGGGTTGTAGTACATTCTCAAAGGTCATAGAGAAATTATTGTTAGAAGGGTACGATCTCGATTGTCCAATTGACTTGAAAGATCATTGGGTTAAGCATGGGATTAACAAGTATACATTGAATAGATAATTGTGTGATCTTCATAGATTTAGGAATTTGGCTACTTAAACTATAAAGTAGGATTACATAAACAGTTAGTGATCTTCGTATGTCTATTTCCCTCTTTTCTTTATTGCGAAATTTATATATAATTTGTTTGTAGTTAACACTTTTATTATTGCTTATATCAAAATAGTCTGATAAAGCCATCCTACTTTATCTTGTTCCATCAAGATCCAGATATCTTATTTGTTGTCGGCCATTTTGAAAAATTATTTTCATTTGACGTCATTGCTTACGTTATATGAGCGAATAGTACCTCTCAGTAAAATCATGTATTCTTATTCTAGGTACAAGGCCAATATAAGGTGAAATCTACGGGATTTGATTCCTGCATATAATCACTTAAGTTCATAATCTTCTACTACTATCCTGTTTGCTCTTTTCCAGCCATTTTCTTGAACACATTCATCAAATTACTAACCTAAGCTCCATGTTCGTAAAAAAAATGCCTCTTAACACACTAGATCTATTAATATTTCATAATATCTCACTTTACTTAAACATTATAGTCTCCAAAAATCTTAGCTCATTCTATCAGTCAATCGTAACTATAAGTTTGAACTTAGTCTATAGTTCATAATAAATCATTGGTCTACAATTATAGATTATAAGTATCTAAGACCTTAATAAGCATGTATTCTAGATCTTATTCTCATACTGTTATTCCAACAATGACTGATAATTGTAGACAATTATAAGTAATATAACTTAGACATGGGCCATCCGGTAATGCCTATAATATAAGGCATACCATTGGCTAGCCCAACACATTACCAACCCATCCAAAATATCCTATACTTGTACTACCATTTCTATTAACATAAAATTCAAGTCCACACAATCCACACTTGAATATCAAAATTGATCTTCAAGTAATACACAATTTCCACATCAAGTCCTTATAAATCATTGCATGAATATAGTTATCTCTACAGGGATATTACCATGGCAATAATCTAAGGTTTCAGCAATCGTACAATTTACAATTAACAATACAATCACGAAAACATTCAACACTATATAAATAAAAGGGTCAAGTCATAACAAGGTGAGTAAAGCATAGTCCGAATTTTAACTTCAACATTCGACACATTAAAAGTGTTTGTATACAGGGTGTACCATCGGCTAACCCTCCACACCGTTAATATATAGAATGGATGTCCAAAACTCGGTTCCGATATGTTCTCTAAGTGTTGACCGGGTATGTATACAGGGTGTACCAGCGGCTAACCCTCCACCTAACCAACACTCATTAAACATACCGGGTTAGCTACTATACTTTATCCACGAGGCGCAATCCATGAGATTATTAACTTTATATGACATAGGATAACCATAGATTTGTTGATCAGGCGCCTCTAGGGTTATCGAATGTTATACTCCATTAATGCCATCATTTCATTTTGCTGGGGGACAAATAATAAATGCATCCAAGATTCCACACACATCAACGTTTATCACAATAATTCCACAATTCACGGTGTATCCCGACACTATCATATACGTCCATCAAGTTGTCATATAACAATCAAGTCATCAAATCATAAGTAACCTACGAACTCCGTTTAAACCATTTTTATGCATCATACAGTTCACGTTGCACACAAAATTTCCTATCATGCATGCTAATATGAAATGTGGGTGCAATGGCTATAGACTAGGTCAATCCACCTAATTCTCTACAACCACGGCTCTGATACCATTCTGTAACACCCCAACATGGCGGAATCATGGGGTATCACTTAGAAAAGCACAGCACGACATGGAAATTATGTAGAATCAAACTATATGAAAACATAGGATTGAAACAATCCTTAAACTTGTACAAACGTATACAATCATCAACATTTATCGAAATACATGTTCAATCAATAATAAAAGGCAATTCAATCACAATCATCAACATTTATCGAAATACATGTTCAATCAATAATAAAAGGCAATTCAATCAATAGTAGTTGATCCTAAAAGTAACCCATAAAAGGGAAGTAAGGATCATGGATCCAGAAAGTCCAAAACTAGTCCAATCCTAGCAATTAAGCATGCAATCATCCATTTTGTCTCTGATTAACTTGATTACCTGAAAAGTGTACTAAAGAGCGTCAACATAAAGTTGGTGAGTTCGTAGGGACAAGTAACAAGGAATAACCGTATCGGATACAACCGTTAACAATAAGTGAGGATTAGGAGAACTAATCACATCCAAGGAAAACCTATAAGGTTTCACATTATCACAATTCAATACAAGTCAACGTTCAACAACAACGATTCCATATAACGTTCAACAACGTTCCATAACGATCAATAACGTTCAACAACGGTGCGGCTTACATAGTTAATAATTAACAATGCGCTAACGGTGCGACTTATATAATAAGTAATGCGCTAACGGTGCGACTTATATAATAAGTAATGCGCTAACGGTGCGACTTACATCGTAAACAATGCGCTAACGGTGCGACTTATATAATAAGTAATGCGCTAACGGTGCGACTTATATAATAAGTAATGCGCTAACGGTGCGACTTATATAATAAGTAATGCGCTAACGGTGCGACTTATATAATAAGTAATGCGCTAACGGTGCGACTTATATAATAAGTAATGCGCTAACGGTGCGACTTATATAATAAGTAATGCGCTAACATGTCCACATCAACAATTCAATCATACAATCAATCAAATCAACAATCAACAGTTAAACAAACATGTACACTTTTCAGCCCGAATCTCAATTGAGTAGGGAGGGTTTACGAAACTCACCTTATTCTTGATAGTTCAACAGCAAAGTAGAAGAGATTGATGTAGTCAACGATGACGAGTGAGTCAACTGGCCACGTTACGTATTCCCTAATTTCAATGTTAATTGATTTATATTCGTGCTAAATTCCAAATATAGACATACAACTATAAGGTTATCTTTTTAATACGCTTGTCAACGTAATTTACTTCCTGTGTTTTTATAAGTCTTTGAATTTATCTTTAAGTATTATTTCAAGTATTTTCTAAATGAAAACTCATTTATGTTGCAAAAATTTAAAAGGACCAAATTGTCATTCTTGAAACTTGAGGGACTAAATTGTCATTCTTGAAACTTGAGGGACTAAATTGTCATTCTTGAAACTTGAGGGACTAAATTGTCAAATGTCCAAAGTATAAGGACGAAAAATGATACCTTTGAAACTGTAGGGTAAAAATGTAACTTTCCGTATGTAATACGTATCCGTAGGATATATAAAGTATTCCTCTGATATTTCTAAATCCTTTTGAAGTATTTTTAAATAATAGGATTAATACGAAGAATGTATTAATCTTGTAACGAATAGATGTTTTCAATAGCAGAGATATGAAAAGATACCTTGAATGGTATGTATTATAATCAATACAAAATGTATTGATTACAATTGAAGAAATACCTTAAATGGCAGGAAAAACCAGCATTTTATTTCCAAGTTGTGTTAGGGTTGGCCTTGGGTCGTGGAGAATACCGGGGCGAATTAAGTTGCTTAGTGAATGCTTATGCAAACTTTTCGCGAACTACCTTCCATTCCTCCGGTATAAGCCAAAGAGGCCCAAGGTGCAATCACTTTCGGAAACATTGTGCGGTTAAAAGCGTATCAAGGATATATTCTATCCATAAATCAAACAATTCGAAAATACGAAATAATTCACAGATGGTGAATAGTAATTATATGAATTAGGATAGTTAGGTATATAACTATGCCCTTGTTTATATACCATAATAAGTATTTAAAATGATTTAATAAAAGTTTTACGATTTCTCGTACTTTCGCTAATAATTCATTTTTCGCAATAGTAACAATATTTCAATATTCATATATAAAAGCGATAGTTACCGTATTTAAATGCAATTATGTATCAATTGAGTATAAAATTAAGTTGACAAGCATTTCAATACATAACATATAGTCATATAATCATAAAGCAAAGTATAGTAAGGTTTCATAGAAACACTTACAAGTATGGAGATATTATGAGTTCTAAGATCAAAGTAACGATATAGGGATGAGCTCCAAAGAAGATCTTGAGAGAATCAACTATAACTTGGATTTGTAAACTTGATGAATATGGAATAATCCTAACTCCATGTGGCCATTATAACTAGGCTTTGATAAGTTCTTGAAAGAATTCGCAATAACAACGTCGTGTTTACAATTTCGAAACCAACGAATTCAAAACAACTTTGGTTGAATCGAAAGCTTGGGATGATGAAAGGTTGTGTAAGATATGCTTGAACTTGAACAAGTATGGATCTCGGAATGATAGGGATTTAAGAAGAGAAGTGTTGAGAGTGTGAATTAGCAATTAGAAATGAAAACCTTAGCTTGTATTTATAGGTAGTAATTTACCATGGTTACTAGTTTAGTTGTTGGTAACTATGGTTAAGTTAAGGAATACCATGGGCTAGTTTGATGGTTTTGCAATACCATGGGCTAGTTTGATGGTTTTGCAATACCATGGGCTAGTTAACTAACCTTAGTTAACTAACCTTAGTTAACTAATCCTAGTTAATTATGTCTTAACTTGGATTAGATGTAAGGTTGCGAGTGTTTCGGGTTCGTTTCCTTAATGAAACAGATCATCCAGATAGCAGATATTACAATATCTCACTAGTCCGACACACATATATATATATGCACCAAAAATACCCAAAGTTTTCTTATATTCATAAAGTTTGCCATTATCATATATAACAAGTAATGGACTAAAATGGCAAATGTTACATTTGGGAACCTTCGTTGTCTGAGAATTCATCTTTTTCTTTGTGGATCATAAAGATGGTGGCTTCCGGAGCTTTGTTCTTTTCTTGGTTTCCATCTTCATCCTTCACCTTAACATTCTGCTAGATTCCCACTGGTAGATGACCTAGTTCTCCTTCTTTGATAGCTTTATCTATGGCTTTCCTCGGGTTGATACAGTCGTTGGTATCATGACCGTGATCACAGTGAAACTCACAATATTCATCATAATTCTTTCTACCTTTGCCACTAAGCTTCGGAGGGGGTACGAAAGTATTTGCTACCTTTTCCGTTGCCAAGATCGCCCTAGGGGTCTTTGTAAGTTTTGGTAGAATTGGCCTTTCCTTGCCCTTATCTTCCTTGTTATAAGGAGAGTATTTTACTCGACTATCCTTATTGTTAAAGGAATTCTGCTTCCTTTTGCTTTTGGAGGACTCCCCTTCTTGTGTTGGTCCTCCTATGTTATTAGCGGCTGTTGTCCTTATGAACGTTTCAGGGAGTTTTTCGACCAGATGTTCAATTAGGGCCGCTCATCCATGAATGAGGCCAGATATTCTTTGAGATTCTGGTAAGGTAGGTATCACTTGAGTTTCATTGGTGTATCTATTTATGAAAGGCCCTAGTACCTTCGGTTTCTCCCTGTTTGATATTATGAGCTGCTATATGGGTCTTCCTATGCTTCTTTTGCTGACTGAAGTGTGCTCGAAACTTTTCTTTAAGATCTGAAAAGCCAGTTATTGATCCCTTCGGAAGATTGTTGAACCATTCTCTGGCATCACTTTTTAGTACCCAACCAAAGGCTCTGCAAGCTACCGGGTCGTTCCATTGTTGCATCGCAGCTGCTCCTCTGAATATTTGTAAGAAATCATCAGGATCATTCTTCCATTCGTAGGTTCCCAGATGAGAGGGACACTTCATGTTTTTGGGTAACGGGTATTTCTGTATCCATTCTGCCAAAGGTGAGGCGTTAGATTCATTTTCGAGGGGGAAAGGCTGCTCCTGATTCATGTCTGCTCCTCCCATGTTGGCCGCAACTGCCGGAGTAGTATTGGTTCCCCAAGGATACCTTTTGTAGTTTATATACCACGGTGGGGGTACAGGTGGGGCGCTGCTCCAGCCATTATGTGTGGGAATTGAGCTCCAGAGAGTTGGGGTTGAGTCATGGGGTAGCCTTGTGGGTATCCCGAAGTCCTTGGACAGTACCTCGGGGGCGGCGGAGGTGGCATTCCCCAATACGAATAATAATCATATGGGTAGTGAACACCCTGAGGGGTAACTATTGTGGAATCAGTGGTAATCGGGGCTTCGGGAGCATTGGTAGCCCTTGTTCGGGTCTGGGAGTGCGTTGTCAGAATTTGGGAAGGTGAAATTTGCATCATCTGCTGCTTCTGATACCCTTCGTTGGAGACGAGGGAGTAATTCTGGGTTCGGATGTTGCGCGCATTGTTTCCCGTAGGTCGTCCTTCTTGGTTTTCCACTTCCCACTCTTCACGGTTTGTCTTCAAAGTTCAACGCTCTTCCAGTTCTTTCCGACGTCCTTCGTTCATTGATGAACCTCAGGGCCTCCTCAAGTAGAGCCCTGTCCCCCAGGAGGCGTTCCTCGTTGATCATCTGCTTGCCTCGAGGATTCTCCCCTGTTTTCCTCCTTTGATACAATATGGAAGGGCTGGGGCGGAAGGTGTGGTTCAGATCAAGCGGCGACTGAGAAGCTGTCGCGAATTCTGGTTGACTTTGGATCCCACTAGCTGGTGTGAGGAATGAGGGAGACGAAACACCTGTTGTTTGAGTGGTGTACGCTAAGCGGGTTTCTGGACCTGCGTTCGACATGGTTTAGTGAATCGGTGTCGTGGTATAATGGTGGGTTTTATGTGTGAGATGGTGGTCCCACGGATGGCGCCAAATGATTGTGCACCAAACCGCGTCGGAGGCTTTTTGGATTGGAAGGTGATTGGAGGGTGAATTGAAAGAGGGTTTAACGTTTATTGGAGATTCCCCGAAGGTAGGAGCAATGCCACTTTACGCCAATTGTGTGTTTAGGGTTTCGGCCGATTGTGTGATCGTGCCTATAAGGGAGAAATTCTCCTCCTTTTATAGGAGAAGGTTTCTTGGAGGAGAAGGTTAGGGTTTTTCCCTTCCTTCTTGGATTCGATATACACTTGCCATGTATATCTTTATTTAGTTGCCATCTATATCCCTATTTTAATGGGATAAGATTTGCTATGATTTAGGAAGAGATTTATGTTGATCTCTAACTATTTAATTAATTCAAAGTGTCTCCGGGCTTAAACCCTTCGTGAGAGGTCTTCGTGTTATGCAAGCTTCGTATAGCAGGTCGAAGGGGGTACATCGTCAACAAGTTATCAAGGGACATCTACCTCCGATAACAATGTCACTGTCAGAATCCATCATATTTTCATGTTTAATTTTTGAACTTACTAATTCATCACCTATTTCTTGAAGGGCTCATATATTAGACAATTTTTTAGTTCCTAAACTATTTTCATTTCTATTAAGCCCCTAAATGACATCCAACATTCCAACTGGCCGGCACTAGTATTGGATTCATTTACATGTTATTTGATTTCTAAAATTATCATTAAATAGTCAAGGAAAAAATTGCGAATTTTTTCGAATGTTAAATTTTTTCACAAGGTATCAACTACCAGATGGAAGATAATATAATCTTTCTTGTTCATAAAAAAGAAATGAAATATCCCTATCTTTTGCCAAAAAATTTATATATTTCAATATAAATAACACTACTACAAAACTGGCGTATTCCCACGGACAAATCCGTGGGAAATGGTTGTTTTCCCACGGATTTCCCACGGATTGTGGCCGTCGTTAAAAGTGGCGTGGGAAATAATTTCCCACGAATATTTTCCCACGGTTTCCACGAATATAAATTCGTGGGAAATATTCCCACGAATTTCCCACGACATTAGTCACAGATTTCCCACGGATTTTCAACGAAAACTTTTTTTATTTTTCCACGGATTTTATCTTCCCACCGATTTCCCTCGGATTTTCTTTCACACAAATTATCCACGAAAAGGTTTCCCATGGATTTCTCACAGATTTCTTGAAATGTTTGCCACGAATTTTCACGGGTTTTTCCCATAGATTTCCCACGGATTACTTTGAATTATTTCCTACAGATATTTAACGAATTATTTCCCACAGATATTTTTATTAAAAATGTTTTTTTATTATTTTTCTATAATCTCTAAAATTCACACAAAAGTAATCAAATAATATTAAAATTACTAAATTGCATAATAATCCAAATATTTAGTAAACAAAGTACTTATGCCAATAAATCATTCATACAAATCATTCGAAAGTTAAAAGTTTTAAAAATCATTCAAACTAACAAGTCTTGACATTTAGGACGGTGGCTTCATAGCGGGTAAGAGCTTCAACATAGCGGTGATGTTTCCGCTTAACTTTTTGCTTTTAAATGTTCTAGCTCCTTTCTTTGCGTTTCTTCCCGTTTTTTATATATTCAATCTCCCTTTGTTGTAACTCATGTTTTTCTGGCATCTCTTCCACAACGGCTATCTTAGAAAATCTTGTAAAAAGTTTCCCATGGAATTCCCACGGATTTCCCACCGACTTATATAATCCGTGGGAAATCTGTGGGAAATATTTCCCACGGATTACCCGCGGATTATCTAAACGTTCTTATGTCAAAATATTTCTCACGGCTTTCCCATGGATATGATTTATCTGTTGGTAATCCGTGGGTAATCAATGTAAGATTATTCCCAAGGATTTCCCAGGGATTATCTAAACATTTTTCGAAAATATTTCCCACGGATTACCCACGAGGTTAGAAAATATTTAATTTAAAAGTTCCCACGACTTCATATTTGTGGGAAATCCGTGGGAAATTGTTGATTTATTTATTCCTTGGATTTCCCTCGGATTTCCCACGTATATTTTTTGGGTATTCCGTGGGAAATCTGTGGCAAAATTTTAAGATAACTTGATTTCATAAATTCAACTCCATTCCGTAGGTAATCCGTGGGAAAATTTCACACGGATTTCTTGTCGTGGGAAAATTCGTGGGTATAAACAGATTTTCTAGTAGTGAAAGAGATAAAAAGGACAATCATTTCACATTAGAATTTATATTTTAAGCAACTTGGTTTGGATGAGTGGTAAACACTCTGGAGACAAAGGTCAGAGGTTCGATCCTCATCACATGCAAAGGCCGAAGGTCCTTTTCTACCATTTAGGTAGAACCGAGCAGCCTCTCTACCTAGGTAGAGGTAAGCTGTCTACATCTTAACTTCCCCATACACCGTCGAGGTATTGTAGCCCAAAACACATGGAAGACGGCAGTGGGAAGTTTTTTTTTTTTTAAAGTTTAATATTTTATATGTGCTACAAACAAGTTTAAGATGTTAAGACTTTCCTTATATATTCTTTGCAGCTTTGTCCCATCTGTGTAACTGTCAAAAATGATATGGCCTTTGGCTGTGGGCATCAGGTACATTATTGGCATATACCCTAAATAGAGGTGGCAACTTCAACCACTATTTAGGGTATATGCCAATAATGTACCTGATGCCCACAGCCAAAGGCCATATTCTTTTTGACAGTTACCTTAACTATTAATGGCTGATTTGGCCAGTGTTGTATATCAAACGGGTCCAAATAAAAAGCTAAAAGAGGGGAATGGGTCAAGCGGGTTGAAATGTGTCCAAATTGTAATTTTAATGTACTATATGACATTGAATGTTATATTTTTTTTGTAATATGGTGGTTTTTGTAATCATAACCAATAGAGTAATCATTTATGAACTAATTATTGAAAAAAGGGTGCTATCCAAGCCCATTTTAATCTAAACCCCCCTGACCCTCAGCATGCCACCTCTAGCTTTACCTTAGCTGAAATACACGTTCAATTAAGCTAACTTATTTCATGATTCATTCTATTTCTTCAGACATGTTGTGGATGCGGCACAGACCTTCAACTGTGCCCTATTTGCCGGAGTCACATAGAGATCAGAATCAAGCTTTATTAAACGTGATATGTATAGACGTGACATGTATATATGTTTGGCTTCATTTTGTCTAATGATACTTTATTGTTCATTGACCGAATATTTAGCAATCGGTTCACCTAGGTACCTTTTGTAGTCCAAAAGATTTGCATAATCTTAGGGTAAACTTTTTTTGTGATCTTGTAAAGTAGTTGTACATAGATTTAGGATGGACCAATTGCATGAGATTCCATATTGTTTCCCAGCTACGACTATCGAACATTCTAATGCTCTAAATAATCGTTTTTTATCTTATTCTCCCAGGATTACGAATTGAATCATGTTATATTCCAACATTGAGTGCCAATGCTTCATCCTTTTTCTTTTATTATTCAATCAAGTAGTATGTAGAGTGGCTGTAAGTAGTTACTGGAATTGGAAACTTCTTTTGAACAACATGGGCGTTGTTGCTATGCACATGACAGTGACCCACCACTACAACGTTGTTATATTCGACTAGACCGGGGCAGTCCCATCACATTACAGGCTCTACAGGTGCAAGACTCATGGTTCTAGGGGCTCGTCATGCTATGCTCACTCAATAGAGTATGATGTGTTGAAGAATAAAGTTCGGGCTCTATATCTCCCATCTGCCACTTGTTGTTGAAAGACATTTTGCAACAAGTTCAAGATAGTAGACTGGAACTAGATTGGTTCGCGAGCCACAAAAGTGCAATAGGGTTGCAACCGGGCTTGAGTATCTCCAAATGAACCACACACATCGTATAGTCTACTGAGACTTAAAAGCCCGTGATTCCGCGAGCGTTCTCCTCGATGACATGGAGGCCCAAATTGCTGATTTTGGCTTGCAGAATCAATCCCAGAAGCTGATACGCATATGACCATGGTTTTTTAAGCCGGACTGGACCGACCGGTTGAGCCGATCGGACAGTGAACCCGTGGGTTTCCTGCTTTCTTTATAACGGTCCGGTTCAAATAGTAGTAACAATAGTTTAAAGTTTGAATAAAACAGAGATTTCCATACTATGATTAAATTTCAAATGGATTTGTAACAAAAGAATTGGAATTGCATTTGGGAGTCAAGTGTGTTTGACAAGTTGGCAAGAATGACAAAACACGTTTAACTTCCGGCCACTTATTACAACAAATTAAGTTGTCGGAAATTAAAGTTTGCAAAATGTGGTTGCCTAGGTGACAAAGATGCCGGTGATGGAAAGAGGATGGTAACAAGCTACAAAGAGTACTTGTGGTATAAAAGTAGAATGAAAATAGGGACTATTAGGATTGAAATAGTTACAATGTAATGTAATTCGATGTAATAGTTATATATAAGACACATACTTTTTTTTAAATAAACAAAACAAGCTACAAAGGGCCGGTGCTCACACCCGATAAGCGGTTGTTGAGTTTGGATCCTTTATAGTAAAGGTATGATATGGGTTTGGTACAATGTGGTGTGCTAAGTGGTCGAGAAAGGAATATAAATCGAGGAGCCATCAC
The DNA here is from genome assembly GCA_034093135.1 of Erigeron breviscapus. NCBI lineage: Eukaryota > Viridiplantae > Streptophyta > Magnoliopsida > Asterales > Asteraceae > Erigeron > Erigeron breviscapus. Next base: position 108,586,680 of record CM067167.1, on the reverse strand, counting down.
CAGCTAATTTACATGATTAAACGAACATAGGATCATGACCCTTTCCTTTCTTTTATTTTCTTTTTTTTTCATAAATTAGAAAAAATCATTATATGTGCATTATGCTAGTATACATTCATATGTTGGTCATATAAATATGTTCTTCTTAACATTTTTTTTTGTTTTCTTTCATTTTCTATCTTTTTAATGCTTTTAAAAGCCAAAATTTAAAATCTCAATGATGAAAGTAAATATATCCAACTGATTTGCCTATCGGAGGACATGACCAATGAGAGGATACTTAGAGGACTAGGATTAGTTTAGTGGAATTTGAGAGATAAGTGAGTGGACTAGGATTAGTTTAGCTAGGCGACCTAAGTTACTTTGTGTCATAGATTTATTAGCACCCGTTTCCTTTTTTGGGCCCATCGGGCCCCAGAAATTGTTAGTTAATTACTATTTATAAGTATGTATGCATGGTGGTTTTCATACCACATGTTTTGGTTTCTTACAGGAGGCTTTGTTTTTATGTTTTTACGCTTTTATGTTGTTTAATATGTTTAATGTGGTTTCTATTATATAGTCAGGTGATACTCAGCAGACAGGTATGGATACTAGAACCTTTACATCCCCCCTACTTTTTACACGTTTGGCCGGAGGTCCTTTTGGAAACAGTCTCTCTACCTCTAGGTAAAGGTAACACTATCTACGTCTCACCTCTCTTGTACCCCGCTAGCAGGGATTTGGGTATTGTTGTTATTGTCGTATATTATGTACTACGTCCTACTTTTTACAACTATCAAGAAATTTCCACGAAGACTCACACACACTTCTATTTGCTTTCAATCATTGTGTTCAGACTTTTTTTTTTATCTTTTTGGCTTTCAATCAGTCCGTTGACTGTAAATAGTTGACTCCTAGTCCTATATATAATTATAAAAAAAAACATTGCATATTCATCTTTTCTTTTCACTTTCCATGTCTGCAAAAACAAAACCATAGTAAGAAATTTAGGTATACAAAGGCAATAATAGTTTTAGTGTAATTGTTATAGTATAAATCTTGTTCTTGTACGTGTTTTCTACCCTTGTCTAAAATCGCACGAATCACTCTGCCGCATGGTTTGACTTGAAGGTAACAATAATAGTTTTAGTGTAATTGTTATAGTACAAAATAGATTGACTGTTTGACTAGTTTGATAAGCATGGTTTGACTTGAAGATTGACTGAATATTGTAAGTTGGATCAATTTGTTGTTTCCTTAAAGTTTGATAAATACAAAAGAAACTGCTCAGTGCCGCCTTACGCGGGTTTTGAGCCCAATACCTCGACGGTGTATGGGGGAGGTTAAGATGTAGGCAGACCTTACCTCTACCTAAGTAGAGAGGCTGCTTCCATTTTCTACCTAAATGGTAGAAAAGGCCCTCTAACCTTTGCATGGGATGAGGATCGAACTCATGACCTCTGTCTCCAGGGGCCAGGGATACAACGCTTGATTAAAGTTTGATAAATACTCAGTATTATTACTCATAATATTACAGTATACAAAGTTGGTTTTATCATTTTGTGATTTTTGTATTGAAATTATACAAAAGGATTAGTGGCGCAGCTTGTGTGTTTGCTGTTTATTTCCATGTTAAACTTATAGTACATGAATGAAAGTGATAGATTGCCTTGGGTTAGTAATGGAAGGGTCCCTCTATATTTCCAGGAATATTTGCTTTCAAAGGAGACTATCATCCTTGATTAAGTAAGGTAAGGCCTTATGATATCATTACCTTGATCAATCATGTTTCCCGATAGTGGCAACGGAAATCGGTATGAAGCATCCACCTCCTCCTTTGTTGGATTGTCACAAAGATGTTGTCAATTCAAGTTTGATGAAATTCTGTTAGCGACTGATAGTTTTAGTGAATCATTAGTAGTTGGGAAAGGGGGTTTTGGGAGGGTATACAAAGGCAATATTAGAATAGGAACAACCCATGTTGATGCTGCAATAAAAAGGATGGATTTGATGTCATCAAGT
>CM067167.1:108570190-108583676 GCA_034093135.1 Erigeron breviscapus | reverse complement strand
GCATGAAATTTGAGAGGATCAACTATCGAAATAGTTGGTGAGCTTACAGTATGTTTGACCAAATGTTTAGTCGTCATTGATACAATACAATGACCTTTAGTTATAAATGACCAGACAGTTAGAATACTACATCTAACCGTACTTTTATTACAAGATAGTCAGAATACCACATCTGACAGCATATGACAGTCAGAATACAACATCCGACAGTATCAGCCAATATGCCTCACACAGGTTTCCGTTCTAAATGGGTGCGGACCTTAGCCAAGACAGTCAGAATACAACATCCGACAATTTAACCAAGACAGTCAGAATACAACATCCGACAATTTAACCAAGACAGTCAGAATACAACATCCGACAATTTAACCAAGACAGTCAGAATACAACATCCGACAATTTAACCAAGAGGGGGAAACATTTTAGTTTGTCAAACACAAAGAAACATCTTAATCAGCCATCACACGGCAATTCAACGTCATTTTACCTAACATTTAATAAATGACACGTATACACATTTTCGACAGCCGTCAACATGGCAAATTTAAGTCAAATGATCTAAGTATCCAAATCACGTGGCATACTCACAAAACAATCATTTATTTAACAAATAGTGTATACAACAGTACATGCTTTTCAGGCCCAAAGTAAAAGGAAAAGGGCGCCATAAACTCACCTTAGCGATCTAAGTGCTAAAAGGTATAATGTAGCTCGAGAAGATCCACAGTCAATTCTCCTGGTTATCCAAAACCTATGATATCATTACCAAAATGAGGATCAAATCCCTTGACGACGGGTATACCTACGTACAACTACTTAGCTATAGACCCTAGAATGCCATAACCGAGAATGTGTTTCAAACTTTCATTTTACCAACCAAAAGTAAATAACTTATTTGGACTTTCGGATTAAAAGTTATTAATGTTTAAAAATCAACGCGCATAAATTCACAGAAGGTATCCACTGCGCCGCAGTGAGCCAGAACCATGCTCACTGCGCCGCAGTGGGCTAAATCGAACCAGGGACCAGTACAATGGCACTGCGCCGCAGTGAGGAAGGGTTGTGCCCACTGCGCCGCAGTGGCCACCTCCTGCAGCCTGCACCTGCAGTTCCAAGTGCAGAAAACCAAACCCAAAACACTCCAATTCGACCCAAATCAAATCAAAACGACTCGTAAGAGTTTGTAACTCAATTTGAAGCCTAACCAAACATCATTAACCATAAATACACATAACCCAACCCATAATTTCATCCATAACATCATCGAATCTTCCGAAACGATTAAATCAAACCAAAACCCTATTTAAACCCTAATTCCATTTTTAAGTCGTTTTAGGCCATGTAGAAACTCGAAATGACTAGAAAAGAGTAAGTAAACATAAATAGACGCAAAAGGGATGATTTAGACTTACCAAAAATTGATGTTCTTGAAGATAATTGAAGATGGTGATGATGATGTTTGATAATGATAATAAACCCTTAAAATCTCCAAATGATTTCTTCCTTGCAAGACCAATTTAGAATAAGAAGATAGAAGAGATTGAGAGATTTTGAGTGATGTATCTGTGTTGTGTGGTGTGTGTGTGTTGTGTGTGGTGTTGGTCGATCAAAAGAAATAAGGAGGGAAAGGGGTGGGGTGTTTGTTTCCCTGCCTCAAAAACATTTCAGCCCATGTGGCCTCATTTGTGGTATTTTAAATACCCTTAATTTGGTAAAATGCTTACGATTAAATACCGTTTGACCAAAAGGCTATAATTTAAGTAAAGGTATTTTCCCTCGTCTCATTTTAGTTAAGACAAGTAAATAAAATTAAATAAACTAAACTTTTAGAAATAGTTAGTTTAGACAGTCTATTTACTGTGTTCAATTATAACATTTAAATCTTAATTTAAATTTATTTTTAAGACTCGGCATTTGTCTAAATAGCTAATAGTCTACGTCATCAGGATACGTCTAATTGAACTATATCAAATGTTCAATTAAATAATAATTTCTACGTCATAATCTCTAAATTAGACGAAATTATAATAATGATCGAGATTAGGACTAACCCGTTGTTAATAAATTACGAGTTGTCACAGCATCCCCGACTTCTAAGGATTTCGTCCCGAAATCAAGTCTTGCTTAGTAAAAAGATGAGGATACTTATCCCTCATATAGTCCTCACGTTCCCAAGTCAAGTCTGGTCCGTGTTTTGAGTTCCAACGAACTTTGACCAACTTGATACGACTTCGTCTAAGCTGTTTGAGCTGTTGGTCTAAAATTTCAACAGGCTCCTCTACAAATTGAAGAGAGTCATTCACTTGCAACTCTTCCACAGGTATAACCAACGTTTCATCAGTTAAACATTTCTTTAGATTCGATATATGAAATGTGGGATGAACATGTTCAAGCTCCTGGGGTAAATCGAGCTTATAAGCCACGGAACCAATCCTTTGAACAATTTCGAATGGTCCGATATAACGAGGACTAAGTTTTCCTCTCACGCCAAAGCGTGCAGTGCCCTTCCAAGGTGACACTTTCAACATAACTTATCACCCACTTGAAACTCAAGGGGTTTCCTTCTACGATCTGCATAGCTCTTCTGGCGATACTGAGCCGCCTTCAGCCGTGCCCTAATTTCAACAATCTGGTCAGTAGTCTTCTGAACCAGTCCATACTTGTACAAACGACGCTCACCAGCATCAAGCCAACAAACAGGCGATCTACATTTCCGCCCATACAAAGCTTCAAAAGGCGCACACTTTATGCTTGTGTGATAGCTGTTATTATATGAAAATTCAGCTAACGGCAAAAAGGTATCCCAGCTACCTTTGAAATCGATAACACATGCCCGAAGCATGTCTTCTAACGTCTGAATGGTACGCTCACTTTGCCCGTCCGTCTGTGGATGGTAAGCCGTACTCAATTTCAACTGAGTGCCCAAAGCGTCTTGAAAATATCTCCATGATTTAGAAGTAAAACGACCATCACGATCCGAGATAATAGACACAGGAACACCATGAAGTGACACGATCTTCTCAATATATAATTGAGACAACTTCTTTATTTTCCAATTCTCCCTTATGGGGATGAAGTGTGCAGACTTCGTCAATCGGTCAACAATGACCCAAATAGTATCGTAACCCTTCAAGGTTCGAGGCAACTTCGTAATGAAGTCCATAGTAATCTGTTCCCATTTCCAGTCAGGAATTTGGGGTTGCTGGAGCAGCCCAGAAGGCTTTTGGTACTCTGCCTTAACCATTGAACAATTTAAACACTTTGAAACATACGTGGCGATATCTCTTTTCATACCAGGCCACCAATAAAAATCCTTTAATCCATGGTACATTTTGTCAGCACCAGGATGGATTGAATACTTAGATCGATGACTCTCGTTCATCAAGAGTTCTCTAAGTCCATTATACTTGGGAATCCACACTCTGCCCTTGACATGTCTGATCCCATCGCCATCCAATTCAAATAACCGTTCGGCATTCCATAATGCTTCCTTCTCGATACGCCCTGGTTGTATGGCCTCATTCTGATCATCTAAAACTCTATTCCTTAATGATGAGCCAAGGTAAGAACTTGCTCTTGTTATGACAGATAGTGAAATTCTATCTTTTCGACTCAGTGCGTCAGCAACAACATTTGCTTTACCGGGATGATATTTGAGTTCACAATCATAATCACTGAGTAATTCTACCCATCGCCTTTGTCTCATATTCAGCATTTTCTGATCGAAGATATGCTGAAGACTTTTGTGATCTGTGAATACCGTACACTTTGTACCGTACAAATAGTGCCTCCAAATCTTTAAGGCAAAAACAACCGCTCCGAGTTCAAGATCGTGGGTTGTGTAATTCCTTTCGTGGATTTTGAGTTGTCTGGAAGCGTAAGCAATGACCTTACCCTCCTGCATAAGTACACATCCCATTCCCTGATGTGATGCGTCACAGTATACCATGAAGTTTTCAATTCCATTCGGTAACGCTAAAATAGGAGCATTACATAGCTTGTCTTTCAACGTTTGAAATGCTTCTTCCTGGGCATCCTGCCAAATAAATTCCTTGGCCTTTTGAGTTAACAACGTCAAAGGTTGAGCAACCTTTGAGAAGTTCTCAATAAATCTCCTATAATATCCAGCCAATCCAAGAAACTGGCGTATTTCTGTCGGAGTCTTAGGGGCTTCCCACTTCTTTATTGCTTCAATCTTAGATGGATCTACGTGGATCCCATCCGCATTCACTACATGACCCAAGAAGTGTACTTCCCTAATCCAGAATTCACATTTTGAGAATTTTGCGTACAACTTTTGATCTTTGAGCAGTTGCAGAATGGTTCTCAGATGACCTTCATGTTCGTCTTTATTCCTTGAGTATATCAGTATGTCGTCAATGAATACAATGAAAAACTTGTCAAGATACGGCCGACACACTCGATTCATTAAATCCATAAACACAGCAGGTGCATTGGTTAAGCCAAACGGCATAACCAAAAACTCATAATGTCCGTAACGAGTTCTGAAGGCTGTTTTAGGAATGTCTGTCTCTCTGACTCTGAGTTGATGATACCCAGATCTGAGATCAATCTTGGAAAAGTGTGATGCACCTTCCAATTGGTCAAACAAGTCATCAATACGAGGTAAAGGGTACCTGTTCTTGACAGTCAACTTGTTCAGTTCTCTGTAATCAATACACATACGCATAGAGCCGTCTTTCTTCTTCACAAATAAGATCGGAGCTCCCCAAGGTGATGAACTTGGACGAATTAGTCCTTTAGCTAACAACTCTTGAAGTTGTTCGGACAATTCTTGCATTTTTGATGGCGCAAGACGATAGGGTGCCTTGGCCACGGGTGCAGCTCCAGGGACCAAATCTATTCCAAACTCAACTGGCCTGTGAGGTGGAAGTCCCATCAAATCTTCAGGAAACACCTCTGGAAAATCCCTAACTACTGGAATATCTTTCATGTCTTTATCCTTTGGTTTTCTTTCTACTACTAATGCTAAAAAAGCAGGGTGTTCTTTTTGTAAATACTTATTTGCTTTTATCACCGATACTAAGATCAATTTCTTTCCCGCTTTGTCTCCTTGCACTACTAGGGTTTCGCCTTTCGGTAGGGGTATTCTAACAATCTTTTCATAACAACTTATATTAGCTCTAACTTTAGATAACCAGTCCATACCAATGATCACATCAAAACTACTTAGTTCTATAGGAATTAGGTCAATTTTAAAAGTCTTACCGGCTAATACCAAACTGCAATCTACTAAATGATCTCTAGCAATATACTTTTGACCGTTTGTATATTCGACAACATAAGTGTCTTTCATAGGGATAGCTACTATACCAAATCGAGACTTAAATTCTAAGGATATGAAACTTTTATCAGCACCAGAGTCGAATAATACAAAAACATAATGATTATTGAGTATGAATGTACCTATCACAACGTTGGGATCTCGTCGTGCATCAGCAGCATCCAAAGCAAAAACTCGGCCTCTACCTTGGCCTCCTTGATTCCTGGCTTGATTGTTCCCCGCATTGTTCCTCACTGGAACTATAGCATTATTGTTCGGGGCTTGATTAAGTCGTGGACACGCGGGTCGCATATGATTCTCGCTTCCACACTCGTAGCACTGATTTGGTATCTTTTCCCTACAGAACTTTGCCTGATGTCCCGTTCTTTTACAACGGTGGCAAGTAGGACAATTTCCCAAGTGATGGAGACCACACTTGTTGCATCTTGTGTCTGCGCCGGGGTACCTCTTGATATCTTGTGGGACTACTGCAAAGTTTCTGGCAGCTTTAAACCTCTTGTTGTTCCCACCATTTCCAAAACCACTACCAGAGGCTTGATCATTTCTTCGCTTGACCACCTCAGTTCCAACAGAAGAACCAGCGGTTCTTTTTAAATCTATCACCATCCGATTGGTTGCACTAACTGCCGCTTGAAGAGTCAAAGGGTTAAAAGCGGCTACCAACCTTCGGATGTCAGGTGACAAGCCATAACAGTATCTTTCAACTAACTTCTCCTCCGTATCCACCATACGAGGGACAAGTCTTGTCAGCTCATGAAAACGAGTAGTGTATTTCTCGTTGTCCAATCCAACCATAGTATGATTCCAGAATTCACCTTCCATTTTCTGTACTTCCTCTCGAGGACAGTACTTTTCCGTCAGCATTCTTTTAAAGTCCAACCAAGGTATGCTATTAGCTGGCTCTCGACCACGAGTCCTTATCTGCTCGTTCCACCATGACAAGGCGTGTTTCTGAAATTGAGAGGCAGCATATTCCACCTTGTTCTCTTCGGCACAACGGCTGATGTGAAGCACCGCCTCTATGCTTTCTAGCCAAATTATTAGTCCAACTGGACCCTCGGTGCCATGAAACTCCTTTGGCTTACAATAAGTGAAGGTCTTAAAGTCACTCCCGTGCAGATGAACTCGAGGAATAATTCGTTCAGCATTAGGTTCAACGTTGTTACTATTATCAGTATGATGATTATTATTGGCGTTCATGCTTGCCGTGATCTGAGCAACTAAAGTAGGCATGGCGGCCAACAGTTGTTGTGTCACAAATGCTGCCATATTATTTTCCCCGTCAGCATGTGGGGTAGATCCAAGACCAGTGTTCACATTTGCAGTAGCAGTTTCTGGTTCTTGCTGGATCACAGGTTCTTCCTGTTCAGCTGTATTCAAAGGAGTTGATCGAGTAACTCTCCTTGGAGCAGCTTTCTTAACTGGAGCCTTTTTCGGGATCTTACTTTTCGTCTTGGGAGCCATCTATCCTTGACATGAACAAGATGTAATTTAGAGGTTTTCTCGTAAGAATGACACAGAATGTAGCTTTTCAAGATATAAGAGGGCATTAAACACACGTCACAAATTATCGACTTACTTAAACTCATTAACTAAACAAGACAAGAAATATAGATCACTACATTTCTAGAATTGAAATGAGTAAGTAACGTAGCCTGAACAAGTAAGTAAGCCAAAGAACGATCATATTTCATTTATACTAAAACTTTTTACATAATCTGACTTGTACATTTCCAAAATCTTGTGGGAAACTACATCCACAATCCAAATCATGTGGGAACAACATCCACGATGATACATTACACAGTCAGAACGATACTATCCGAAATACGTGGGAAATACATCCACCAAAAAGATTACAACTCAAATACAAAAGTATGAGTTGTCAAGTGTTCTAAGGCTTACAATACGTTACCACTACAACTACTGATTATATCCTGAAAAGAACTACAACAAGCAACGCCACCACCAAGACCACCACGACTGACAGTATCCAGATCATCCTCCCAATAGCTTCCTTCCCTTCCCTAGCTACAGTCATAGCCTCATCCGACAATTTAACCAAGACAGTCAGAATACAACATCCGACAATTTAACCAAGACAGTCAGAATACAACATCCGACAATTTAACCAAGACAGTCAGAATACAACATCCGACAATTTAACCAAGACAGTCAGAATACAACATCCGACAATTTAACCAAGACAGTCAGAATACAACATCCGACAATTTAACCAAGACAGTCAGAATACAACATCCGACAATTTAACCAAGACAGTCAGAATACAACATCCGACAATTTAACCAAGACAGTCAGAATACAACATCCGACAATTTAACCAAGACAGTCAGAATACAACATCCGACAATTTAACCAAGACAGTCAGAATACAACATCCGACAATTTAACCAAGACAGTCAGAATACAACATCCGACAATTTAACCAAGACAGTCAGAATACAACATCCGACAATTTAACCAAGACAGTCAGAATACAACATCCGACAATTTAACCAAGACAGTCAGAATACAACATCCGACAATTTAACCAAGACAGTCAGAATACAACATCCGACAATTTAACCAAGACAGTCAGAATACAACATCCGACAATTTAACCAAGACAGTCAGAATACAACATCCGACAATTTAACCAAGACAGTCAGAATACAACATCCGACAATTTAACCAAGACAGTCAGAATACAACATCCGACAATTTAACCAAGACAGTCAGAATACAACATCCGACAATTTAACCAAGACAGTCAGAATACAACATCCGACAATTTAACCAAGACAGTCAGAATACAACATCCGACAATTTAACCAAGACAGTCAGAATACAACATCCGACAATTTAACCAAGACAGTCAGAATACAACATCCGACAATTTAACCAAGACAGTCAGAATACAACATCCGACAATTTAACCAAGACAGTCAGAATACAACATCCGACAATTTAACCAAGACAGTCAGAATACAACATCCGACAATTTAACCAAGACAGTCAGAATACAACATCCGACAATTTAACCAAGACAGTCAGAATACAACATCCGACAATTTAACCAAGACAGTCAGAATACAACATCCGACAATTTAACCAAGACAGTCAGAATACAACATCCGACAATTTAACCAAGACAGTCAGAATACAACATCCGACAATTTAACCAAGACAGTCAGAATACAACATCCGACAATTTAACCAAGACAGTCAGAATACAACATCCGACAATTTAACCAAGACAGTCAGAATACAACATCCGACAATTTAACCAAGACAGTCAGAATACAACATCCGACAATTTAACCAAGACAGTCAGAATACAACATCCGACAATTTAACCAAGACAGTCAGAATACAACATCCGACAATTTAACCAAGACAGTCAGAATACAACATCCGACAATTTAACCAAGACAGTCAGAATACAACATCCGACAATTTAACCAAGACAGTCAGAATACAACATCCGACAATTTAACCAAGACAGTCAGAATACAACATCCGACAATTTAACCAAGACAGTCAGAATACAACATCCGACAATTTAACCAAGACAGTCAGAATACAACATCCGACAATTTAACCAAGACAGTCAGAATACAACATCCGACAATTTAACCAAGACAGTCAGAATACAACATCCGACAATTTAACCAAGACAGTCAGAATACAACATCCGACAATTTAACCAAGACAGTCAGAATACAACATCCGACAATTTAACCAAGACAGTCAGAATACAACATCCGACAATTTAACCAAGACAGTCAGAATACAACATCCGACAATTTAACCAAGACAGTCAGAATACAACATCCGACAATTTAACCAAGACAGTCAGAATACAACATCCGACAATTTAACCAAGACAGTCAGAATACAACATCCGACAATTTAACCAAGACAGTCAGAATACAACATCCGACAATTTAACCAAGACAGTCAGAATACAACATCCGACAATTTAACCAAGACAGTCAGAATACAACATCCGACAATTTAACCAAGACAGTCAGAATACAACATCCGACAATTTAACCAAGACAGTCAGAATACAACATCCGACAATTTAACCAAGACAGTCAGAATACAACATCCGACAATTTAACCAAGACAGTCAGAATACAACATCCGACAATTTAACCAAGACAGTCAGAATACAACATCCGACAATTTAACCAAGACAGTCAGAATACAACATCCGACAATTTAACCAAGACAGTCAGAATACAACATCCGACAATTTAACCAAGACAGTCAGAATACAACATCCGACAATTTAACCAAGACAGTCAGAATACAACATCCGACAATTTAACCAAGACAGTCAGAATACAACATCCGACAATTTAACCAAGACAGTCAGAATACAACATCCGACAATTTAACCAAGACAGTCAGAATACAACATCCGACAATTTAACCAAGACAGTCAGAATACAACATCCGACAATTTAACCAAGACAGTCAGAATACAACATCCGACAATTTAACCAAGACAGTCAGAATACAACATCCGACAATTTAACCAAGACAGTCAGAATACAACATCCGACAATTTAACCAAGACAGTCAGAATACAACATCCGACAATTTAACCAAGACAGTCAGAATACAACATCCGACAATTTAACCAAGACAGTCAGAATACAACATCCGACAATTTAACCAAGACAGTCAGAATACAACATCCGACAATTTAACCAAGACAGTCAGAATACAACATCCGACAATTTAACCAAGACAGTCAGAATACAACATCCGACAATTTAACCAAGACAGTCAGAATACAACATCCGACAATTTAACCAAGACAGTCAGAATACAACATCCGACAATTTAACCAAGACAGTCAGAATACAACATCCGACAATTTAACCAAGACAGTCAGAATACAACATCCGACAATTTAACCAAGACAGTCAGAATACAACATCCGACAATTTAACCAGATCGATGCTCACTGCGCCGCAGTGAGCCAGAACCATGCTCACTGCGCCGCAGTGAGCCAGAACCATGCTCACTGCGCCGCAGTGAGCCAGAACCAGCTCACTGCGCCGCAGTGAGCCAGAACCATGCTCACTGCGCCGCAGTGAGCCAGAACCATGCTCACTGCGCCGCAGTGAGCCAGAACCATGCTCACTGCGCCGCAGTGAGCCAGAACCATGCTCACTGCGCCGCAGTGAGCCAGAACCATGCTCACTGCGCCGCAGTGAGCCAGAACCATGCTCACTGCGCCGCAGTGAGCCAGAACCATGCTCACTGCGCCGCAGTGAGCCAGAACCATGCTCACTGCGCCGCAGTGAGCCAGAACCATGCTCACTGCGCCGCAGTGAGCCAGAACCAGCTCACTGCGCCGCAGTGAGCCAGAACCATGCTCACTGCGCCGCAGTGAGCCAGAACCATGCTCACTGCGCCGCAGTGAGCCAGAACCATGCTCACTGCGCCGCAGTGAGCCAGAACCATGCTCACTGCGCCGCAGTGAGCCAGAACCAGCTCACTGCGCCGCAGTGAGCCAGAACCATGCTCACTGCGCCGCAGTGAGCCAGAACCATGCTCACTGCGCCGCAGTGAGCCAGAACCAGCTACTGCGCCGCAGTGAGCCAGAACCATGCTCACTGCGCCGCAGTGAGCCAGAACCATGCTCACTGCGCCGCAGTGAGCCAGAACCATGCTCACTGCGCCGCAGTGAGCCAGAACCATGCTCACTGCGCCGCAGTGAGCCAGAACCATGCTCACTGCGCCGCAGTGAGCCAGAACCATGCTCACTGCGCCGCAGTGAGCCAGAACCATGCTCACTGCGCCGCAGTGAGCCAGAACCATGCTCACTGCGCCGCAGTGAGCCAGAACCATGCTCACTGCGCCGCAGTGAGCCAGAACCAGCTCACTGCGCCGCAGTGAGCCAGAACCATGCTCACTGCGCCGCAGTGAGCCAGAACCATGCTCACTGCGCCGCAGTGAGCCAGAACCATGCTCACTGCGCCGCAGTGAGCCAGAACCATGCTCACTGCGCCGCAGTGAGCCAGAACCATGCTCACTGCGCCGCAGTGAGCCAGAACCATGCTCACTGCGCCGCAGTGAGCCAGAACCATGCTCACTGCGCCGCAGTGAGCCAGAACCATGCTCACTGCGCCGCAGTGAGCCAGAACCATGCTCACTGCGCCGCAGTGAGCCAGAACCATGCTCACTGCGCCGCAGTGAGCCAGAACCATGCTCACTGCGCCGCAGTGAGCCAGAACCATGTCACTGCGCCGCAGTGAGCCAGAACCATGCTCACTGCGCCGCAGTGAGCCAGAACCATGCTCACTGCGCCGCAGTGAGCCAGAACCATGCTCACTGCGCCGCAGTGAGCCAGAACCATGCTCACTGCGCCGCAGTGAGCCAGAACCATGCTCACTGCGCCGCAGTGAGCCAGAACCAGCTACTGCGCCGCAGTGAGCCAGAACCATGCTCACTGCGCCGCAGTGAGCCAGAACCATGCTCACTGCGCCGCAGTGAGCCAGAACCATGCTCACTGCGCCGCAGTGAGCCAGAACCATGCTCACTGCGCCGCAGTGAGCCAGAACCATGCTCACTGCGCCGCAGTGAGCCAGAACCAGCTCACTGCGCCGCAGTGAGCCAGAACCATGCTCACTGCGCCGCAGTGAGCCAGAACCATGCTCACTGCGCCGCAGTGAGCCAGAACCATGCTCACTGCGCCGCAGTGAGCCAGAACCATGCTACTGCGCCGCAGTGAGCCAGAACCATGCTCACTGCGCCGCAGTGAGCCAGACCAGCTCACTGCGCCGCAGTGAGCCAGAACCATGCTCACTGCGCCGCAGTGAGCAGAACCATGCCACTGCGCCGCAGTGAGCCAGAACCATGCTCACTGCGCCGCAGTGAGCCAGAACCATGCTCACTGCGCCGCAGTGAGCCAGAACCATGCTCACTGCGCCGCAGTGAGCCAGAACCATGCTCACTGCGCCGCAGTGAGCCAGAACCATGCTCACTGCGCCGCAGTGAGCCAGAACCATGCTCACTGCGCCGCAGTGAGCCAGAACCATGCTCACTGCGCCGCAGTGAGCCAGAACCATGCTCACTGCGCCGCAGTGAGCCAGAACCATGCTCACTGCGCCGCAGTGAGCCAGAACCATGCTCACTGCGCCGCAGTGAGGAAGGTGTGCCCACTGCGCCGCAGTGGCCACCTCCTGCAGCCTGCACCTGCAGTTCCAAGTGCAGAAAACCAAACCCAAAACACTCCAATTCGACCCAAATCAAATCAAAATGACTCGTAAGAGTTTGTAACTCAATTTGAAGCCTAACCAAACATCATTAACCATAAATACACATAACCCAACCCATAATTTCATCCATAACATCATCGAATCTTCCGAAATGATCAAATCAAACCAAACCCAAAACACTCCAATTCGACCCAAATCAAATCAAAATGACTCGTAAGAGTTTGTAACTCAATTTGAAGCCTAACCAAACATCATTAACCATAAATACACATAACCCAACCCATAATTTCATCCATAACATCATCGAATCTTCCGAAATGATCAAATCAAACCAAACCCAAAACACTCCAATTCGACCCAAATCAAATCAAAATGACTCGTAAGAGTTTGTAACTCAATTTGAAGCCTAACCAAACATCATTAACCATAAATACACATAACCCAACCCATAATTTCATCCATAACATCATCGAATCTTCCGAAATGATCAAATCAAACCAAACCCAAAACACTCCAATTCGACCCAAATCAAATCAAAATGACTCGTAAGAGTTTGTAACTCAATTTGAAGCCTAACCAAACATCATTAACCATAAATACACATAACCCAACCCATAATTTCATCCATAACATCATCGAATCTTCCGAAATGATCAAACCAAACCCAAAACACTCCAATTCGACCCAAATCAAATCAAAATGACTCGTAAGAGTTTGTAACTCAATTTGAAGCCTAACCAAACATCATTAACCATAAATACACATAACCCAACCCATAATTTCATCCATAACATCATCGAATCTTCCGAAATGATCAAATCAAACCAAAACCCTATTTAAACCCTAATTCCATTTTTAAGTCGTTTTAGGCCATGTAGAAACTCGAAATGACTAGAAAAGAGTAAGTAAACATAAATAGACGCAAAAGGGATGATTTAGA
>CM067167.1:108555190-108565190 GCA_034093135.1 Erigeron breviscapus | reverse complement strand
CAAGAACTCTCAAATCCTCAAGAACTCTCAAATCCTCAAGAACTCTCAAATCCTCAAGAACTCTCAAATCCTCAAGAACTCTCAAATCCTCAAGAACTCTCAAATCCTCAAGAACTCTCAAATCCTCAAGAACTCTCAAATCCTCAAGAACTCTCAAATCCTCAAGAACTCTCAAATCCTCAAGAACTCTCAAATCCTCAAGAACTCTCAAATCCTCAAGAACTCTCAAATCCTCAAGAACTCTCAAATCCTCAAGAACTCTCAAATCCTCAAGAACTCTCAAATCCTCAAGAACTCTCAAATCCTCAAGAACTCTCAAATCCTCAAGAACTCTCAAATCCTCAAGAACTCTCAAATCCTCAAGAACTCTCAAATCCTCAAGAACTCTCAAATCCTCAAGAACTCTCAAATCCTCAAGAACTCTCAAATCCTCAAGAACTCTCAAATCCTCAAGAACTCTCAAATCCTCAAGAACTCTCAAATCCTCAAGAACTCTCAAATCCTCAAGAACTCTCAAATCCTCAAGAACTCTCAAATCCTCAAGAACTCTCAAAGTCCTCAAGAACTCTCAAACCTCAAGAACTCTCAAATCCTCAAGAACTCTCAAATCCTCAAGAACTCTCAAATCCTCAAGAACTCTCAAATCCTCAAGAACCCTCAAATGACCATTTGAGTGTTCTTTCCACAAGAAACTATTTTGCTCGTTCCCAAGAACCCTCAAATAACACTTAGGAATATTTGAGTTAATGTTTCAACTGCTGTCAAGACGCAGAACCAACATTAACTCAGCCAATGTTTATACTGCTGTAAATATACGCAGAACCAACATTAGCTACGACAATGTTTCTATTGCTGTGAATACGCAGAAACAACATTATCTATATTACCTATTGGAAGTATTCATTAAGTTAATGTTTCTCCTGCTGTTAATACGCAGAAACACAATTAACTTAACTTCCATCTGGAAGTACATTAAGTTAATATTTCAACTGATGTTAAACGCAGAAACAATATTAACTTAATGACTCTTTACATGTAATGTCTAGAACCTGCAAAACACAAATAATAAACACACATATAAACATAAATGGATCCCAATATGATCAACAATATATGCCAAGGTAATATTATTGACAAACGGTAATTACAAGATAAATTACAAGACTTGAATATATATAAATATACATCACACATATAGAATGCTTTTGTCACTGAGAAACATGCACCAACAGTCCCATAGGTTGCTATTCGATGTCCAGTCCCAATTTCCACAGATTTTCTTACAAACATTAAATAAACGAGAAACATCCATATGAGATTCCATAATAGCACAAACATGTAAATTATTTTCCTTAACCACTTGTTGAACCTCAGTTTGTTTCACTGAGCGGTTCAAACCCCTTATGTTCCATGCTATTATACTACCCATTAGATACCTGCACACCGGGAGTACTTGCCCCCTCAGGTAGGTGGAACTGTCCCATCAGCCATAAAACTCGCTGTCTCATCTGGTATTTCGATTGTTTCCACATCAGATTCCTCCTCATAAAACCATTCTGATTGCTTCGATATCTGCTTAGTTAACGGATCAGTAGCTGGTTTCTCGACAGGTTCTTTAACTTCTTCCTGTATATCTTTTTCAGCTCCTTCTCCATAATCATTCAGAAGCTCGTATGGATTCTTGGTTTGCACTGTAGACGAGCTAGTACCTATTGTGCTATCATTTTGATTAGCCTTGGGTCGATATTCAAAAATTTGCTTCTGCTTGTTCACATAAAACCCTTTCTTGCAATCTTCTTTGGTTCTTGGAACCCATCCCCATCTACTTTTGCCACACTTTTTTCCTTGTTTTCTTAGGACATTGTGAATCATTATGGCCAAAAATGCAACATGTGGAACATCTAGGAGGTTTCCATTCGTACTCAACCCTTACTTTCTCTGTAACGTATCCATCACCATCCAATTCAGGGACAACTATAAGCAATTCGTTTTTGAATTCATTTTCAGCAGAGATCTCAATAAGGGCTCTAGCATAATCTCCTCTACCCCAGATTCTAAGCACTTTGTACTTGTGAAGAATCAAGCATCTTAGGATTTCATAGTTTTGAGGTCAAAAGACTAAGGTCATCTTCTGTATAAGTTGCCAATTGGACTTCATGTAGCTTGATCCAAACGACAATATTCTTAATTTCCTCTTTCTTTAGTGACATAGTAGGGGACCAGATGTTAAGCAATAAAGGAACATACCGTATCATCCAAGGACCTTCTTCTAAAACCTTAGTCATGCCCGCTTTTGTATTGAACTTAAAAAAGAAAAAGCCACTCGCATTCATCATGACCTTGGTAACCCCATATTTAACCCAATTATTCTTCACATAATTATCAACAACCGGAAAGGCTAAGCGGTTACCAAGAAAATAACCAACAAGAGTATTGTTAAATCAATCATTTACTTCTCTAACTGATTCTTTTGGAAGAACAACATCCACACCATCTCTTACTTCCGTTTCTTCGAGTTTCCTAAAATTAATTTTCTTCTTTTCTGGAACCTTTTGTAGCTTATTAGCATAGGAAGTTTTCCCTTCATGCACCTCTTTCCTTGCTTCATCAAAATGAACTTTGTGTACATCATTGATAACAACACTGTTATAACACGATTTCTATCACTGAATTCAATTCATCAATGGCGGTTTGGATAGTGTGTGTTCTTGGTGTTTGTGTGTGTTTTGAGAGAGAATCGTAGGTAACTGTGTGTGAATTAACAGGTATAAAAGTTATGTGTAATGTTATGTGTAATGTTATGATCTCTAAGGTATGAGAGGGCTATTTATAGTCTAATTCTACAATTATGCTAATTGTCACAATTAGCCCCTCAACCTTTGTAATCATTTATCTATGAATTAACAACAAGAAATTCCTCTAATCTAGATTACAATTTATCACTATTTTTGGATTTCTAACATTCTCCCCCTTAGTGATACATTGTAATGAAGTACGTGTTATATTGTCTTGTAGGAATGAATTTGATGAGCCCGGTGGTGAAGACAATTGGGGTGTTGAAACAAGTCTTCAAAGCTTTCTCTTTTGTCTTTGGAGAACTTGATTCAGTCTTGATCTTGGTCTTGAACTTCTTGAAGTTAAATCATGTGAGGATTCTCAATGTTCTTTTAGAACAGAGAATAATGAATGCGTGTGAGTCTTGAATGAAGAGAATTATTGAATCATGAATAAGAGTTGTCTTTTGAAATGCGAAAGGTATGAATCTTGGTTTCGAATGTTTCAATCTTCGATTCTTGAGTGAAATTCAACTTTTCGATTCTTCAGTTTTAATTCTTGAATGAATTTCATCTTCTTGGAATAAAGTTTCATGAATATGAACTCTCCCCCTTGATGTATGCATTGGAGTTTCTTGAACAAAATGTTGTTGTATGACTTGAAGATCTTTGAATGAAATGTATTTGATGAAGACTCTGTTAAAGCTTTTACTTCTTTGACTTGAATCTTCTAACCAATCTCTGATCCTTTTTGAAGCTTTGATCTTTGTCATATCAATTCGAACACCTTGGAGAGTAAGCAATTGAATGAGATTTGGATGAAATTCTTACGAAGTAATCATGCTCCCCCTCAATCCATGATTATAAACATTTTGGAGCATCTTTGAACTTTTGAAGCATCTTGAGTGAAAATCTTTTCATCTTCGGTTTCATTCTTATCTTTGACGTCAATTCAGATTCCCCCTTTTTTAAAATCAAAAATTCAATCACCTAAAGTCTAGTGAAAATCTGAAACTATTGTCACATCATGAATAATTTTCTCCCCCTATACACAAACTTTGATAAGCCTAGAACTTTGATAAGCCTAAACTTTGATAAGCCTAAACCCAATTGAAACAACCAAACACAAACTTTTCTCCTTGTTTCCTTATCAATTAGTGAATCAATCATAATATTTTCTCCCCCTCATAATGACATCATTGGGAACCAATGTCATTATGTACACATTTGATTGATTAAATGTCAAAAGAAACCATAAAGAAATTGCAACCATCAAAACATCAACCCAAACCATTAGCCCAACCCAAGAAATCCTAGGGGTGACTAAAATGTAAGATCGAAGTTGTTGGTACAAACGTTATATCATGGTGTTGGTGTTTTCTGTGTTTGTGTGATGAGAAATGAAACCGGATAAGAATGATCCGTTAGCATGTTCAAAAATCGAAAGGATTAATGAAATGACCGATTGAAATGTATAACATTTTTCGGATTTCCTATGTATCATTGAGATATGCACAAAACAATTCTCTAACATAGTTCAGTCTGCGGCTTTGCAACCACGAGATTGCTTCAAAGAATATAAATCATGGTTAACACTACCGAAGCATTTGATAACCACAATTTTATCCTTAAAGACTTTTTAGGGAAAACCGAGGTCACTTAGACTTCTTGTTAACTCAATAATCACATAAATGTAATCATGAGACCTACGTTCAACGTTGGAAAAGATGTTAGCATTGGTAGGATTTCCATTCGATCATCGTGGAATATCAATTGAGATATCACTACGAATGTTCCGGCTATATCACAAAGATATGACTCGAATGTGTTCTAATACAAATGAATGATGATCAAATTAATGACCAAACAAGATAGCTCTAGACACATCGTGATCAAAATGAAGTCGGGGACTGGAGCAGAATGTCGCCCTTTTTCAATATCAACATCTTCCAAATGAAGAGTCAATAGAAATGTGGAAATCTCCGTGAGAAATGAAACCGGATAAGAATGATCCGTTAGCATGTTCAAAAATCGAAAGGATTAATGAAATGACCGATTGAAATGTATAACATTTTTCGGATTTCCTATGTATCATTGAGATATGCACAAAACAATTCTCTAACATAGTTCAGTCTGCGGCTTTGCAACCACGAGATTGCTTCAAAGAATATAAATCATGGTTAACACTACCGAAGCATTTGATAACCACAATTTTATCCTTAAAGACTTTTTAGGGAAAACCGAGGTCACTTAGACTTCTTGTTAACTCAATAATCACATAAATGTAATCATGAGACCTACGTTCAACGTTGGAAAAGATGTTAGCATTGGTAGGATTTCCATTCGATCATCGTGGAATATCAATTGAGATATCACTACGAATGTTCCGGCTATATCACAAAGATATGACTCGAATGTGTTCTAATACAAATGAATGATGATCAAATTAATGACCAAACAAGATAGCTCTAGACACATCGTGATCAAAATGAAGTCGGGGACTGGAGCAGAAAGGCGTTCGATCCTTTGCGTCTCATATCAACAATTGAGAGTTTTGACAACTTTATTTGAACAACTTGATTGCTATCACCCATACATATTCATATAAGAACACTTGGAAGTACACAAAGGCGTTCGATCCTTTGCGTCTCATATCAACAATTGAGAGTTTTGACAACTTTATTTGAACAACTTGATTGCTATCACCCATACATATTCATATAAGAACACTTGGAAGTACACAAAGGCGTTCGATCCTTTGCGTCTCATATCAACAATTGAGAGTTTTGACAACTTTATTTGAACAACTTGATTGCTATCACCCATACATATTCATATAAGAACACTTGGAAGTACACAAAGGCGTTCAATCCTTCGCATCTTACAACAACAAGTTGGAGGCAATTAAAACATTTAAGCAAATGAAAATCCAATCAATTGTTCAAGATGAGACAACAAGGGAGTACACAAAGGCGTTCGATCCTTTGCGTCTCATATCAACAATTGAGAGTTTTGACAACTTTATTTGAACAACTTGATTGCTATCACCCATACATATTCATATAAGAACACTTGGAAGTACACAAAGGCGTTCAATCCTTCGCATCTTACAACAACAAGTTGGAGGCAATTAAAACATTTAAGCAAATGAAAATCCAATCAATTGTTCAAGATGAGACAACAAGGGAGTACACAAAGGCGTTCGATCCTTTGCGTCTCATATCAACAATTGAGAGTTTTGACAACTTTATTTGAACAACTTGATTGCTATCACCCATACATATTCATATAAGAACACTTGGAAGTACACAAAGGCGTTCGATCCTTTGCGTCTCATATCAACAATTGAGAGTTTTGACAACTTTATTTGAACAACTTGATTGCTATCACCCATACATATTCATATAAGAACACTTGGAAGTACACAAAGGCGTTCGATCCTTTGCGTCTCATATCAACAATTGAGAGTTTTGACAACTTTATTTGAACAACTTGATTGCTATCACCCATACATATTCATATAAGAACACTTGGAAGTACACAAAGGCGTTCGATCCTTCGCATCTTACAACAACAAGTTGGAGGCAATTAAAACATTTAAGCAAATGAAAATCCAATCAATTGTTCAAGATGAGACAACAAGGGAGTACACAAAGGCGTTCAATCCTTCGCATCTTACAACAACAAGTTGGAGGCAATTAAAACATTTAAGCAAATGAAAATCCAATCAATTGTTCAAGATGAGACAACAAGGGAGTACACAAAGGCGTTCGATCCTTTGCGTCTCATATCAACAATTGAGAGTTTTGAAAAAAAAAAAAAAAAAAAAAAAAAAAAAAAAAAAAAAAAAAAAAAAAAAAAAAAAAAAAAAAAAAAAAAAAAAAAAAAAAAAAAAAAAAAAAAAAAAAAAAAAAAAAAAAAAAAAAAAAAAAAAAAAAAAAAAAAAAATTTGGCACACATTTGAAGTTTTGAAAGTGTTTGAAATCACAAACTCCTCCTTAATCTATGCAAGAATAGATCAAAAAGTTTTCCATAGAAAGGTGGAGCAAAAATTGGTTTTGTGAGATCAAAAGTAGTAAAATCTTTGTTGTGATATTTTTGAAAAAAAAATTTGGCACACATTTGAAGTTTTGAAAGTGTTTGAAATCACAAACTCCTCCTTAATCTATGCAAGAATAGATCAAAAAGTTTTCCATAGAAAGGTGGAGCAAAAATTGGTTTTGTGAACAAATCTGCAAGTTGAAAATCAGTACCCACAAAGTAGAGCTCGATGTCACCTTTCTCAATATGATCTTTGAGAAAATGATATCTAACATCAATATGCTTTGAGCGAGAGTGGTTTACTGAGTTGACTGCAATGGCAATGGCACTCTGAGAATCACAATAGATAGGGATATGATCAAATTTCAGACCATAATCAGTTAGTTGTGTCTTCATCCATAAAACTTGAGCACAACAACTAGCCGCAGCCACATATTCTGCTTCAGCCGTTGATAGAGACACACAATTCTGTTTCTTGGAAGACCAACTCACAATTTTATCGCCTAAAAATTGTAGAGTACCGGAAGTGCTCTTGCGATCAAGTTTACAACCTGCATGATCTGCATCTGAATATGCAGTTAGATTGAATCCAGTATCCCTTGGATACCAGAGACCTAAATCGGGTGTCCCCTTCAGATAACGAAAGATTCGTTTCACAGCTTGATAATGTAAATCAGTTGGAGCAGCTTGATATCTAGCACACATACATGTTGCAAACATTATATCTGGTCGAGATGCTGTTAGGTACAACAACGAACCAATCATACTTCGATATCTCTTTTGGTCAAATGGTTTCCCATTTGTGTCAGCATTTATGTTTGTTCGAGCAGCCATTGGGGTAGATATTGAAGAACATGAAGTCATATCAAACTTTTTCAACATGTCATTTATGTATTTACCTTGTGATATAAAAATACCAGTTGGTAACTGTTTGATTTGAAGACCCAAAAAGTAATTCATTTCCCCAATCATACTCATTTCAAAATGATTAACCATAAGAGATGAAAAGTTTCGGCAAAATGTTTGACTGGTCGACCCAAAGATAATGTCATCAACATATATTTGAACAAGTAGAACGTGCTTACCTTGTTTGCGAATGAACAAGGTAGGGTCAATTGTGCCTTTGGTAAAGCCACCTCTTAGTAAGAAAGTAGTTAAAGAATCATACCATGCTCGGGGTGCTTGCTTAAGACCGTAGAGAGCCTTGTCTAACCTGTAGACATGGTTTGGCCTTTGAGGATCAACAAAACCTTCTGGTTGATCAACGTAAACTTCTTCTTTGAGGTCACCATTCAAGAAAGCAGTCTTCACATCCATTTGAAACACAGTAAAGTTTCTGAATGCGGCATAAGCTAAGAATATCCGAATGGCCTCCATTCTTGCTACTGGAGCAAAAGTTTCGTCGAAGTCAACACCAGGTTGTTGGCAATAACCCTTTGCAACAAGTCGAGCTTTATTCCTTACTACCACTCCATTCTCATCCTTTTTGTTTTTGAATATCCACTTTGTTCCTATTGGATCATCTTTTCTAGGATTTGGAACTAATCTCCATACCTTCAGTCTTTCAAATTGCGCGAGTTCATCTTGCATTGCCTTAACCCACTCTGGATCACGAAGAGCTTCAGATACGGTTTTGGGTTCGATGTTGCTAAGAGAAAGTGCAACAAGACACTCATTTACTGAGGTACGAGTAGTTACTCCTGCTTGTGGATCTCCAATTATTTGATCAGTAGGATGGTCTTTCTGCATACGTGTCCACTTGTGAGCATGAGGAAGAGGATCTTGTTGTTGAAGATCAACTTCACCATCATTAAAACTTGAGTTTTGTTGAGAGATGGAGTCATAACTTGGTATAACTCTTTCCTCATAAGCTGGATGATCAAAATCAAGTGGTACATACACATTTGGAGTGTTTAATGGATTTGTTGTCTGAGTTAATCGAGAAGGTGGTTCTTGAACATTCACTTGAGAAGCATTATCAGAAGAGGATGGTGGAGAAGTATCAGTAGAAGAGAATTCTTGCTCTGAAGAACTTGATGAAGATTCATGAATGTTGTCAGGAACTGGATCGTTGTTATGAAGAGGTTCATTGTTTTGAATTGGTTCAACGATGACCTGAGGTTCTTGATCATGAATCGGTTTGAATTATAGAATTCTTCAAAAAGAATATCTAATTCATCACTTGTTGGAGTTGGAAACTTCTTGAATTTAGAAGCTAAGGTAGAATTCCTTGTAGAAGTACTTGAAGCATTTGGATCTTTACTTGTTGGTAGCAAACTTTCTTGCTCAAAAATCATGCCTGACATCTCATCAAACCAAACATTCATTGTTTCTTGAATAGTGTTGGTTCGACGATTATAGATTCGATAGGCAATTGATGTTTTGGAATAACCAACAAAATATCCTTCATCACCTTTCTTCTCGAACTTTCCAAGATTCTCCCGATCATTCAAAGTATAACAAACACACCCAAATATATGAAAGTAGTTGATGTTGGGTTTGCGTTTGTTGATAACCTCATAAGGAGTCTTTTCGAAACGCTGATTGATAATGGACCGATTCTGAGTGTGACATGCAGTGTCAACAGCTTCAGCCCACATATTGGATGGCAATTTGGAATAAGCAAGCATTGTCCTTGCTGCTTCCACCAGCGATCGATTTCTCCTTTCAACAACACCGTTTTGTTGTGGGGTGCGAACTGCTGAGAATTGATGAGTAATACCTTTGGATTTGCAGAATTCATCAAAAACAGCATTCTTGAACTTAGTTCCGTTATCCGAACGGATGTAACGAACTGGAAGTTGAAGATTTACTTGAGTATTAGTGATGAAATCTATCAACATCTGAGTTGTTTCATCTTTGGATGCAAGGAACTTGACCCAAGTATATCTTGAATAATCATCAACAATAACCAAGATGTATTTCTTCCCATTTCGGCTTTGTACTTTCATCGGCCCACAAAGATCCACGTGAAGCAAATGAAGAGGTGCTAAAGAATTTGGAGATTTCTTCGGTTTATGAGAAGCTCTCTTAATCTTCCCAACAGCGCAAGAAGGACAAACATGCTCACTTTCATACTTATAGTCAGGTAAGCCTTTAACAAGATGCTTGTTGACCAAAATACTTGTTATAACACGATTTTAACTACTGAATTCGATTCATCAATGGTGGATTTGGTGAGTGTG
>CM067167.1:108530074-108554190 GCA_034093135.1 Erigeron breviscapus | reverse complement strand
AGAGAATTAAACAAGCTAACGGTGAAGAATCGTTATCCTCTTCTTAGGATTGACGATTTATTTGACCAACTTCAAGGTGCTCAATATTTCTCCAAGATTGATTTGAGGTCGGGTTACCATCAATTGAGGGTCCATGAAGATGACATTCCTAAAACCACTTTCCGAACAAGATATGGGCATTTCGAATTCACGGTGATGCCTTTTGGGTTGAGGAATGCACCGACGGTGTTCATGGATTTAATGAACCGGGTGTGTCGGCCCTACTTGGATGAGTTTGTCATTGTCTTTATTGATGACATACTCATTTATTCTAAAATGAAAGAAGATCATGCCGAGCATTTGAAGAAGGTGTCGGAGTTACTTCGGGAGGAGAATTTGTATGCCAAGTTCTCCAAATGTGAATTTTGGCTAGAAAAGGTTCATTTCCTTGGTCACGTGGTGAGCAAGGAGGGAATTCATGTGGACCCTAGCAAAATCGAGGCGGTTAAGAATTGGAGACGACCCGAGACGTCAACCGAGATTCGCCAATTTCTTGGTTTGGCGGGTTATTATAGGAGGTTTATTGAGGGCTTCTCGAAAATCGCCCAACCTTTGACCTTGTTGAAACAACGGGAAAAGAGGTTTGATTGGGGTGAAAAGCAAGAACGGGCCTTCCAATTGCTTAATGACAAGTTATGTGATGCACCAATCTTAAGTTTGCACGATGGAGCCGACGATTTTATTGTGTATTGTGATGCATCCGGGCAAGGCTTAGGATGTGTATTGATGCAAAGGCGTAAGGTGATTGCATATGCATCTAGACAATTGATGGTGCATGAAAAGAATTACCCGACACATGACTTGGAGTTAGGAGCGGTCGTGTTTCCTTTGAAGTGTTGGAGGCATTATTTGTATGGCACCAAGAGTGTGATCTATACCGATCACAAAAGCCTACAACACATCTTTGATCAAAGCGAGTTGAATATGAGGCAACGAAGGTGGTTAGAACTTTTTAGTGATTATGATTGTGTTATCCGGTATCACCCGGGTAAAGGCAATGTGGTAGCCGATGCGTTGAGCCGAAAAGAACGCGTAAAACCAAGAAGAATTAGAGCCATGAGCCTCACCGTGCAAAGAAGTGTTCGTGATACCATAATTGAAGCTCAAAGAATGGCTACCTTACCCGAAAACTTTATTAATTAAGCACTTCATGGGCTAGAAGAACAATTTGATCGGAAGTATGATGATGGTTTGTATTTTGTAGAACGATTATGGATTCCCGTCTTTGGGGGTCTAAGATTGAAGTTGATGAATGAAGCCCATAAGTCGGCATACTCGGTTCACCCGGGGTCCGACAAAATGTACTTTGATATGAGAGACTTGTATTGGTGGCCAGGGATGAAGAAAGATATTGCTAGGTATGTGAGTGAATGCATTACATGTTTGCAAGCAAAGGCCGACCACAAGAAACCACCCGGTTTACTATTTCAACCGGTAACACCGGAGTGGAAATGGGAAGGAATTGCTATGGACTTCATCACGAAGTTACCTAGCCAAGTAGTGGTCGTGACACCATTTGGGTGATTGTTGATCGATTGACTAAATCGGCTCACTTTTTAGCTATCCGGGAAGATGATAAGTTTGACACCATGGCACGTTTGTACATCAAAGAGGTGGTATCCAAACATGGAGTGCCGATTTCCATAATAACCGATCGGGATACCCGATTTACTTCAAAGTTTTGGAAGGCGTTCCAAAAAGCGATGGGTACTCAACTCGATATGAGTACGGCGTTCCATCCACAAACCGACGGTCAAAGTGAAAGAACGATCCAAACGCTTGAAGATATGTTAAGAGCTTGTGCCATCGAGTTTGGTGGCAATTAGGATGTGTATCTCCCTTTGGTGGAATTCTCCTACAATAATAGTTACCATGCTAGTATTCAAATGGCGCCGTTTAAATCCTTGTATGGGAGAAAGTGTAGATCACCACTTGCTTGGGCGGAGATTGGTGAAAGCCAACTCATTGGACCCAAGATTGTTGTTGAAACGAAAAAAGTGATCTCACAAATCAAGGAAAAGTTTAGAGTGGCCCGAGAACGAAAATTGAAATATGCTAACGTGAGACGAAGACCTCTCGAGTTTGAGGTAGGTGATTTTGTTTTGTTGAAACAAAAAGTGATCTCACAAATCAAGGAAAAGTTTAGAGTGGCCCGAGAACGAAAATTGAAATATGCTAACGTGAGACGAAGACCTCTCGAGTTTGAGGTAGGTGATTTTGTTTTGTTGAAGGTATCCCCATGGAAGGGAGTAGTTCATTTTGTGAAGCGTGGCAAGTTGGGGCCAAGGTATATTGGCTCATTCAAGATCTTGGAGCGTGTTGGCCCGGTTGCTTATCGTTTGGAGCTCCCTCAAGACTTGAGTGGAGTTCATAATGTGTTTCATGTTTGTAATCTTAGGAAGTGTTTGGCGGATCCAACACTTCATGTACCTCTCGAGGAAATTAGGGTAGATAAAACGTTAAGGTTTGTGGAAGAACCGATAGAGATACTTGATCGCCAAACTAAAAAGTTAAAGAATACTTGGTACACGATCGTCAAGGTGAGATGGCAAGCTAGGTGCGGACCCGAGTTCACTTGGGAACGTGAAGATTCTATGAAAGACAAGTATCCTCATTTGTTTAGTGATTAGGGTTTTGATCGAATTTCGGGACGAAATTCCGTTAACGGGGGGATGATATAACATTTGTGATTTTTGACTTACGTTGACCCATTAGTTTTGTGTTCGATTCGATGTAATTAAATTGGTTGATAATATGTGATCGAGTTAAATATGATTTAAGTTGTGTTCAAGGTGCGTTATGTGATCGATTGGTCGTTTAATGGAATGTTCGATGTTAGTTATGGTGTAACTAAGTTAATTAAGTGTATGGGTTGACCCAAACCCAAACCCATACCCATGACCCATGTGCACTTACCAAACCCTATCCCCACCCTTTTTCCTCATCCACTCGTTCGCTTTCTCTTATCTCTCTATCTTTCTACATTCATTGCAAGAAAAACCCTTGCATCTACCTCTCTCTCTCTAAAATTAATGCATCAAATTAGTGTTTCAAGCAAGAATTAGTTGGGGGTTTTCATCTTCATCACCATCTTAACAACATATTAAAAATTTGGAGTTTCAAGTGCAAGAAAACAATCATTTCGGGTCAAATTCGGATTTAACTCTTTGGTGGAAGATTTTGGTAAGTTAAACTCATCCCAAGTTCACTATTTTATGCTTATAATCGTGTTTCATTGATAAATGTAAGTAATCTTGGTCAATTTCAAGTCAAAAACGAATTTGGGTCAAACTAGGGTTTCATTAGGGTTGAAATGGGTTAAGGATCGATTTGGGCAAGATTTGGTGTTATCAATCGAGTTTGTGATGTGGGTTATGTTCATTTATGTTTAAGTTTGAGTCTTGAAGCTTCTCCTAGTCGATTTTGAGGTCAAAATGAGGTTTTAGTTGGAAATTTGGGGTTTATGTCCGTCATAGGGAGCACGGCCTCTGAGAGGCTGAGCACGGCCTTTGCTCTGCACAAGAGCCGTGCTCTACTAACCTCACCGGCTACTTTTTCTCTTCCCGCTTCGTTCTACTTTCAATTGCCTTGTAACTTCAAGGGAAGTCTTATAACATCATTCTAAGGTCAACAAAACTGTTTAAACTCAAATCTAAACACTTTGATTTTCATGTCGATTTTGGTGCTAAGTCATTTAAAACATATTTGACCAAAACTCTTCCTTTGTATCCAAACCTTCTAAAATCACTTCTAATGTATCTTCGGGGGTTGTGGCATCGTATAACTAGTTAGACCTTATCGTTTGGGATACCTTGTGATACTATGATGTTGATGTAATAGGGTTGTGATCGTATGCTCCCCGCTCACCCGCTTAAGCTCATTCTAACAACATCTAAGGCAAAGGTGAGTTTGTAGCCCCTTTACATTACATGATTTTGGGGTGAAAAGTGTACATTGTGTTTCTTTGGCTTGTTTGATCGTTATATGGTCGTTTAATTATTTAATCAAGGTTATATGATCGTTTGTCTATTGTATCAAGGTTATGTGTTCGTTTAATTGTTGAATCTAGATTATATGATCATTTATTGATCAAATCAAGGTTATGTGATCATTTATTGATCCAATCAAGGTTGTATGTTCGTTTTATGTTCGAATCAAGGTTATATGATCATTTATTGATCAAATCAAGGTTATGTGATCATTTATTGATCCAATCAAGGTTGTATGTTCGTTTTATGTTCGAAAAAGGTTATATGATCATTTATTGATCAAATCAAGGTTATGTGATCATTTATTGATCCAATCAAGGTCGTATGTTCGTTTTATGTTCGAATCAAGGTTATATGATCATTTATTGATCAAATCAAGGTTATGTGATCATTTATTGATCCAATCAAGGTTGTATGTTCGTTTTATGTTCGTATCAAGGTTATGTGATCGTTATGATTTAATCAAGCTTAAATGGTTGTTATCCCGACACTTGTTTCTTATTGTCAAAACCTACGAACTCACCAACTTTATGTTGACGCATTTTAGTACACTTTTCAGGTAATCGAGTGAATCAAAGACGTGATGGATGATTGCATAGCATGTGTTAGGATTGAGCTTGGAATTTTGTGGATCCGTGATTCATTGCTCACGTTTATGGGTTATGCCTAGGATCGTTGGCCATCATTCACTATATTTTTGTAAACTATTGATGGTGTTGTGCTTCTTGTGCATTATTTGATTCCGATACTTGTATTTGTACTTGAATTATGTATGGATTACTTTAATCCTTGAATGCATTTAGTTGTCTCTACTTAATTTCCATGTCACGCTGAACTTTTCTTATAATGCCCCATATTTCCGCTTGTTGGGGTGTTACAAACTCTCTCTCCCTTGCTTTTTCACTCCTCAACTAATTACCTAGCCTCACTCTTATTTTTTAGGGGCTCCCCAATGTATGACATATATATGGCGTCATATGTGGTAAGTCCCCCACCCTCTTATTAGATTGTGTAAAAAAGTATCATATGCCTTAGTCTAGGATTACACCACACACGAATTACCACATATTGATTTATTTATGGCTTTGTGTCATCTCATGCTTTAGCCTTTTGATTTTCTATCATTTAGCTTCCACTTTAGTTTGTCGTATTAATTCGATTTCTTGTATAATTTGAACATACTCTTTAAAGTAGTATGAATGCCATCTTTTTGTGGGACTCATCTAACTGAATATGATATATCATTTCATATATGATTAAAGTTGGTTTGATCGGAATTTAATGGTTTTAATAAATATATATCGGAGGGGTACCCGCACAATGTTGCAGAGGTGGCGGCGATGGGGGTGATGGTGGCGGTGGCAGCGACGACAAAGTACGTAGTGTGGTTATTAACATATAAGTAATTAACGTAAAAAGTGTTTGTAATTATTTTAAGGGTTGACAGATGTATGTTGTAAATAATTTTATTAAGGGTATTATAGGTATCAGGTGAAATATTTAAATTGATGACTTAAGGAGTATTTTAAATTAAAGGATTTTATTATTATTATTATTATTATTATTATTATTATTATTATTATTATTATTATTATTATTTGTATTTTTTATTAATTATTATTATTATTATTATTATTATTATTATTATTATTATTATTATTATTATTATTATTATTATTATTATTATTATTATTATTATTATTATTATTATTATTATTATTAGTTATTATTATTATTATTATTATTATTATTATTATTATTATTATTATTATTATTATTATTATTATTATTATTATTATTATTATTATTATTTGCATTATTATTGTTATTATTATTATTATTATTATTATTATTATTATTATTATTATTATTATTATTTGAGGCAGCACGCGCACCAATGTCTTGAGTCATGAAGAACTTTCGAACTCGCATTAGTAGAGTCACTGCATCCTTTTCAAGTTCTCCAAAGGATGAAAATGAGAAGGGTAAGAACCCATATCCAATATCCGCACACTTAGCCTCATACTTGACGCGTTTACGTTGGGCAACCTCTTTCACTGCACGGCCAAGCACAAAGTCAGCCATACCAGTCTGTGTCAAGGGAGAAGACCCTGTCAAATCGACGCATACATCAAGTCCCTCGTCCCATGAGTAAAGCAATATATCAGCTGGACGTAAAGGGTTGTCTCTTTCTCCAGTAAGCCCAATATCAACTTCTTTACGAGCTGAAATCCCGGACCGTGAACAAATGTCAACTAGGGTGTCACACACCACGTTATGCCGATGCTTAATACCAATAATACCGGCGCATGATACAGCATGATCTCCATAAATATCCCCCGAAAATACCCTGGAACAAGCTGAACAAGGCATCTGAACGGAGAAAAGGGGAACACCTAACCGGTAGCATAGAACGCACCGGTAGGTCCTAGCATTCATGGTCTGTCCCAACCCCGAGATTGGGACCACCCTAAGCCAGTGTGAAGTGTAGTCCTCCATCTGAGATTTCCATAGCGCCATTTGTCGAGAAGATAGGGAAAAAGTGGATTGAGCCGTTTGGGTAACACGTGTGAAATATATATCTGCAAGTTTCTTCATGAGTTTGGGAGCAGCGATCTCACTTAGATTACCCAAAAGATCAATCTCCATTTTCGCATTAAAATCACACAAGGCATCATCAAAGGAAGCCCCAAAAGTTACAATACCAGAATGTTGAAGCAGCTTAGTTTGCAAGCTGGCAGATTGTAGTCTCGATGCAAGGAATGCGTAGTTCAAAACATCACCTGCAGAGTAAACACCAAGGCCCCCATGGGCAAAGGGTAAAGTGGCGAGCCACCATTGCCAATCACCAAACCCAGGCCCAGAATCAGTGACAATACGCTCCAAAGATGAACGAAGTGCCTCATCAAAAGAACCCTGAGCACGCCCAAAGACCCGGGGAGAACATGTGCGCATAGTAAAATATAACTTAGAAATACCGGCACAAGCGCGAAGAAGCAACAACTCACACTGAGGGTCATTAAGCTTAGCAACAACATCCATAAGCTCAATGGTTTTAGTAACCCTTTTCATAACAAGCTCACTGCTAAAATCAAAGTCCACACTAGCGGGCCCACCCAATAATTTAACACCATGTAAAGGTCTTGCAATATTAGACGGAAAAACACCCGCAAGCCTGCTTCTTGGATCCTCCTTTGGCCAAAAAACCTCAGTTTTGTCAACATTAAGATGTAACCCGCAACGCGGCCCATTGACCATAATAAGTTCAAGAACCTTCCCCACAACTAAAGTATCCCCAATAATAGTACCATCATCCAAATACCAAGCTTGAAGGGAAAGGCTAAAAGATTCTCTAATCTTACATACAAGAGGATGTAAAACCAAGGCAAAAAGCAACGGTCCAAGAGGATCACCATGTTGCACACCTTGGTGTGACCACAAGGTGTGTTGCCCATAATATAATCTAGCGGGGCATGAGTAACAAAATTCAACCCAACGTGAAATAGCAGGACAATGAAGACGAACCTCGTGTAGCATAACATCACGATCCACCAAATTGAAGGCATTTTTGAAGTCTACCAACAACATCGAAAGTCCCACATCGTCTCCACGTTCCTCAATCAACCGATTCACGGCATGAAGAATAGCTTCCCCTCCTCCAGATACCCCAACGCCAAACTGTAGTTCATTTAAATAACTATCCAAAGAATGGCCGATCATAGTAGCACAAACTTTGGAAACTAAACGCCTTCAAACGGTCCCCACGACGATAGGACGAATACCACCTCCTGGCTTAACCAGCGGTGTGAGAGGAGCACTGGCAATATACTCACCCAACCCCCTAGGGCACTTACCAGCAATGAATAGATTAACCACATGGGTGATGGAGGCTACTAACTCATCAGAAATGGCAACGGCCGCCCCGGTTAAACAATCCAGGAGGTGCTGGGCACGCAAACCATCACGACCACAAGACGTACCCCGAGGGAAACTCTTAATCATATCAAGGACCTCAGCAGTAGATACAATAAGATGATGATTATTACTATTATTATTATATATAAAAAATCACTTTCATTATTATTATTATTATTATTATTATTATTTTATATTTTTTTATAAAACATCACTTCCATTTGAAATTAATAGATTTACAAGAAATTAGTAGGAATTTGACATACTATCTGGGTTCTTATTTCTCTAGCTATAGCAAAACTAATCCTATTAAATATATGAGCAGCAGGTGCTCCAATGTCTTGAGCCACAGAGAATTTTTGGATTCGCTTGAGTAAGGTCACCGCATTATTATTATAATCTATTATTATTATTATTATTATTGTTGTTGTTGTTGTTGTTGTTGTTATTATTATTATATTATTATTATTATAATTATTATTATTATTATTATTATTATTATTATTATTATTATTATTATTATTATATTATTATTATTTTTTTAAATTTATAAATCATTATAAATTCCATAGTATTAATAATAATAATAATAATAATAATAATAATAATAATAATTTTTAAGCAGGTTTGTGTTCTTCTTTAACAAATTTATATTGTTCGTCTGCTCTTGGATTCAAGCTCGTTGGAATTTAGAAGTCAAAGCCCGGCCTTAAGTTCAGGAGCCTCAAGTTCGGTTTGGTTTCTTTGGGCTTATATCTTTATCATGACTAGTCTTGTTGCTTCTCGTATATCTTGTCCTTTACAAGGATGTGAGGGTTACAGTGGTGGAAATGGTAAAGGGCTTACAAAGAAATATTTCATTGACCATTTGGGCACTCGCCATTTCAAAACTATTGATTTGAGGGATTCCCACAAAGCGCGTATTGCAAGCGACTTTTCCTTGTTTTCCGCATTTGATTAGGCGCTTCATCAAGCTGGCATCTGGCTTTGTAGTGTGTGTTTTTGTACCCACACCTTTAGTAAAAATTGTAAACATGCTGATGGAATTGTGGTTCCAGCACCTAGTTTTGATGGAATTGCAATATATGGTATCCCACTGCCTCTTAGACCAGATTTAAGTGTGTTTGATAGCGCGACTGCTGAGTTGACGGGTTCTGATGAGGTTGTTGTTGATGAGGTTTTCCCTCGGGTGCCTTTAATAGGTGGCGAGTCCACTAGTTTTGACATTAATCTTCTTAGTCGTGTTTTCTCAAAGAAGTTGCGTATTGTTATATGCATTCCTCCTAAGTTACCGCTTGGGTTTTCTAAGCTTTTCCGTAGTGCACTTGATAATGTCCTTGTGAGCCCGGGGGATTTGTCAGTGTGGGTACAACTCCTCATCTTGACGTGTTGTGTTTTATCCACTTTTGTTCCCACTAATAGAGCTCAACGGCGTTCTGGTGAGCGAGAACGATGTCACTTTGATAGCATTTCTCGTGCTTTTCTTAGATGGAAGGTTCCAGCAGACAAGCTTGGTTTGGGGTTGGATTGATTAGCTGAAGTAACTCCAGTCTTCAATGGGGGCAAAAAATCTAATAAACAAGATGAAGCTAACCTGGTTCAATGTAAGCGTAAACTGGGAGATGGGCACTTTACAACTACTATTAAGGTGCTCACGTCCTCCGGTGTTGCTCCTTCTATTTCTGATACATTGTATGAGTTAGAGGCCAAACACCCTTATGCCCCACCTTCGGCTCTGTCTTCATCTCCACTGGGTGGGGATGTCCTTTCTGTTGATAAAGACGTGGTGATGAATAGGATTCGCAGCTTTCCCAAAGGAACTTTGTGTGGGCGTGATGGACTTAGGGCACAAAATTTAATGGATATTTTGGGAGGGGCTGCCTCCGCAGTTGCTGATGATTTGTTAGGATCTATTACAGGTGTTGTTAATGTATTCCTAAACGGAAATTGCCCAAGTGAGTTGGGGGGGTTCATCGCTAGTGCCCCTTTGACTCCTTTAGTCAAAGCAGTTGGGGGTATACACCCTATTGCTGTTGGTACTGTTTGGCGAAGGCTTGTTTCTAAGGTTGCATGTGTATCCATTGGATTTTCTATGAATACATATTTATAGGCCTTTCAATTTGGTGTCGGTGTTCTTGGTGGTTGTGAAGCTGTTTTGCGTTCTGTGAATAGGCTCATTGAGTCTAAGGGCACCGAGGGTGGACTTTCTATGCTTTTGGTAGACTTTAAGAATGCTTTCAATCTTGTTGATAGGAGTATCCTCCTTAAGGAAACTAGGGTGCGTTGTCCATCCATTGCTCCTTGGGTTGAGTTTTGTTATGTTCGACCTGCTAGGCTTTATTATTTAGATTTTTTCTGTGGTCTTGTCAGGGGGTTCAAGAAAGGGATACATTAGGTCCTTTGTTGTTTGCCCAATCTTTACATCCATTGATCCATACCATTAATCACTCGTGTGATCTTACCATCCAGGCTTGGTATCTTGATGACAGAACTATTGTTGGAGATACTCATATGGTAGCCAAGGCGCTTAACATCATTAGGATCGATGGTTCGGCTGGTGGCTTGTTTTTGAATGTGGACAAGACTGAACTTTTTTGGCCCGTGGAGGATCCCAGAAGTAAAGCAGATGGTTGTTTTCCTATAAATATATCACGCCCGCTTAATGGTGTTAAGCTTCTCGGTGGTTCGGTTAGTTTGGATGAAGGTTTTTGTAGAGATTTGGCTTCGAAAAGGGTCTCTAAAACATTTCTTTAATGGAGGAAATCCACAAACTTGATGATCCCCAATGTGAGCTAATTGTTCTACGCAATTGTGCCGGGGTTGCGAAATTATCTTACAGTTTAAGGACATGTTCTTCCTCATATTTATCGGAGGCCCAAGTTCAGTTTGATCAGGCGCTACACGCCTCTTTCGAAAAGGTAGTTACCGTTTGAGGGTCGGGGTTTGGTGATTGGCAATGGCGGCTTGCCACTCTCCCTATCAAGTTGGGTGGTCTTGGAATCCTTTCAGCGGGGGACGTTATCCACTATGCTTTCCTCGCCTCTCGTTTGCAAACGAGCCCCTTGCAAGCTAAAGTATTGGTAAAGACTGGTATTGACTCGCTTGGTTTTTCTTTTCAGCATGCTCTTGATGCTTTCAAATCTAGATGCAATGGTGTAACATCCCAAACTTTTTATATTGACCATCTCGTTAGTCAACATTTAATCTTGACAAGTATATGTGTTTTAAAGGCAATATGTGATTAAATGCTTATGCTTATCTCGACAAGAGCCCATTATGTCGTTATGTCCTCCCGTTAGCTAGTTTAAGCCGTAAAAGAATTAAATAAAGACTTGAGGGGCCTAAATGTCGAGTCTTGGAAAGTGTGTACAACAGCTATAGGTCAGATACGTGACCTATCATTAGCCTTAATCAGTTTTTATTCTTCTTAAGACTCTCCCTCAAGAACCCTAGAGCCTCTCCTCAAGTTTGGTGCGTTTTCAAGCGATTTTGGTGGTGCTTTCACTAGATTTTGATCAAGTAATCTTTCCTACAGGTAATATAGATGGTTTTCCTTTGAATTGTGATCATATAAGTTGATCATACGGATCTTTTTTATGGCCTTAGGGTTTGGGTTGGATTCAATTACGTTTATAATCGATTTTAGGTCATGACGAGTGTTAAATCGATTGTTTAATGTTGGTAAATGATTCAAGGATCAATTGGTGTTTTGGAAGTGTCAATTGGGTCTTATTTTAAAGATTAATGATGTTCATAAGACCCGGAGATGTCATGAAAACGTTACAAGGTCGAAAGGAAGTGCAAATCAAGAAGTTGAGTCGTTAGTGTAGGTTATGCGGCACATACAAGATGTATGTGGCGCATAAACTGAGGTTTTGTGAATAAAATTCGTAATCTGATAAATATGTGACACATTCATTTGGTATGTGGCGCATATTTAGACACTTTTCCGGACAGAGTGCTTTTATGCGACACATGATTTTTGGTATGTGGCGCATAAAACCCTATATGTTACTTTAAGTCCCTTTAAGCTCATGTATGTTTCCTATGTCTATCCTAAGTTGTCGGGAGTATGTATCAAGCACGGTAAACTTGTTTGTGAGTTGTTATAGGGTCGATTGAGGTCAGATAACATCTTTTATCACATGAGGGACAACAAAATATAGTTTTCATAAGTTAACTTCCCCAAATGAATGCCTGTATGCTTGTATGTATTCGGAAATGTATGGGAGGTTACTATGGGATATATTATGATTACCATTGATGATGTATGGTAAGCTTATCCATGCTATGATGAAATGATAATATGTATATGTTATGTAATGATGATATGATGGAATAAATGATGTGAAAAGATGAAATGCATATGATCTAAAGATAAGACGGTACGATGTGAATACGATAAGATGTTATGATAATATAAAGATATGATGCTATGATATAAATGATGATGTGATGATACAATGTTATGACAATATGACAACGAAATGATATGGTGATGATGCTATGATACGATAATATGATATTAAAATGACGTATCAATATAATGATCTCATGATATGACGATGTGATACTTTTATGTGATAATGATATGATCATGAATGTATGTCATTTTATTATTTGCATGGCTTGAAAACCTAGTCACTAGACTTACATAGGTTTGCCATGACGCGTGCACGATTAAGGGCCCTAAAGTAAAGAAAGATGTATGTGATTAGTTTAGGTAAAAGTTAGCCTAAGCTAATAAAGATAAGAAGTCTCGAGCATAGGTATAAAGTTGTGTTAAGCTTAACCCATGCTAGTTCCTCGAAGCTAGTGTGTATGTGGTCACGTGGTGCGGGAATCTAGATACCTCCCCGTGGCATAATTATGTTTGAGTGTATCCGGGTGGAGTAACTAACCACTACACGCGCAAAAAGTAAACGGTATACTCAGTTGAATTGACATTGTCTTTCCTTAACGACGATGATGGACCACCGTAAGGTCTACCCATCAAGTCGGGTGTGAGGACTTCATGGAAGGTCTTATGGCCGCCTACACACAACCCCACATCCCTAAGACAAGTTGCTTATATCACTTATCCTACGTCTAGGCAAAAGAAAAGAAAGTAATGAAAGAAAAGAATAAAAAGACGAAAGGTAAAGTATTATGATGATAGGCACAATTAGGACTATGATGGATTCTAATATGTTAAGATATGTATGTGATATTAGTAATGATGATATGCTATTGCTATCTATGATATGTAGTCACCATAGGAATGTATTGATCCTATTGTGTTATGATTATTATGTGGTATTAACAATTATGAAATGATTTTGTTAATATATAATGAATCAGCAAATGTTTTCAAATGCTCGTTATCTTACTTAGCTTTTAAAGCTAACACTTGCTCTTTTGAAAAACGTTGTTCCCTCAGGTTAAGCAGGTTTGAGCTGGTGAAAGTCTTAGCTTGGTGAGTCGGATAGTTACTAAAGAAGACGTTTAGCTTCCCTTTTCCTAGATAATTATGATTAGCCATTTATGTTGTTTGGCTACCTTTACTAAGAATTATGTCATGTATTGTTATGATGGCATTTATATGTATGTCATTTCTAGATTATCTTTTACTATTGTGATGATATGGATTCGTAACACCACCTTTAATAAATGAACTAACCGTTACGGGTTGGTTATTTTTTATAAAAGTTGTTTTCCGAAAAGTTAACGCCGTTAGGCAAAAGATTTTTTGAAAATCCAGATTATTAAATGACGGGTGTTACAAATGGTGACGTGATCTCTGTCACCACATGCACTTGTGCCCCCCAAATGATGAATACCTTGGCAAAGTGTTACTTTGGTGTCATTGACAAAGACCTTGTTTCTAAGTATTCTTTAAGTCCTCGCCAAGTTGCTACTCTTAGCAAAATGCGTGCCCCACACGCCCAGGGTTTTTTATTCACCATCCCTATTTACGGATTGGGGCAAAGGATGAACCATCATCAATTCCGCTATATTCTGAGCTATAGGCTTTCGATACCAATGTTCACTGAAGGCAGTATCTGTCCGAGTTGTAATGTGCATCGGATGGATCAATGGGGAGATTGCAGTCCATTGTTCTAGTAAAGTGGGTGTAAAGTTCAGACATAATTTGGTCTGTGATATTCTTGTTGATATATGTTCTAGGGTGGGAATTATGGTTCGCAAAGAGGCTCCAATGGGCTTTCTCTCGGAAGATGGGAAGGATCCACGCCCTGCATATTTGTTACTATTTAATTGGATACAAGGTAAAGATGCATGTTTGGATGTAACGTGCATTTCTCCCTTTGCTGGTATGGGGCGACTTCCTTTGCACCTG
This sequence comes from Erigeron breviscapus, assembly GCA_034093135.1. Classification (NCBI taxonomy): domain Eukaryota; kingdom Viridiplantae; phylum Streptophyta; class Magnoliopsida; order Asterales; family Asteraceae; genus Erigeron; species Erigeron breviscapus. Next base: position 108,539,910 of record CM067167.1, on the reverse strand, counting down.
GGATAGCGTTGCACAATGTCATGGAGAAGAAAAAGAGGAAGTATGCATCCAAATGTGAGGACAACGGATACAAGTTCATACCATTCGCTTTCTTTACCTTCGGGGAATTTGATAAGGTGGCTTTGGACACACTCATTTCACGTATTAAGTCTATTTCCAGTAGTCACTCAAATAATGCTAGGAGTGGTACTTATATCTTTCATAGAGTATGTTTTTTTATCCATAAAAGAGTGGGAGCACTGTTTTGGTCAAAAATTACCTAAGATAATCTACGTTGAAGACTTAGATCAATAATGTAACCAAACTTTCGTTCGTGAGGTTAAGGGCTTGTAAAATATGTTTGAGATTCAAAGATGCGTTTGATAGAAAGGATTTGTGAAAAGATTATGTCGACTAAACAAGGATTAAAGGTCAAATGCGATAATAAACATAATAATAAGTACCGAGATAATGTAAAGAATAATAAATAACGTTAATTATAGTATAGATCTAGTAATTAACAAGATAGAAGTAAAAAGTAAAGAACAAGAACACCGAGATTTGTTGACGAGGAAAAGCCCTTAATCCTTTGAGGATTGCTGGCATAAAAACCCCGGGAGGAAACAATCGTCCCTGCCTTTGTTCTTTTATTTATGATTGTTACTATGTTTACAAGGGTGGAATTCGGTTGATCGATGTGACTAAGTGTGAAAATGAAGATAAGAGAATTGAGAGCAGTGTGTGTGTGAGTACAAGTGAGTAATGAACAAAAGATCATCTTAAATCGATCAGCCTCCTTCATTTATATAGACCTAAGATCTAACTAACTATGCAAAATTGTAGGGATCTTCCAAGTCTTCGTTGATTGAACGTTGGAGCGTATCTTTGCTTAGTCAAGTGAACGTTGAAGTATCTTCCTCGTGCTGAATTCAACTTGAAGTCCGATTATGTTGGGAGAACGAGTCTTCTTTGCGTGTTGATGGTAATTCCCATGTGTGAAATCCTTTATTTTCCGTTGGAGACATTTTCCTTGGCTTGATATCGAATATTCTGGAATCTGTACACTTAACTCAAGTGCAAATGATAATAACAATTGAATCATATCGTTAGCAAAATATTAATAAGTTATCAGAATATCCACCTATGTCAGGATCCTGATACGTCAAGATCTTAAGCTTTCAAGATATTGGCACTCGAAATTTCACCCATAACAATTGTCCCCAAAGTTATTTTAATAAAATCAATTTTGTTGAAATAACTTTGAATCTTCTAGAAGAAGCTTTTGACCGAAGTCAATCAGTTAATTTTGAAACCCTCTTTAAGATAAGACGCGTGGAACTCGGATAGCCAAGAGTTTTGATTTGATAGGTAACAATTTGACGGTTCATCTCCTACTCTTTTACCCCTCTATTCAAGCCGACAATTTTTTATTTTGAAAATCACAAACAGCTTTTCTTCTATGCTAAAGAAATTTCAAATAGTATTCTCGGTTTATATTAATTCTCACAACATCACAATGTTAGAGGTTACAAGTGGTGAATCTCATCTTCAAGTTCAAGATCCTCCGAGAGTTGACTGGGGGATTAACAAATCTGAAAAGCGACTTCTTCAGGTATAACAAACCATTTCGAATTTATTCATCCTTTTTCAAAGTCTAATTTTATCTTTTTCTATAGTGCTTTTCCCAGATGCGATACGCGCATATGGAAGTCGCAAGAGTTAAAGATGAGGAAATAAGGAGCCAGAATCTGTATACTCAATGGCTTCTGGAATCAAGAAAAGTCCAGTTGTCAAGAATAAAAGAGTTGGAAGAAGAGTTGGCCAAGACCAAGGAAGAGCTTCAGACAGCAAAAGTGGATTTAGTCTACTTAAAATGTTTTCATGGGTGATGAAGGATATGATGAAAAGGCCAGAGCCCATATTTTAGACTCTTTTGTTTAGGAAAATGAATAGATGGGGGTAGTGTAATGTGGAACAACAAATGCTTAGGAGGGAAGAGATTGATTTGGTATGATCAATCATGGTTGTAAAACTGGTTCTGAGTAGTTTTTTGTAAATATCTTCTGAATGAAAACTGTCTTTTGATCCATTTTACTTTTGAACTCGAAAACCAAAAGTGTTTTTAAGGGTAAAAATGGTAGATTACTAATTACTAAATGATGTCATATGTCAGTTAATAATTACTCTTATCTTATTTGACCACATAAACAATAGGTAATCAAATCAACACAGTAATTAAATGGTAAGATACATGCACCTTTTTCTCGAAGTTTGGCGATTAAATATCCTGTAGAATCAAAGTTTCTGGATCCTATCTTTAAGGCTCAAGATCCTTAGAGACGAAGATATCTGAGCAACGGTTAGTAAATAGATATTCATAAATAATTAAATATTTACCGATCTTCCGGAATACTCTATTATTATAGTTAAAAAGTAAGTGGTCAGTTATGGGACACGTATCTAGCGAAGTTACTGCAGCCTATATATTAGGTTTAAGTTTTTCTCTTTCTTCACCACTCACTTTTCACCGTTTACATCGCCTCATATTTTCTCTCAAGGTAATCTCTTTTCCTTTCATTCTCTTTTCATAATGTCAGTTGATTCTTCTTCCGCCATAGAAATTAGCGATTTCATAGAAACTAATGTTATGGATAATGATATTTTTAGTGATGTTAAGGAGTCAGATCTTGAACGTGTTAAACAGTATTTCCCCAAAGTTATTTTAATAAAATCAATTTTGTTGAAATAACTTTGAATCTTCTAGAAGAAGCTTTTGACCGAAGTCAATCAGTTAATTTTGAAACCCTCTTTAAGATAAGACGCGTGGAACTCGGATAGCCAAGAGTTTTGATTTGATAGGTAACAATTTGACGGTTCATCTCCTACTCTTTTACCCCTCTATTCAAGCCGACAATTTTTTATTTTGAAAATCACAAACAGCTTTTCTTCTATGCTAAAGAAATTTCAAATAGTATTCTCGGTTTATATTAATTCTCACAACATCACAATGTTAGAGGTTACAAGTGGTGAATCTCATCTTCAAGTTCAAGATCCTCCGAGAGTTGACTGGGGGTTAACAAATCTGAAAAGCGACTTCTTCAGGTATAACAAACCATTTCGAATTTATTCATCCTTTTTCAAAGTCTAATTTTATCTTTTTCTATAGTGCTTTTCCCAGATGCGATACGCGCATATGGAAGTCGCAAGAGTTAAAGATGAGGAAATAAGGAGCCAGAATCTGTATACTCAATGGCTTCTGGAATCAAGAAAAGTCCAGTTGTCAAGAATAAAAGAGTTGGAAGAAGAGTTGGCCAAGACCAAGGAAGAGCTTCAGACAGCAAAAGTGGATTTAGTCTACTTAAAATGTTTTCATGGGTGATGAAGGATATGATGAAAAGGCCAGAGCCCATATTTTAGACTCTTTTGTTTAGGAAAATGAATAGATGGGGGTAGTGTAATGTGGAACAACAAATGCTTAGGAGGGAAGAGATTGATTTGGTATGATCAATCATGGTTGTAAAACTGGTTCTGAGTAGTTTTTTGTAAATATCTTCTGAATGAAAACTGTCTTTTGATCCATTTTACTTTTGAACTCGAAAACCAAAAGTGTTTTTAAGGGTAAAAATGGTAGATTACTAATTACTAAATGATGTCATATGTCAGTTAATAATTACTCTTATCTTATTTGACCACATAAACAATAGGTAATCAAATCAACACAGTAATTAAATGGTAAGATACATGCACCTTTTTCTCGAAGTTTGGCGATTAAATATCCTGTAGAATCAAAGTTTCTGGATCCTATCTTTAAGGCTCAAGATCCTTAGAGACGAAGATATCTGAGCAACGGTTAGTAAATAGATATTCATAAATAATTATATATTTACCGATCTTCCGGAATACTCTATTATTATAGTTAAAAAGTAAGTGGTCAGTTATGGGACACGTATCTAGCGAAGTTACTGCAGCCTATATATTAGGTTTAAGTTTTTCTCTTTCTTCACCATTCACTTTTCACCGTTTACATCGCCTCATATTTTCTCTCAAGGTAATCTCTTTTCCTTTCATTCTCTTTTCATAATGTCAGTTGATTCTTCTTCCGCCATAGAAATTAGCGATTTCATAGAAACTAATGTTATGGATAATGATATTTTTAGTGATGTTAAGGAGTCAGATCTTGAACGTGTTAAACAGTATTTCCCCAAAGGTGCAATCTTTAGGGCTCCAGATCCTAAATTAAAAATCGACCTCGCTTCTGATGTTTGGATAGGATTCCCCGAATATCCCTTCAGGCATTTGAAATTAAGTTTCCCCTTTCAGAGTTTTATCACTCAGTTTTTTAAGTCAACGATGATTTCCTATGGTCAAGCTAGCCCTATGCTTTGGAGAATCTTATTTGTGTTGAATGATCTAATAACCAATAAAAACCTAGAACTTAGGGTTCCAGACTTGAGTATAGTTTACAATTTAACAACCTTTGGTTCTGGATTCTACATCCTCAAAGTTAGAGATTGGAATAAGCGTTTGATTGGTGAAGTAACTCAGAATGATGATGCTTGGAAAACCAGATTCTTTTTTGTCAAAAGAAGTTCACTCCCTGTAGGCAGTTATCTTCCTCCTTCTTGGGTGGCTGGAGGTAAGATTGTTGAGTCTTTCTATAAAATTATTTTGATCTAAATTTTCTTATATGTAGATATAATATCTTTTCTTTTATCCGTAGCAAAACTGAAGGCTTCAAAGGACAAGGCGGCTCAAAAGAGGATTAACAGTTTCTTTGAGTTGGATAGTCAAGAGAGGAATTTTGGGCGATACATTCTCAAATCAGCATCTTCCAACAAGACCAGCGATGACACCATGGATGATAACACTGCGCAATCTGCTCCAGTAAAGAAGAATTCTCTCTCCGATGATGATCAAGGGCTATTTGATATGAGTGAAACACCAAAGGCTACCTCTGCTCGTCGTTCTACTTTATCTAACACTCGTGCCAGCAAGAAGCTCAAAACTGAGCCAGGACTGAAAGCTGAAACATGGGCAAAAAGTAATCCTGGAGCGAAAACTGAGGCAAAGGTGATTGACTTGACAGGAAAGAAGTCTGCTGTAGTCAAGGTTCAGGGTCCTATGGATTTGAATACAGTCCAAGCGCAGTTTGAGAAGGTATAATTTTACTTTACATTAGTACTTATTTCAGCGTTAAATAGAATTATAATTTTGCCTTGTTCGTTGTTAGGCTCTTGATATGGCTTCCTATAGTAGTGAGTGTATTTGGAAATTCATGAAGGAGAAGTTGGATGAATTCAATTCTTTGAAACAATAGCTATATAAGAAGGACAAGGTGATGAAAGCCTTGGAACAAGATTTCGCCAAGACAAAGAGTAAACTTGCCAAGATGGCCAAGAAACTTGAGAATCAGACATGTGAATTTGAGAAAAAGTTGAAGGAAAAGTCAGACTTGATTACTAAAAATGCTAAGATGAGTACCCAAAGATCAATTGCAGGTGTGAGAGTTCAAATGGCTCTTGACGCCCAATTGGCTGGTATGGTACTTCCTGAGAGTGGGACTTGGAAAAGTTGGACGATGAATATGTCAGTTTAGGAGGCAAGTCAAAGTTGGAGAAGCAGGCTGAGGAACCAGTTGATGAGGCAACAATTGGCGATACGTTTGATGCTATAGTTAAAACAGGTCAGGCAGTGGCTCATGAGGTGCAGGCAGAGGGTAAGATGCAGGAGAAGGATGACATGCAAGCGGGAGATGAAATGCAGGGGAATGATGAAGCAGCCTAATGATTTCAATCGTTTAATTTGATTGGCTGTAGTCGTATTAATACTTTTATTTACGTTATTTGGATTGTGGTCTGTAACTTAAACAAATTATTTGGGGCGTGGTGGATCTGGAATGATCAACCGTGGTGGCGTAGTTAACTTAGTAGTACCATGAACTTTTTAGGATTCACAGTGCTTTCGAGCACAATTTTAAATTTCAAAAAGCAAGTATTTCGGATATTTGTTATCTTAGTTTATTATTAGTGTTTCTCGTTTTTATTTGCAGGTGAAGCGGATCGACGTCTCCAAGGTATTTCAAGTAAACTTTAACTTTTTATTACATTTTAGCTATAGGTATTATAATTTTTGTATGTTGTCTTCGGGAAATAAAATTTATCTGTTACTATTATTGTATGCTGCATATTGCTGTTATTATTGTATATATATATACATATATATTTATTATTATTTTTTTTATATATATAACTAAACATCAAAAATACTTTTTATATGTTAGTTAATAAATGGTCTAAATTATGAAAACAGTAAAAATTTGACATGACAAATAGAGGGTTGAATACATGCACCTGGCAAGCGTATTTAAGATCCCACTTGTAGACTATGACTTGCTAGCTTCCAGCCTCTTTATTGATCGCCAGTCTTTGATCATTTATCGAGGTATTTGACAGCCATAACTCCTACTTGTTCTTCTGAACTTATTGCGTATCAAAAGAAGACAAAAATTCATATTATTTTGTGTGGGAATGAGTTTTAGGAATAGGAATCCTAAAACCCATCATTGTTTGAGATTGAAGATATTGATCTTCAAATCGTCAAGGGGATATTGGGCTCTTAAGATCTAGGGGGTGTCCCCAGTCTCTCGAGTATATTGGATGGCGTGATTAGCCAATTCGAGGGAATGATTTTCGGGTGGCGTGGTTAGCCAATTTCGGGAGATGGCGTGGTTGGCCAATTTCAGGAGATCGATGGTAACACCGATAACCAACAGAATTAATTTCGACGACCTTGGAATTTAACCCTTCAACCGTGAAATTAATTAACGTGCGACACGGGCGATTTTTAAGAGAGGGTGAAAACCCTCAACCAAAAGTTGGCGTGAAAGCCAAAAGGTGAAGACCTTGTTCCACGTTGTAATGCATATGTTTGCTGAATGATAGCCGATGCTCTTATACCTGTCTAAAACAATTTTACACTAAAATTGCTTTGAGTTGTTAGTTTAAGGAAATCATAATTTATAAATTTGCATTTCCATATTCCAAACCTTTAGGTTAGGATTCTTTGACATATCAATGCTGTCTTTGGGTAGCGTTCCTGCAATCGCTATTTTGTTAGAATTGATAGAATTGATACCTTGAGGTTGTGCTTCCTCATAGTTGGAAGGCTCATGGTTTATCTTTTGCCGTTTCAAGTCTTCAATTCCCAGACTTTCTATGGCATGAGGGTCCAAATCTTTGGATTTCTTTATAATTGCTTGGAGTTTAAGAACGTCTAAAAATCTGAGCTGTAATATCTTCAGATCTCTCATGATTTCAGAGCTCCTTTGTTCCAAATCTGTTTCAATTCGACTAATAATAGAGAATAGATTTTCATTAGCGTAAATAAAAGTGTAAGAATGTTTGAATTTTCTCCTTGCATCGAATGTCCCTGTGTTTTTACTCTTGAAAAATCTTTTCCCTTACCTATTCGACATGATTAGATAGAACAGAAGACAAATCTTGGTTTTTAGAAAAGCACCTTTTGCCCCACGGTGGGCGCCAAATTGTTTTGGTCAAAAATTACCTAAGATAATCTACGTTGAAGACTTAGATCAATAATGTAACCAAACTTTCGTTCGTGAGGTTAAGGGCTTGTAAAATATGTTTGAGATTCAAAGATGCGTTTGATAGAAAGGATTTGTGAAAAGATTATGTCGACTAAACAAGGATTAAAGGTCAAATGCGATAATAAACATAATAATAAGTACCGAGATAATGTAAAGAATAATAATAACGTCAATTATAGTATAGATCTAGTAATTAACAAGATAGAAGTAAAAAGTAAAGAACAAGAACACCGAGATTTATTGACGAGGAAAAGCCCTTAATCCTTTGAGGATTGCCGGCATAAAAACCCCGGGAGGAAACAATCGTCCCTGCCTTTGTTCTTTTATTTATGATTGTTATGTTTACAAGGGTGGAATTCGGTTGATCGATGTGACTAAGTGTGAAAATGAAGATAAGAGAATTGAGAGCAGTGTGTGTGTGAGTACAAGTGAGTAATGAACAAAAGATCATCTTAAATCGATCAGCCTCCTTCATTTATATAGACCCAAGATCTAACTAATTATGCAAAATTGTAGGGATCTTCCAAGTCTTCGTTGATTGAACGTTGGAGCGTATCTTTGCTTAGTCAAGTGAACGTTGAAGTATCTTCCTCGTGCTGAATTCAACTTGAAGTTCGATTATGTTGGGAGAACGAGTCTTCTTTGCGTGTTGATGGTAATTCCCATGTGTGAAATCCTTTATTTTCCGTTGGAGATATTTTCCTTGGCTTGATATCGAATATTCTGGAATCTGTACACTTAACTCAAGTGCAAATGATAATAACAATTGAATCACATCGTTAGCAAAATATTAATAAGTTATCAGAATAACCACCTATGTCAGGATCCTGATACGTCAAGATCTTAAGCTTTGAAGATATTGGCACTCGAAATTGTAAGTCCCAACTTGTTAGATGGTACTACTGAAGACACCTCTATGTCGATGGTGGAGTTACTTTGCAATATACTTACTGAACTGGAGACGACCAATTGCAGTGGTATATACCAAGTTCTAGATAGATTACTTATATAAAAGACAATAAGTAAAGAACAATGCAATAATACAAATAACTTGTAAACAATCTTGATGAGACAATATGTAGTTTTCAAAGTGTAATTTATTTATTGATATTAAACAAATTACAAGGTTGATGCGGAACCAAGATAATACACGAATGTAAATATCCTAACAACCTATGAAATACAATTGATCTATACTCGGAATTTCTCTTCAACAATCGAAACACTTAAAGTAGTGAAATGTTCCTTTTAGCGATTGAGAGAATATTGCACAAGTTCACCAAGAATATTGCAGGTATGCAAAGTATGAAGTTATCCGTTTTTGTGAAGTAACTTGAACTCTTGGTTGTGCAATGACTTGTATTTATAGGCAAAGTTAACATTGGGATGTTAACTTTAGCCGTACAAATGTGGTTGGAAGCATTTAAGGAATAGCATTTAATTCCTTAAAAAGCGTTGTAAAGTCGCATGTTAAAGTGACTTTACATAACCACCTTTATGTACCTTTTAATACTTAAATAATAAGATAAGGCTTATTATCCGGGTAAAGGTACATAAAGCATACATGTCAATTCCTCGTAATCAGTGTAAAGCTTTGTAAGGGCTTTCCACTGATGGTCTCCAGTTTGTAACTGACTAGAATGTCAACTGGGCTTCGCTGCCATTGCCATTCTCTTTCTTCCATTTGTTGTCTTCGACTTCAACTGGAATGTTTTCTTCAACTTGGTCAGTTCTCAACTGGAGGAAGTCTTCAGTTGCGTTGACTGTACGGTGCAATTGGACTTCAATATATTTCTTGACAAATCTTCTTGGTCACCAGTTTACTGGTCACCAGATGCAACTGGTGAACTGGTCAGTGTGAACTGGTGACTGGCCAGTTCCAGGTGAACTGGTCCTAACAAATTCCCCCTATTTGTCTAGAAATATAGTCTAAGTCTTTTTCTAGTTCTTGTATCTATACAAGTGTGAACTATAGAGACTTGTTCGATTTAAATCTATTTAGGTTATCTAAGGCATTTTTATAGATCAATAAATGCCTTAGGTTTTTCTTTTTATGTTTGTTAGATTTTAATCTATTATCTACCTTGTGGTTACAAACTGGTAACTTCATTTATACAAGGAATGAAATTTACACAAGTTACAACAGAATGTAAAACAAATAATAAGTAGATAACTGAAGACAGAACTTAAACAGATGGCCCTTCGCCAGTTCTTCTTCTTTTGGTCACAAGAGAAATAGGTTGAGTGTTCC
>CM067167.1:108496884-108529074 GCA_034093135.1 Erigeron breviscapus | reverse complement strand
AAAACCACATATTCCATATATTCGTTTTCTGTCACATGTATTTTTAAGAGCTCTAGGTGCTGAGTATTGTAAGTCCCAACTCAATAGATTGTACTACCTGAAGACACCTCAATGTCGATGGTGGAGTTACTTTGCAATATAAGCTCTGAACTGGAGACGACCAGTTACAGAGAGCATATACCAAGTTCTAGATAGATTACTTATTAAGTGACAATAAGTAAAGAACAATGCAATAAATAAAATACTTGTAAAGTAAATTGGTGAGACAATATGTAATTTTCAAGTGTAATTTATTTATTAACTTTAAATAAATTACAAGGTTGTTGCGGAACCAAGATAATACAAAGTATGTAAATATCCTAACAAGGTTGTTGCGGAACCAAGATAATACAAGTATGTAAATATCCTAACAACCTATGAACTACAATTGATTTACACTTGGAATTTCTCTAAACAATCGAAACACTTAAAGTTGTGAAATGTTCCTTTTTATATTGAGAGAATATTGCACAAGTTCACCAAGAATATTGCGGGTATGCAAAGTGTGAATTCTTCGAAGTTGTGAAGTAATATTCTTGTTGTGCAATGACTTGTATTTATAGGCAAAGTTAACATTGGGATGTTAACTTTGGCCGTACAAATCTGGTTGAGAGCATTTAAGGAATAGCATTTAATTCCTTAAAATGTTGTATAAAGTTGCAGAATAAAGCAACTTTATTCAACCAGCTTTATGTACCTTTTTGTACTTAAATAATAAGATAAACTTATTATCCGGGTAAAAGCACATAAAGCATAATAAATGTGAACCAAACGCAACCTAAATGTTTATTTGAGCTCATAGTTTATCTTTAAAACTATATTTATTGATTCCATTTGTAACTATTTGCAAATTATCATCTTTATCATTAAAAAGTATAAGTTTAGTTCTTGCAAACTATGTTCAAAGTAAAAATTCGTATTTAGTTTACTTTGGACAATTTCCTTTAACGAAGACATGTTTCTTTATCCCAATCTTTGAGCCTTGGATATCTAGAAAAATCTATACTTCCGTAAAAACAACAAAATAATAAATTGACATATACCATAATCTCTAATACATCGTGAGGTAAAACTTGTTAGCTAATTTCTAATCTAAACTTTCAGCCTGTCTTTATCCGCATCGTAAAATACTAATATCAAACATCTAAATGAGTGTGTTTGTGCAATTAAGTGAACTAAAAAAAACCATAAAAACGCAAAGACATAAACTCAATCACAGTTTTAATTACTCAGAGACATAAGCAAATATGTTTTTATAAATAAAATTAAAAACCAATCAAAAAAACTGTATATTAAACTGAAAAAGCTGTATACAAAACCCATCAAAAAAAAACTCTATAAGATTTAAACCCCCATAAAAAAGGTATAAAAACCATCAAAAAAAAACTCTATAAGATTTAAACCCCCATAAAAAAGGTATAAAAACCATCAAAAAAGCATATACTTTTATAATGAACTGAAAAAGCCCTAAGGAGTAGTGTTTAGGATTACGATTGTAATATAGATTTGACGTTTTAATACTGGGTTTTTTAAAAAGCATGTCCCAAGATACTTTTCCAATACTGCGTTTTATCTGTGTGAAAATGCAATTAATCAACTTCTTTTTCTTTCTTGTGGTGATATGTGTCATTTTTAACTCCGTATTTAAGAAGAATATATTTTTTTATTATATGTCGTTTATTAAAACTATGATATTGACAACATGTTCAATAATGAATCCACGCTCATGTATAATGGAACTAAAAGCAAGTAATTAATTTCACCTCATCTTTTTCTTAAAGGTGACATTTCATTGTGCACTACTTTAGTATGCATGGGGACATTGTTAACTTACGATCTTACACAAAACATGGTGGTGAGATATGTACCATTTTTTAAAAATATGTATTTATATCAACATCTCATAATGTTTGTAACCATATTTAAGTAATTAGTTGTTGAATTAGATTGAGAACACTCATTTTTTAAAAAACTAAAAGAATAATTTTTAGTTACACATTTTTCACCCTTATTAAAATAATAAAATCCATCTAATTCGTTAAAAAACTTTTATCTCAAAAATCGTACAACGTTAGACGGAAAAAAAGAGTATGGATAGTCTTAACATTTCGTCTTCTTTCAATAAAGATGCGACTCGATATACTTTTGACGACTTTTTAATTTTTGTTTTTTCTTTGTATACCAGAAATTGTGTTTCTGTAACACCCCAAGCCAAGGCTCAGAATATCACGGAAATCATATAGCACAAGGTGGAATTAATGTAGAACATGATCTAAATGCAAATAAAGGATTCAGTGAATCCATACAATAAAAGAAACTAGTATCAAAATATAACAGAAGCAAGTAATCGTCAAGGTATACAAAACGACATCGAAAGAATGCTATCAATCCTAAGTACAATGCAACATAAGGCAAATGGATCCTTGATCCATATAAGTCCCGTCCGGGTTCAACAGCAAGCAAACAATCAAACTCCACGTCCTGGAATAACCTGGTTACCTGAAAGGTATACTAAGCATAGTCAACACAAGGTTGGTGAGTTCGCAGTAATGGTCCATAAGGAACCATCGACAATAATCATAATATACGAGTAGAGGCAAAACATGACTTACAGTGAGCCTCTAAGAACAACACAACAACATCCACCACAAGATTATACACAACAGATAAAACGCGTAATAAACATTATACCCGAGTAACGTTCATAACATCAATTCAAAACAGGTATCATATCCTCTTCAGTGGGATAGATACACAACATAAGTCATATCCTCTTCAGTGGGATAGATACACAACATAAGTCATATCCTCTTCAGTGGGATAGATGCACAACATAAGTCATATCCTCTTCAGTGGGATAGATGCACAACATAAGTCATATCCTCTTCAGTGGGATAGATACACAACATAAGTCATATCCTCTTCAGTGGGATAGATGCACAACATAAGTCATATCCTCTTCAGTGGGATAGATGCACAACATAAGTCATATCCTCTTCAGTGGGATAGATACACAACATAAGTCATATCCTCTTCAGTGGGATAGATGCACAACATAAGTCATATCCTCTTCAGTGGGATAGATACACAACATAAGTCATATCCTCTTCAGTGGGATAGATGCACAACATAAGTCATATCCTCTTCAGTGGGATAGATACACAACATAAGTCATATCCTCTTCAGTGGGATAGATGCACAACATAAGTCATATCCTCTTCAGTGGGATAGATACACAACATAAGTCATATCCTCTTCAGTGGGATAGATACACAACATAAGTCATATCCTCTTCAGTGGGATAGATGCACAACATAAGTCATATCCTCTTCAGTGGGATAGATGCACAACATAAGTCATATCCTCTTCAGTGGGATAGATGCACAACATAAGTCATATCCTCTTCAGTGGGATAGATGCACAACATAAGTCATATCCTCTTCAGTGGGATAGATGCACAACATAAGTCATATCCTCTTCAGTGGGATAGATGCACAACATAAGTCATATCCTCTTCAGTGGGATAGATGCACAACATAAGTCATATCCTCTTCAGTGGGATAGATGCACAACATAAGTCATATCCTCTTCAGTGGGATAGATGCACAACATAAGTCATATCCTCTTCAGTGGGATAGATGCACAACATAAGTCATATCCTCTTCAGTGGGATAGATGCACAACATAAGTCATATCCTCTTCAGTGGGATAGATGCACAACATAAGTCATATCCTCTTCAGTGGGATAGATGCACAACATAAGTCATATCCTCTTCAGTGGGATAGATGCACAACATAAGTCATATCCTCTTCAGTGGGATAGATGCACAACATAAGTCATATCCTCTTCAGTGGGATAGATGCACAACATAAGTCATATCCTCTTCAGTGGGATAGATGCACAACATAAGTCATATCCTCTTCAGTGGGATAGATGCACAACATAAGTCATATCCTCTTCAGTGGGATAGATGCACAACATAAGTCATATCCTCTTCAGTGGGATAGATGCACAACATAAGTCATATCCTCTTCAGTGGGATAGATGCACAACATAAGTCATATCCTCTTCAGTGGGATAGATGCACAACATAAGTCATATCCTCTTCAGTGGGATAGATACACAACATACATACATCACAAGTCCATCAAACATCAAACATCAAACTAAAGTAAACCATACGTACATACACTTAGGAGGATTCTACTTTCTTCGAATCCTAGATGCTTATATATAGGGTCACCCGCAGCCTTCCCACCACACCTAAAATCCTTTGAAAGTAAAGCCGACCTCTATGTATGTACTTCTATCCTAAAGAGTTACAATATCGCAACCAAATTCGTAAACCATCACACGATCAATCCAAAACCGTCTACCAAACGACAATTAATCGGGAATCAACTAGACACACAATCAAGTAAACCAACCAAACAAACAACACGTATATGTACACTTTCAGCCCGAATCTCTATTGAGTAGGGAGCTACGAAACTCACCTTGCCCGGCAAGGAAGCTAGAATAAGATTACAAACGAGTAGTAGGGTCCACACGTCCACAACCTATAATTATACATCATAATACCATAATGTCAACTCTACAATCATAAACAAGTTGGGTTATCACAATTAGGTCGAGTCACAAACCCTAAATGCCTTTACAATTTAAACGAGTAGGAACAAGACGCATTCGACTCGACCTTATTATAAATGAGAAGAGATTCATACAAAAAGAGTGTTACCACAAGAAAATAGACTCTCTTACGATTCCAACGATAGGTCATATGACTTATTTGGACTTACAGATCAAAAGTTATTAACGTTTAAAAATCGACGCGCAACATTTCCCAGAAACTAACCACTGCGCCGCAGTGAGCCTTTGCCAAGCTCACTGCGCCGCAGTGAGCTAGCCTAAGATTGACCAGGCCCTAGCCACTGCGCCGCAGTGGGCTAGCCTAAGCCACTGCGCCGCAGTGGCCCCATACTGGACCAGAAGAGCAGCAGCACCAGCATATGCAGAAAACAAGACCAAAACCCTTAAAAACTCGACCCAAACCAACCCAAATCGATTTGTAGGAACTTGTAACTTAATGTGAAGCATAAATAAACACCATTAACCATAAATAAACATAACCCAATCCACAAATTCGACCCAAAACATCAAAATCATAACAAATCGTTCCAACCCTAATCGAAACCCTAGTTTGACCTAAATCGTCTTTTGACTCGATTCAAGACTTGCAATTGTTCAAGATGACTAGAAATTCAATAACAAACATAAGTAGGTGTAAATGGGATGAATTTGACTTACCAAAACTTCTCCTTGAGCTAGAACCCGAAATTAGGTCAAATGGATAAAAATGCAAGACTTCCACCTTTTGATTCTTCGATAAGACGATAATGTGGTATAGATGGCGATGAATCTAGTGTTATAACCTTCCTAAACACTAAGTAGATGGTAGAGAGGAGGGAGGAAATGGTCTTGCTTTGTTCTTGAGAGAAAGAGAGAAAGAGATAGATAGATAGAATGAAAATGAGAGAGGGGGAAAAGGATAAGGGGGGGGGGGAAATGGGTCTTGGGGGCTGGAGGGTCATGGACTACCCACGGTTACAATACAATCGTTACCCTATTAAACATCGAGTAAACATATTAACGACCCGACCAACATACCACATAGTCATATAATCACAAATGGGCCCAATTATTTCATTCCACAAGTTTGTTAGTCAAATTACACAAAAAGTCAATGGGTCAAGATTCACGGATGTTACAGTTTCGTTGCGGGTTTTGCCCTTAAAAGTATTAATAAAGGGTAGCTGGTATGGGTGATAGGTCATAAGGGGTGTCTGTGATGTAGTGACGGACTTCGCCCTTAGCCGCTATGGCTCTGCCATGAACTGACGGGCTCCGCCCTTGGCCATGGCTCCGCAATAGATTGTCGAGTTGCGCCTTTAGCCGTCATTGGTGTGTAGATATGTTCATTTATTTATTTATATTTGAAAACAAAGATTTTACACATGTGTAAATATACAAGTTAGACAAAAAAAGGAAAATTAAAAAGTTATTAAAAGTACATCAAGTCGCATCTCCATTGGAAGATGACGAAATATTAAGACTACTCAAACTCTTTTTTTTTCCGGTTTTTGAGATAGTTTTATAATGATTTAGATTAATTTTTGTTATTTTAACAATCGGGATATATATGTGGTCCATAACTATTCTTTTGATCTTTTTTTTTTTGAAGGAGTGTTCTCAATCTAACTTTTACCTATGTGTATATATATTTACTAGCCATAAACCCGCACGATCCGGCGGTGTGATGGTGGCGGTGGTAGCGGTGGTGGTTGTGGCGGAGGTGGTGGTTGCGGCGGCGATGACGGTAACAATGTGGTTATTAATGTAAAAGTAATTTGTGTAAAAGAGAGTAGTGTAGTTACTATAAGGGTTGAGATATGTATGTTGTAAATAATTTCATTAAGTGTATTTTAGGTATATTAGGTGGAGATATTTAAATATGTGCACAAAGGAGAGTGACATTTTGGGGTTATCAACTACTTGGTTGAAACCAAATACGTAAATGTTTTTTAATGTAGTGTATATATATATATATATATATACAAGGCTATCAGAAAGTACTCTCTTGGCATACTCTGAGCTCGTCACATTACGTGGCATCACTATATTTCTCCAAGATCAAGTTTCGATATTTTTTATTATTATTATTATTTATGTCTTTTGTTTGTGTAGAATGGTCTACATTTATAATGTTAATATTATTTTACATATAATACCAAAAAACCTAGGGGTATCATTCGAGTCGAACCCAAACCACCAACATGAAAATAATTTATATAGTCAGCTTATTATTTCAAAGTTATTGGTAATTTCATTACCATTCAGTGTTTAAAAGTACACAAATAATAAGAGTAACACTTGTGATTTTTCTTTATTCATTTTTACTACTATTTATTTGTGACTTTTTTAATATTTTTGTTCCGTCCAACGGGACAAGGATCACATAGTTTATTTTGGATAAAGATCCTCTAACGTTGCTTCAACTTTATAGGTAAAGTTGGAGCAACTTCAACCTTTGGATTAAAATCAATGGTTAAGATTAAAAGATCATATTTGAATTTTGACCTTTGGTTTTAATTCAAGGGTAAAGATGGTCCAACTTTACTTATAAAGTTGGAATTAACTTTAGAGGATTCTTATCCGTTTATTTTACGCCAAATTAAATTTCTTTTGGGTTTAGACACTAACTTCGGCCAAATCTCAGTATCAACAAAACAGCCCAACAGCACACTTGGCCACGGCCCACTAAAGACAAGGACAAGGCATCGAACAAGATGGCATCGAAGTAAAGTAGCCGCATGATTTAATATTTTAAAGTCGGCTTAGTCCGCCGAATCACTGAAATTAAAATGCCAAATTTTGTTTTACCAAGTCAATGCGATTTTTGTCCGCCGAATTACTAATTTAGTGTCCACCAATATAAAGAATTTGGACCGAAAATAATTTTTCTTTAAATCAAGACTTGTGTTTCTGTGATTTCGGCCCACAAAGATCAAAAAACTCGAAGTCAATACAGGAAAACAAAGTTATATTTGTGATTCCTAAAGCACTGAGATTATATTTAATTAAATTAAAAACCGAGATTGATCTTGTAAAAGACAAATGCCGCAAACGGTGGTTCGCTAACTAACACAACCTTAGGCTAAAGGGTACGATGCATTTTGGGGAGTGGTGCATTTTTAATAGGTAAGGGGACTTATGACATTTGGCAATTTATAATTGGTTAGATGTATTAAAAGATGGAAAAGTAATAAATAGATGTGTGTATGTTTGTATTGTGTCCGGCCGGCATCCACAAGATGTTTGGAACAAAAAAAAGCCAAAACGCCATGAAATGTTTCGATTAATTCCGCAAACAAGCTTTCAAAATGTAATTTTGCAGGACTCCTCTTTGTGAAATAATTACAATCTCTTTTTGTTGGTTTGATAGATTCTGCAAACTTCTTTAATTTATTTCTATTTCCGCAGTAAGCTAATTACGTAGTCAAGCAGTTTCGCATTTAGCTTCTAATGTTGCAATAGTCAAACTTACGTCAATTGTCCAACCAATACAAGTCAAAGTTATTAAGTTATAACTATGACGAGACACGTTAGATAGTCATAAAAGTGAGACTTAAATATAATCAAATGTAGAAGACGTAAATCTCACAAGTTTGCAAAATGTATAAGACGTACATCTCACAAGTGTGCAAATAAACGTTAGGTTCGAGTGGACGAGGGAAAGGAAGTAATCATTGATGACAGGTTGTGCGAATAAACGTTAGTGCGGTATGACAGCTCGCCTAGTTATATGATGGAGGTGGCAAGAAAAATGGCTAGCTCGTCAACTTCGAATAACCCAAACATGAAAAACTTCGGTCTCATTGTCTCCCGTAAAAATAATAATGTGATTATATCTAGATCAAGTATTTTCTTTCAACACTTGGGGATACATATATAGTGAGTACCGAGTCCTAAAAGGTTTAAATTTACTTTATATGGTAATTTTTAAATTAAAAACCTATAATAGCAATTGTTGTTGAAATTTTCATCCTATGAAAAGAAAAAGAAAAAAAACATGCTCGAACCACACCAAAGTACAATGCATCGATCTTATTATAGTGGACCACATATACCGGGCAATATGATACAAGTAACTCATGAAGGAGTACAAATTATGAAAAATACTTCTTAAGTTTACAAACTAAGCACAAATTTAAAATTAAGTTTAACCATATATAACTATTAAAAGATAACATAGGGAAACAAACACATTACTATATCTTATGGTAGAAACAAACCTGTTAATGGCAAGTCATCATTTGGATTCAAGCATTGATGGGTTCATGACCTTGAAGGGTGTTTATTATCTTAGTTGTCTCACCTAGAAGTCTGGCAGCCGCTTGAACCGTGGCCTCCCTTTTTTCTATATCACTTGTGTGGCATTTCATTACTATTACTTTGGGTAAGTTGGTGAGACAATCAACCAATATAGCAGAAATCATTTGTGAAATATGCTCAAATAGTTTCTGTTGGTTAAACTGGTCAATAGCGTGGGAAAGCAGGATTTCGTCGGTGATACGATACATTGTCTTGGCACAAATAGACTTACAATTGGAATTATCATCTCGGCGTCCATTATCCAGTCCTATCTCTTTGACTATGTCTTCTTCATGACCTTTTTCCTTGAACAATCGAACAATCTCACTTGTTGTACTCTTTTCAGAAGCAATCTCTTGCATATTATTTCCAAACCACGTCTTGTGGACTTCAAATTCATGCCACAAAGTTCCAGCCGCCTTTTGTCTACTTATAGACTCATCCGTAGTATTGAGGCTTTGTTCCACATGTGTGACATATACTATACCTTCTCCGACACTTCCCAACAATTTTTTAGCATTCCTCTCTTCGATGTTAGGAAGAGAAACGGCAATCGTTGTTAGGGTTACCACTAGTAAGCTCCAGCAATCTTCTTTTGAAAGTAAAGATGTAACATGATCACGGTCAAAATATTCAACTCCTTCCGTAGATTTCTTTATAAGCTCGAGGAGATCCTTGGGTTGTCTTCTTCATGACCTTTTTCCTTGAACAATCGAACAATCTCACTTGTTGTACTCTTTTCAGAAGCAATCTCTTGCATATTATTTCCAAACCACGTCTTGTGGACTTCAAATTCATGCCACAAAGTTCCAGCCGCCTTTTGTCTACTTATAGACTCATCCGTAGTATTGAGGCTTTGTTCCACATGTGTGACATATACTATACCTTCTCCGACACTTCCCAACAATTTTTTAGCATTCCTCTCTTCGATGTTAGGAAGAGAAACGGCAATCGTTGTTAGGGTTACCACTAGTAAGCTCCAGCAATCTTCTTTTGAAAGTAAAGATGTAACATGATCACGGTCAAAATATTCAACTCCTTCCGTAGATTTCTTTATAAGCTCGAGGAGATCCTTGGGTTGTCTTCTTTCACCCTTTTTAAGTAAGCGTATAATAGATCTTAAAATGAATTTTAATGTCGTCCTTGAAATTTCCGTCTCCTCTTGAAGTTGCAACACATACGGGCGAAGATCTTCAGGATCCTCATTCCTGTTCCCTGATTCCTCATTCATTTTACTTGACACAACACCCTTACCATTGTGCTTTAAGCACTTCAAAAAATACAAGGCACAAATCATAGATAGTGGAACCAACGATATTATCTTGCATATTACCACAACGGTCACCTGAAATGCTATGCAAAACCTTAGAAAAAAGATTTTCAAATGTTCGGTGATCACCTTGCATTTGTGGCCTCGAAATGGCAATGTTATACTTCTCGGTCGTTTCCAATCATATAATTTCTTGGTCCAGTAACTCTCCACTTTAAACACCTTAGTATGGTTTTTAATACTATCGATGGACACCTTAAAGCATAACACCGCAAAAGATCTACAAAGTGGGACTATTGTACCAAGTATGACGCCAATGAACTGTGTTATGAAAATCACTAACATTGACCACTGATAATCCGACTCATAGTCTCCACCCTTCACAGAATCAATAGTCCAAAATAAAGTACGAATGTGTAAGGCAGTACTTAAAACACATATTACCCCACAAGCAGAGGTAGTAACAAAGCATACTGTTATGAATCGAGGGCTGCTTGCCATGATCCAAAATTTACTCACATGTTGGCGTAGTTTCTCAACCGTTAATCTATCTGATTGTGGCTCTTTTGAAACAGCTTCACGAAGTTCTTTGTATTTCACATGGTATTTCACATCTATCATCTTTTTGGACTTTAATATCGCTAAAGATGAACATATGTGTATTATCAACAACACAAGTAACAAAGTCAAATAAGTGGCTGCTATCATGATGTTGCGATATCTATTAGGTATGTCCTTTGGTTTGGAGAAATAATAAGGGAATATTACATCATGAAGGTATTGATCGTATTCTTCATATGATACAACACCCGCTTGAATTTGAATGCATACATAGACAAACAAGGTGATTACCACAATACCCAAGCCTGTAATGTTTGTAAGAAGTTCCTTGCTATTCATGGTGGCTAGAGAAGGCAATAAATTAGACATCATGGTGCACAAAAAGGCCATGCTTCCAAGCTTTGTCACTTGGTCTACATTACCGGGCATTGAAGTAGTAATATCCATGGGTAACTTCATTGCAATAATTATAACAGAGAGAAAAGCAGCATTGATAGTGAAATACTTACACGGAAACCATAGCTCTTTGTTTCGTAGACCATGCAATAAATCAGCTGACATTGCAAAGATGCAGACAAGAGATGCTGCCGCAATAAACAACCCAACCCACGAAGTAGGTTTGGCGTACTTGTTTTCTAACTCTGCTCGGAATACCGATGAGGTGAAATTCCACAATGTATCTGTTACTTGTGAAGAAACGTTGTATTTGTGAGTAAGTTCTTCGAGAAGTTTGACATAGAGATTTGTTGAGCCGGAACCCATAGCTATATTCCTTGGAAATTAGTTAAGTAGATGATTGTTTGATATAAGCAAAGTTGGCTTTAAGAAAGGCAGTGTAAATGATGCATAGGTTGTTATAGTTATGTTGTGAGAGAAAGCTTTAAACCATATATATCGAAAGAGAAAAGTTATATTTACGCGTTTTGTGATGGTTAATATGTTGGGAAGGTATCACATTTCACATGACACTTTTCACACGGGGAGTGATATTCATACAACAAGTTTTAGCCATTTACAACAAAGGTATAAAATTTATTGCGCAGTGTACAACTGTATCTTATAGAAATTGTTTGTAGATGATTAAAGTGTGGTGTAGAAATATCACTTACATCTAAACGTTGGGTTTTTCTTCAAGATCGATGGATATAGTAATTATTGATGTTGAAAATCAACAAAAATCCTGATCGACTACATAAATAATTGAAGTAAAGTTTTCCATCAAAAGACTACATGATTGTGAGCAGACAAGATATATATGTTCTGTCTATTACCATTACGTGGAATACACTTTAAAAAAGTCTCCTTTTACATGTTATTTGATATAAAAGTGACATCCACTTAGAATATCTTCGTTGCATTTGTTCTTTCACAATTCAAAGTAAGGCCTATCACAATAGGCTCATCGACATCCCGTCGATGGGGTCGTCGATGAGGCCTCAATTGTGAGCGTGTCGTCGATGACCCTTGTTGTCGGTTTGTGTTGATGGGTCGAAGGGGTTGGAGAAGGAGGAGGAGCGTGTGTGGTTTCAAACGGTCAAAAAAATTTTGTATATATATTTTTTTTAACGGCTACTTTTATATAAAAAAAAACCTCCACTATGAAAACCAACTTCTATTAAATCATTCTCATCTAATTCACTTCATCTCACTCAAAAAAATTGATACAAAACAACACACACTCTATACATTTCACTAAATATGTCGAGTTCCGACGAAGATTCAGTTTCATACATTCGTAAATATACAATAGATCACGATACGTTAAACACTTTTGTTGCTTTTCTATAAGATGAAGGAGTTGAGAGCTCGACAATGGCAAACATACCAAGACCACCAAGAAGAACCGTACCCATAAATCATGTGGAAGCCGCGACACACTTATTTAATCATTACTTTGCCCCGGTACCCGTTTACCCCTCTGATAATTTTCGAAGGCGTTTTTGAATGCCCAAAGAAATGTTTATTCGTATAGTGAAAGATATACCTTTAACGTCGTACAACCATTACCAAAACACTTTGCTTACTTCCACAACGCTCCAACCGACATTACGGGTCGCCCGACTTCAAATATTTTTCAAAAATGTACTTCCGCAGTACGCCAGCTGGCTTACACTGCTACTGCCGACCAGTTAGATGAATACCTCGAAATGGGTGCCCAAACGGCATACGAGTCGTTGAACATACTTCTGCAAATGTGTTATTCAGTTATATCACTCAGAGTTTTTGAGAAGACCGACACAAGAAGATGTTTACCGATTGACCGCTAAACACGAGGCGGTGCATGGTTTTCCGGGTATGCTTGGAAGCATTATTGTATGCATTGGGCTTGGAGAAACTGCTCAACCGCATGGCAAGGCCAATACACTCGTGGTGACAAAGGACATCCGACGATTATGCTTGAAGCGGTTGCTTCATATGATTTGTGGATTTGACATGCTTATTTTGGACTCGCTGGTTCGAACAACGACATCAATGTCCTCAATGAATCTGACTTGTTCGACCAGCTTCTGCAAGATAATGCTCCCGGGGTGAATTTCACCGCTAATGGCCAAGAGTTTACAAAGGGGTACTATCTAGCTGACGGTATCTATCCAGAATGGGCTACACTTGTGAAGTCTTTCAAGTGTACCATGGACCCCAAGACCAATAAATTCAAACGCTTCCAAGAATCTGCAAGAAAAGACGTAGAGCGTGCATTTGGGGTACTTCAAGGCCGTTGGAAAATCCTTCAACAAGGTGCCCGTCCATTAAGTGTTAACAAAATAAAATGCATCATGTACTGTTGTGTGCTTTTGCACAACATAATCGTTGAATATAACGGGCGTGCAATCAGTCCTTTCGATTTGGAGCTAATTCCCGATACGAGGCCAGACCGTACTTGGGACGAACGGGTTGACCTTCACTTACGTATGACAGCGGAGTTACGTGATAGGGCAACACACAACCGTCTAAGAGGCGCCCTAGTCGAACACATTTGGAACTTGCCGGAAAACCAACGTGAACGTTGAATTGTCTTTTTTTTTAGAATTGTCTTTTTTTATTAATAAATGTAATGTGTTGTTTTTCTTAATAAATGTAATGTGTTGTTTTTTTTAAATAAATGTAATGTGTTGTTTTTTTTAAATAAATGTAATGTTTTGTTTATTAAATAAATGTAATGTTTTGTTTTTTTTAGATAAATGTTGATTTATTTATTTTTTAGGTAAATATAAAATAAAATAAATAAAAGTTGTGGAAGAGGTGTTATTGTTAGTGAGTGTGGAAGAGGTGGATGAGGAGAGAGAAAAACTGATGTGGCAGTGTGGAAAGATGTGGATGAAGGTGCTATTGGGATAGGCCTAATGACACATAGCACATAAATATCATATAAACTATTAACAATTTACATGAAATAGAGTTATGTCGTGCGATGCGACAGTGTAATGGCGGTGGTGGTGACGGTGACGGGTTGTGGTGGCGAGCGGAGGTAGCGGTGGTGGCGATGTAATGACCGCGACGGTGGTGGCGCTGACGGGTGGTGGTGGCGCGCGACGGTAGCGGCGGTGGGCTGGTGGCGATTGGTGGTGGTGGCGGCGGCAAGTATTGTAGGTTATTGATGTAATGTGGTTTTTAATGAATTGTTGAATGTTGAAAGTTGATGTTGAAAGTTGAAAATGAGATTTGTTTTATAAAGTATAGATTAGTGTAGAATTTCTTCACTGCATTTGTTGTTTCACCAATCATAGTAATGACACATAACACATTAATGTCATATAAAATAATTACAATATATTAAACTTTAATTATACATTTTAAGGTAATGTCACATATTTCGTATTTTAATAAATCAGCTATCATGTTATGTGTCTATATATACTAAAAATGTTCCTGTACAATATGCACTGGCAAATGATTTATCAAAAAACTAAATTGTAATTTACATAAAATTTGTAAGTTTTAAATACGTTTGTTATTATTTCCAAATATTTAAAGTGAAAAATGGCTATGTAAATTAATATATAAAAAATATAAATATTAATTTTTAAGGTAAAAATGTAATGATAAATATGTTTGTATTTAAAAAATCACAATTTAAAACACTAGCTATATAATATAGACAGAATGTAGTATAGATAATAACTAATAATAATACTCATGATAAATGAACAAATAATAATAATAATAATAATAATAATAATAATAATAATAATAATATTATGTCCTTTCTCAATTATAAATTGCAATATTGTTAAACGTCAATTGCCATGTGACACTGTTGTTGACCTTAAGGCATTACTTTTATTGTATACGGTGACATTAGGTATGTTACCCGAATTTTTGTCCCTTAAGGCATTACGTTTATTGTATAGGGTGACAAGTAGAATTTGGCATTGACCTCTTTAACTTCCTATATTAAGATTTTGGCACGAACTTATATATATTGACCATGTTAATAAATAACTTCACTCAACTTGAAATCTTGAACGACTCAAATAAACTACAAACAAACGCAAACCACCTAAGATGTGGCACCAAAATAAGAAGTAACTCGTGCTTTGTTGTGATTTATTCATGTTTACTAACTGTTAATAACAAAGTATAATATAATGTGTTACGAACATAACATGCTGTAATATCAAAAAATATTAATGACAATATAGGTTATTAAAATACCAATTACATGAATTTGATAACAAGAAGATAATTTCTTACAACTATAAATAAAATAAGTAAAAAAATGTATAATAGATGTGTAAAAAAAAAAAGGGTAAATTAATGGGAACCCCTTAGGCCCATGTACCTTTTTGGTACCCCAACAAGAATAGTGTTAAGGTAATTCAACCACAGTTTAATCCTGCCTTTAGCAGGATTCAAACCTGGGTTTCCACCAGGGAGTGGCGGCTAGTGGCCATCCCACCAAAGTGAGATGGTTATAATAGATGTGTCTTTAACACCAAATGAGAGTTCAGCGCAAGTATAATGAAACAAATTAAGACACACGGATCTGTTAATTCATGTGTCCATGATTGCTAAAAGTTTATGATTTTGGGATCATTGGTGCTAGTGAACTTCAAAAATGAATGAAGTTGCAAAAGTATACAAACGAGAGGGATCATTGTTGCAAAAGTTTAAAACCTATAGTGACTATTGTTGTAATAAACAAAAATGAGTTAAGCTTAGGTGGCTCAACACCGTATGTAAACGCATTTTATCTACAATATATATATATAACATAGTGTTAAATTCTTTTATGGAGAAATAAGGACCGTTAGATGAGTTTTAACTTTTAATCACAACCCTTAGATTGTTATTTCCAATTTACTATTAAAAAAACACAACATTAGTCCTTGTATACTTTATATAACTAAACCTTGTGTATTTAATTAACTAATATTAATAATTATAAGGGGACGTGTAGGCCGACCACCCCATATGTAATCCGACCACCCCTTTTGGAGCGACTGTCGCTCCTAAAGGGGTAGTAGGTTCGAATCTAAACTGTTTCCCCTTGACGATTCATATTGTCTTTAAAAGTAAAGGGGTAGTAGGTGCGAATCTAAACTGTTTCCCCGTGACGATTCATATTGTCTTTAAAAGTTCGATCGATCGAGGCATTTCAGCTCGATCCTCACTATTTTCACTCACATTACCAAAATCTTTAACTTCTTCACTATTCCCACTCACCTCACTTTCCGGAATACTTTCTAAAGTAACCGACGATTACTGATAAGTGTTTTTATTATTTTAGATGGATTGCTTGGAGGACATTTTCTTAAATCCAAATGCGCCGGAAGGTGTAAATGACGAGTTTGCGTACGAAGAGCCCGATGACGAATTTGAATCCCCAGATGTCCGTGCTGAATTTGATTACGATCACGGTGTTTTTTATACCAAGGAGGTATGTATATAATCCAACCTTTTCATTTTTTGTGTTGTTATTTTGTGAGTAATTGTATTTTGTTATTATTCATTAGATTTGTTGCTATAAAAGTATGTAAGAAAACTAATTATTAAAACTACGGATAAAAAATTGTATATAAAAACATATTAAAAAATGTACGTAAAAATGTAGATTAACAAAAGCTATTGAAAAATTGTTAAAAAAAAAGTGTATAAAAAGTGTATAAAAAGTGTATTATAAAAAAGTGCATATAAAATCTAATTACAAAAAAGTATATAAAAAAGTAAAATAAAAAGTGTATAAAAAGTGTATTAAAAAAAGTGTATAAAATATTTCAGGTGTTTGACACACACATAGATTTGGTAGACTGGGCTCAAAGAACGGCAAAGGAACTTGGTTATGTGTTAGTAACACGAAGATCAAATGCCACAAAAGACGGAGAAGTTAAAAAGGTGGTCCTTATTTGCAACCGTGGTGGAAAAAGAGATAAGCGGTTAACCGGGGCACCCAAAGGGACTACCAAAATTGACTGTCCATTCAAATTGGTAGGCCGTCTGACAAAGGACCATAGTTGGTGGGTTGAAGTTATAGATCACCGACATAACCATCCATCAGCTCGTAGTTTGGAAGGTATTGCGTACGCAAGACGACTAACCGATGTTCAAAAAGAATTTGTGGCCGAAAAGGCGTTGCTAGGTTTTGGGCCAAATAGCATAAGGGACCAATTGAAGGATGCATTTCCCGGCATCTTTACCCGTTCACAAGACATTTCTAACTACCTGCGGCAACACCGGCTAAAGCACGCCCAACAACGAGGGGAAACTCGAATGCAGGTGAAATAAGAAACATACCTGCATGTGGATCGTATAACTATATGTTTATTTTTTAAAAAAATACGACTTCCTTATACTTTGGTTGTTTACCCGTTGCAGATCGTGCTCCAATTACTATCTGACCATCAGTACACGTATCAGTACACGACGGATATCAAAACCGGATGTTTGACCAATCTCTTTTTCGTACATCCTACATCACTTGACATATGGCGTGCATTTCCTTGGATCATTGAAATAGACGCCACGTATAAAACCAACGTTTACAACATGCCGCTTGTTGAGATTGTGGGTGTCACTCCAACTGGCAAGACATTCAGCATTGCGCACGCACTAATTGAAAATGAGCAACATGCGACATACACATGGGTGTTACAGTGCTTGAGGTCGACGCTCGAAGAAGGGTTCGTCGTGCGTGTGGCACTCACTGATCGGGATATGGCCCTCATGAAAGCGGTTAAGGATGTGATGCCGGAAACGAAGCTGATACTGTGTAGAATACACATTTGGAGGAATATTGATTTACATGCCAACCCATCGTTTAGGACAAAAAAAGATTATGGTTCGTTTAAACATCGGTGGGATAAACTCGTAAAGTCAATCACGATTAAAGAATACGCAGAGAATGAGCAGCGGCTAAAAGTATTCTTGGCAGATAAACCAAGTATATACATCCCGTCCCCATACTGTTTTTATGATAAAGCTTACGATGTAACCATGTAGCTAAATCACTTTTTATTTTCCTGCAGATCTTTATAAGTATCTACAAATACAGTGGCTTGCCTCGTACAAGGAGTTATTTGTGTCATGTTGGGTCGACCAACACCGCAACTATCGTAACTACACTACCAACAGGGTTGAGAGCGAGCATTCTTTGCTGAAGTCAGTTATGCATCAAAAGCGGCTTACGTTCCACAGGATCGTTGAATGTGTTAACTCTGTTGTCAGCGGGCAATACACCGAAATAAAGGGGTCACTGGAACATTGCAGACAGTACAATCAAAATAAACACAACTATCCCTGTTTAAAGGATTTGCTCGGTAAAGCCTCCCATGTAGCCTTGCAAATTATGGTCCATACTTCGTACAAATAAAAAAAAGTCTAATCACCGGAACCGTCGTCGTCCTCACCGGCATTATCATCACCCACACCTGGTCCGGATACAGAGCCTGTTCCACTAAAAAATCCACTCATATCCGACAAGCTAGCAAATTCCCCTGATGGTTGGGATCCAGACGGGCCGGAGGAGGATCCAGACGGGACAGAATGCGATCCAGATGGGCCTTCCGGAGGTCCATAATGTGGTTGCGGCAACTCAACAGGGAAATCATGGGATCCGAAACCCCTGAGAATCCTCCCTAGTCCGCGCTGATGTCCCGATCGCGATCCAAACGCTTCCGGGAACAAATGGGTTGGAGGTGTCGGTGCAGGATCCTGTGAATGTCTCACCTGCGCAGCTTCCAGACGGGACTGCATATAAATAGTAAGGTAAGTTTAATAAATGGAGCAGTAATTAAAAGTAATTTAACTTAAAGTTATGTATATACCGCAACTTCCGGAGGTTGTAGTCTGTGGGTTGCCGCCCAAGTTGACTCCCACGTGGGCGGTGGCCCCTCCTTCTTTTCGTTATGGTGCTTGGCCTGCAAACAAGTCAAATAATTAGCATTAAAAAAACACAAGAATTGTATACTTTTGTTAAAACCAAACGTACCAACGCCCGATCGTGGGCAAGAGAAATAGATCGCCGACCCTGAGTCCCCACCGCCTGTTGGGACCGGTTTGTCTTGTTTGTCGCGGCCCGCTTGACCCGGTCATCCCTCGTATAGAAACGCAGTAGTTTTCCCCACTCTTCCGGGTCCATACCAGCTGGCGGTGCTGTCTGCAGGGTATCTGCTGCGTCTACACCCCCCCGTGCTGTAAAATGCTGAGATTTGAATTTTGACTTTCTCTGCCTATATATGCTAGCTGCATCAGCACGGAAAGCCTGTTTTGCTGCCTTCCGGGTGGGGTCGTCCTCATCATGCTCTAAGTACTGGTCCATCGCAAACCAGCGCTACATTGTTTACAAATACAAGTTAGCAGTTTCGGGGTTATCATTGTAAAACATATTAAGTAAAAAAATATAAAAAGAAACATATTCTAACCTGTATTTCCTCCAAGATATTGTCCCTCAGAGACTCGGGCACATCGTCCCATGACTCGTAGTACTGGGGGACATCTCCGATCAATGAGCCTAACAAAGATTTGTACATAGCCCCGTAGTCCCCGATCGACTGAAAGGTCTTCGATTTGTAATCGAAGTACATGGGTAACGGGCCTCCATTTTTCTTGAAGGCAGCCTCAAGGTTTAGATGTTTGGCTGCCCCTCTTGGTGGTGGTAGTGTTTTCTTCGACCCTACAAAACCAATAAGTAACAATAACATAAATAAGTTACTTTAAACGATAAGAATACAATTATTTCAATGCATAACTAAATTTAATGTAAAGTCAATTTTCTTACCGCTGTTTTTGCAGCCTGTTATTTTCTTCCACCACGATCGGTGCGGATCATTTCCATCGCCGTCGCCGCCGTGAGCTCCTAGCATTTTTCTTAAATCTACATAAATAATACACGTATTATAATACTTTTTATATCAACTTTTTTAACTACTTTTTTTTTAACTTAATTTTTTATATGACTTTTGTACTACTACTTTTTCAACTACTTTTTTTAAACTTAATTTTTTAACTACTTTTTTATATAAACTTTTTGTTATAGAAACTTTTTTTTAAAATAATTTTTTATATACTATGTATACACTTTTTTACATTTTTTATAAACTTTTCTAATACAAACATTTTTATATTTTTTAATACAAACATTTTCTAGTACAAAATTTTATAAACTTTTTTTTAAATATATTTTTTATATACTATGTAATACACTTTTTTTACATTTTATATTTTTTACACTTTTTTACAAACATTTTTACATAACAAAAACAAGAACAACAACAAGAACACAAGAACAACAATACATTAAATCTATGGGCGTATACAATACGTTAAATCTATGGGCATATAAGATCGATCCTAATACATCTATGCATAACAAGAATAACATCAAACTAATACATATACTATATAGCAAATTAATAGATACGAAATAAAAAAAATAAAAACTTACTTCAACGTTGGGTTTACGAAAGGGGTAACGACGGGTCGCTCCTAAAGCGTCACTGAAAAACTGGGTCGCTCCTAAAGCCTCACCGGAAAATCTTGGCCGGAAAATATGGGGGAGAGGGGGGTTGGATCGGTTGGAATGGAGAAGAGAAAGGGAAGACTTGAGAATGAATGAATGGATGGATCCAGAGAAAGAATATATTAATTTTTTCGAGGCACCCTTTAGGAGCGACTGTCGCTCCTAAAGAGGGGTTTTGACGGGTCAACGGTTCTAACGGGTATATGCATGGGTATCCGCGAGCAATAAATGGGTCACCCCTTTAGGAGCGACTGTCGCTCCTAAAGGGGTGTGGTCGGGTTACCAAACATTCCGTGGTCGGGGTATCTGGCCCGAAATAATACTAATATACAATAATAACTTCGGATTTTGGAATCATAGGCGATATTTGATATGACATTATACTTGTCTTATTTCTTTCCATATCTATGAATTAAACACTAATTAAGCAAACGTGTACAATTAATCATTATAACTATACTCCTAAATTATTATTTTTTAAAGTCATCGCCCTTGGATGAAAATCCACTTTAAACTAAGACCTTTAGATCATTTTGATTACATCACTTTCCTTTTTTAATAACTAATAATAATAACTAAAATATCATGCATATAAACACAACCAAATATACAAAACTACATACACAAGATTTATTGGGTATTTTAGATTGCACTTCCATTGACTTTTGGATACACTCGCCTTATTGGGTATTTTTCTTTCTACTTTTTCATATATATTTTTAATATTTTCTTTTGGTATTTCAAGTAGAAGGATTAACTGAGATAAAGTTTAAATTATTAGATTAAATTTTAATGTATTAGAAAAATCAAACAGATTTATATGGTACTTCATGAAAGTATTACAACTAATTAAACATGTCATTTTTTTTATTTAACTTTGTATACGTTCAACGGTGGAATAAATGTAACATCCGTGAGTTTTGACCCGTTGACTTTTCGTGTAATATGACTAACAATTTAGTTAATGAATTATTTGGGTCGTTTTGTGAATTAAATGACAATGTGTTATATTCGGGTCGATAATATGTTTTGATCGGTGTTTAAATGTGTAACGATTGTATTTTGGCTTGAGAAGAGAAACGGGTCGGCCCGTGGGTAGTCCACGACCCACCAGCCACCATGGACCCAAATCTCTCCTTATCTCTTTCTCCCCCCTTTCATTTCTTATCTTTCTATCCTTCTCTCTTTCTCTCAAGTAAAAAGGCAAGGAAACCTATTTCATTCCAATTCTTCTTCTATCTATCATCTACTTGGTGTTTGGAAAGGATATAACACTAGAATCATCGCCATCTATACCACATTATCGTCATATTGAAGAATCAAAGGTGGAAGTTCTTGCATTTTAACCCATTTGACCTAATTTCGGGTTTGACCTCAAGAAGGAAGTTTTGGTAAGTCTAATTCATCCCATTTACTTCTATTTATGTTAATTTACTCGTTTCTAGTCACCTCGTACATTTACAAGTTCTAAATCGCCTTAAAATGAGTTTTGGGTCGAATTAGGGTTTGGCTAGGTTTTGATCAATTTGGAGAATTTGGTGATGTTATGGATGGAAATACGTGGGTTTGGGTAAGTGTATTTATGCATTAGAATGTCAAATGTAGCTTCAAAACGAGTCCTTTAACCTTACAATTCGATTTAGGGTTTTGGTTCTTGAGAATAGGTTTTGGGTTCTTGATTTTCTGCACAAACTGCTGTTGGTCGTGTTGCTGCCCAGTAAGGGGCGTAACCTACGGCCCTATGGGGCGTAGGTTACGCTAGTTATATTTTGACTGGGCGTAGGTTACGGCCCTTTGGGGCGTAGCTTACGCCGAATGCTCCATCTTACGCCAAAACCTACTGTTTACGCCCCTCCAGACGCCAACAAAATTGCACTTTTGAGAGCACCGTACCTTACGCCCCCTTTACACTAAAATTTTATAAGGGGCGTAACCTACGCCAGAGTGGGGCGTAGGTTACGCCAGTTGTAATTTCCAGAACTTCTTGTTTGACCTAAATTGACTTTCTGGACCTTTTTACGCGTCGAACATTGATCTAATTCACTTCTTATCTTATGTAACATTGAATAAGAGTCTTAAAAGTCATTTAACGTCGAGAAGCACTTTGAGAACCTAATTAGGGTTTTGTCGAGAATTGTTAAGTTACGTATATGTGTTTATGTATGTTGATGTGAATGTATATGATCGATATTTAGGTATTGGACGTGAAGTGAACATTGTACGACAATAACTCGACTTTATATCAACTTAACTTTTCATAACCAATCGAGGTGAGTTTCGTATCTCCCTACTCGCTTGAGATTCGGGCTGAAAAGTGTGAACTTGCGTGTTTACTTACGTTGTTGATTGTTTGAATGACTTGGTTTATGTTTGTTAAGTATTTCATTAATATTAGGATAGACGTACATACATGGAAGTCGGTTATGCTTTCATTGGGTTTTAGATGTGGTGGGAAGGCTGCGGGTGACCCTATATATAAGCATCTGGGACTTGAAGAAAGTAGAATCCTCTTAAGTGTATGTACGTATAGAATTGGTGTTAATATTGATTGTTGGCTCATGTTTGTCGAATATCGATTGTTGGTTCATGTTCATCGTATTGTGATTATTGGTTTACGATTGACGAATATTGATTGTTGGTTCATGACAGACGATTTGCGATTGATGCATATACGAATGATTGTAAGCATGCATACGTTGTACATAATCCCTCGGTTGAGGATTCAAACATCCTAGTGTATAGATGTATACACTTGTCCTGTGAGATGTTGGAGACATGACATCCGGGTATATAGACATATATACGCCGATGATTTTGAGATGCCGCCTTGTTCATTGTGATGACAGGCGAGTATCGTTGCATAGGTGACTTAAGTTCACGCATAGGATAGGCATGTTGGCTTATTTATGCATTCGGCACTTGCATTGATACGTATATCATTTGTGCATTCATATTACACACTTACTTGTCTTGTGTAATCTTGTTGTTGGACGTTATTGTGTTACTTAGAGGCTCGCTGTAAGTCATGTCTAGTCTCTACTCGTACATTATGATTATTGACGCTGGTTCTTTATGGATCATTACTACGAACTCACCAACCTTGTGTTGACTATGCTTAGTACACTTTTCAGGTAATCAGGTTATCCCCGGACGTGGAGTTTAGTTGCTTGCTTGCTGTTAAACCCGGGCTTTGGACTTTATGAATCAAGGATTCATCGACCTTCTCTTTTGCATTATACTTAGGATCGATTTGCCATCTTCGGGATGTTTTTTGTAAACTTTGATGGCTATTTGCTCCTTATGTATTTTGGTACTTGTTTTGTATTGTAATGGATTCACTGAATCTTTATTTGCATTTAGTTCTTGTTCTATTGTAATTCTACCTTGCGCTATATGATTTCCGTGATATTTCGAGCCTTGGCTTGGGGTGTTACAGAATGGTGGCCCATGCTAGGTCGTAGAGAATTAGGCGGTTTGACCTAGACTACGGCTTAAGTTAAAACTCTTCATATAGCATGCATGGTTAGGAAATTCGTGTGCAATGTGAATTATGTGAATCCCCGTGTGAGTTCCTAGTTAAGACCACTTGTGTGATAGCTTGAATTCAATGTGATGAATGTAAATTGTGGTTAATATGGTTTGTTGTTGCTATTTGTTGGAACTAATTTGATGATTTAGGGCAAAATGAAGTGATGTCATTAACTTAGTATAATATTGTGGCAACCCTAAAAGAACCCGATCAACTCTTTTATGGTTACCCGACAATATAGCAAGTTCATGACATCGTGGATTGCGCACGTGTGGCTTAAAGTATAATAAGGAATCGATATGCTTAATGGAAGTTGATTAGGTGGAGGGTTAGCCATTGGTACACCCTGTATACATACCCGGTCGATAACTAGAGAGCATACCGAATTCGGATTATACTTTGAATCATTCGTGTTAGTTATTTGATTGCATGATGTTTTGAGCATGATTACTTAAGTTAATGATAGACAATTGTAATGAAATTGACATGATGATATGCTAAGTAACAATCTCATAGGATTCTAGCACCCTTGCCTTAGCTTAATGATATGAAATGAGTATGTGGTATCGGTATGAGAGCATTGACTACTTGTGCGACTAACATGTGAGCATTTGAGACTAACTCTCGGGTCAACGTGTCACTTGTTTTATAGAAATGGTGAGACCAAGGAGAGCCGGAACGAACTATAGGGCTGAATCGGAAGAACCTCAACAGGAAGCTCAACCGGAGGTACAAGGAGGTAGGGGTCGTGGTAGGGGCCGTGGTAGAGGTCGTGGTAGAGGCCAAGGAAGGGGTCGTGGTGAAGTTCCTGAGCCAAACATGGCTGAGTTGATCGCTCAAACGATCGCCAATATCATGCCAACCATTATTGCTCAAGTCACGGCAAATCTTGGGCAAAACAATGGGCCTCAAAACAATGAAGCCCCAGAAAATGTGAATAACGAAAATGCTCAACCTCAGGCCGTGGAAAATGAAGAAGAGGAACCAGTGAGAATTGATAACCGCATGCCCATGTATAATCAATACGGAGGATACCGACATGGATGTATATTTAAGGACTTCAAAAGCTGTGGGGCACCGGAGTTTAATGGAAGGGGTGGTCCCACTGAGTGTATAAGGTGGTTTGAAGAGATTGAAGCAGTGATCGAAAGAAGTCATTGCACATATGACGACCGGATTTCTTATGCATCCGGCATGTTTAGGCATGACGCCTTGAGTTGGTGGAACCAAGAGATAACTTTGGGGCGGACTTATAACTTGGAATGGGCCGATTTCAAGGACAAAGTGAAGGCAAAGTTTT
The DNA here is from genome assembly GCA_034093135.1 of Erigeron breviscapus. Classification (NCBI taxonomy): domain Eukaryota; kingdom Viridiplantae; phylum Streptophyta; class Magnoliopsida; order Asterales; family Asteraceae; genus Erigeron; species Erigeron breviscapus. The sequence continues at coordinate 108,503,488 of CM067167.1, read as the reverse complement.
GTCCTCCCTATGAACTACAAAACTTGACCATTGAATTTGCTAATCTCAATATGGAGGGAGCCGATTACAAGAGCTATGTTAGACGATTTCAAGAATTGTCTACCCTCATTCCTCACTTGGTGGGCTCCGAGTCTCAGGCCATCCAGAAGTTTGTATTGGGCTTGAATCCTCAAGTCCGATCTTATGTAAACTCTAACATGCCTACTTCTTTGGCCGATGCGGTTAACCGAGCCGGGAGTGTGACTGAAGATTTGTTGAGAAGCGGTGTTTTAAGAAAATCCTCAACAAGCAAGAGGAAAGAAGTGGGTGAGTCAAGTGGGGTAAAGAAAGTGGGAAGGTTTGATCCCAAGAATGCTTATAGGGGTAGAGTAATGGCGGCGGTGGAACCAACTAGGAAACCTTATGCTGGGCCTCATCCTTTCTGTGGGAGATGCAACAGGCATCATTCCGCCAATGCTCCATGTGGGGCATGCTATAACTGTAACCAAGTGGGGCACGAATCCAAGAATTGTAGAGCTCCAAGAACGGGCCCAATGAATGTGGCTCCTGTTCGGGCCGTCCCTCCTCAAGGTAACCAACGAAGAGGTGAATGTTTTGAATGTGGTAGTCGTGACCACTACCGTAATAATTGTCCTCGATGGGTGGGACAACAAGTGCAAGTAGTCGTCCACCCCAACCAACTACAAATGGTCGGGCCTAACCAAAACCGGGGACAACAAGGCCATCAAGTGCAACCACGCGGCCGAGCCTTTGCGGCCAATGCAAATGAAGCCCGCAACGATCCCAACGTAGTAGCAGGTACCTTTCTCCTTAATGGTCACTATGCAACCGTTCTATTTGATTCCGGGGCCGATTATAGCCTCGTGTCCTCTAACTTTGTTCCTTTGATTGATGTGCATCCTTGTGCTCTAAACTATGTGCTTGACATTGAAATGGTAAACGGGTCACTAACTAGACTTAGTCAAATACTTCGCGATTGTGTCTTGACTTTAGAAGATGTCGACTTCTTCATTGACCTCATGCCTCTTGACATTGGTAGTTTTGACATTATAGTGGGTATGGATTGGTTAGCGGCGGTAAATGCGACGATTGATTGTGGTGAGAGAGTTGTTAAGATACCTTTGACTAACGGTAGAATTCTTAGGGTTCAAGGCGAAACCTCCGATTCCTCTAATCCTAAAGTCTTTAGTGCTACCGTCACAAAGGTAGAATTGAAGACCGTTCCTATTGTTTGTGAATTTCCCGATGTTTTTTCGGATGACTTACCGGGATTACCTCCAACTCGTGAACTTGACTTTCGCATTAATCTTATTCCCGAAGCCGCGCCCGTAGCAAAAGCTCCGTATAGACTAGCCTTAACCGAAATGCAAGAATTACAAACTCAACTCAAGGAGCTCCAAGAGAAGGGTTTCATTCGCCCTAGTCAATCTCCTTGGGGTGCTCCTGTTCTATTCGTCAAAAAGAAAGATGGATCCTTCAGAATGTGTATTGATTACCGGGAATTAAACAAGCTCACTGTGAAGAACCGATATCCTCTCCCTAGAATCGATGACTTATTTGATCAACTTCAAGGTGCTAAGCACTTTTCAAAATCGATCTTCGCTCGGGTTATCATCAACTCCGGGTACATGAAGATGATACCCCCAAGACGGCCTTTCGCACTAGGTATGGTCACTTTGAATTCACCGTGATGCCTTTTGGGTTGACTAATGCCCCGGCGGTGTTCATGGACTTGATGAATCGGGTGTGTCAACCATACTTAGACAAGTCTGTCATTGTGTTCATTGATGACATACTTGTATACTCGAAGACGAAGGAGGAACATGTTGAGCACTTACGAGAGGTGCTCGAATTACTAAGGAAGGAGAAGTTATATGCTAAATTCTCCAAGTGTGAATTTTGGTTGGAAGAGGTCCACTTCCTTGGTCACGTAGTGAGCAAGGATGGTATTCACGTGGACCCAAGCAAAATTGAAGCGGTCAAGAATTGGAGAAGACCCGAAACGCCATCCGAGATCCGCCAATTCCTTGGATTGGCGGGTTACTATAGAAGATTTATTGAAAATTTCTCCGTATTGCACAACCACTCACTCTCTTGACTCAAAAGGAGAGAAACTTTGAATGGGGCGAAAGACAAGAAAATGCCTTCCAAACTCTTAAAGATATGCTATGTGATGCTCCTATTTTGACACTACCGGATGGGATTAAAGATTTTGTTGTTTATTGTGATGCCTCGGGGCAAGGGTTGGGTTGTGTTCTTATGTAAAGGGGTAAAGTCATTGCTTATGCCTCCCGTCAATTGAAGGTGCATGAGAAGAACTACCCGACACATGATTTGGAATTGGGAGCGGTTGTGTTTGCTTTGAAGTGTTGGAGACATTATCTCTACGGCACCAAATGTGTGATTTATACCAATCACAAAAGTCTTCAACACATCTTTAACCAAAGTGAATTGAATATGAGGCAAAGGCGTTGGCTTGAACTATTTAGTGATTATGACTGTGACATCCGTTATCATCCGGGTAAGGCAAATGTAGTAGCCGATGCCTTGAGTAGGAAGGAGAGAGTGAAGCCGAGACGGGCTAGAGCTATGAGCCTCACGGTGGGGCCAAATATTCGTGACCGGATTATTGAAGCCCAGATTCAAGCCACCCTACCGGAAAACTTTGGAGACGAGAACCTAGATGGCATGGAACAACAATTTGACCGAAAGAATGATAATGGGCTATACTTGGTTGAAAGACTTTGGGTTCCTATTTTCGGTAACTTAAGAACACTTATTATGAATGAAGCTCACCAATCGCCTTATTCGGTCCATCCCGGGTCGAATAAGATGTACTTTGACTTGAAAAACTTGTATTGGTGGCCGGGCATGAAGCGTGATGTGGCTAGGTATGTGAGTGAGTGTCTTACTTGCTTACAAGTCAAAGCCGACCACAAGAAACCACCCGGATTATTGGTACAACCGGTGATGCCCGAATGGAAGTGGGAACATATTTCAATGGACTTCATTACTAAACTACCGAAGACGAGAAGCGGTCGTGACACGATTTGGGTGATAGTAGATCGGTTAACGAAGTCGGCTCACTTTTTAGCCATTCGTGAAACCGATAAATTTGACACTTTGGCTCGTTTGTACATCAAGGAAGTAATATCTAAGCATGGAGTACCGATCTCTATCATTTCAGATAGAGATGCCCGTTTCAAATCAAACTTTTGGGAAGCTTTTCAAAAAGCAATGGGTACTCGACTCGACATGAGCACGGCATTTCACCCTCAAACGGATGGACAAACCGAGAGAACCATTCAAACACTTGAAGACATGCTGAGGGCTTGTGCAATTGATTTTGGTGGAAGTTGGGAAGACCATTTGCCGCTAGTTGAGTTTTCATACAACAATAGTTATCATGCTACCATTCAAATGGCGCCCTTTAGAGCATTATATAGTAGGATATGTCGTTCTCCTCTAGCTTGGGCGGAAATTGGAGAGAGTCAACTTATCGGGCCAGAAATTGTGGTTGAAACGACTAAGGTAATATCTCAAATTAAGGAGAAGTTGCAATTGGCCCGTGAACGTCAAAAGAAGTATGCCGATGTGAGGCGGAGACTGTTGGAGTTTGAAATTGGTGATTATGTACTTTTGAAAGTATCACCTTGGAAAGGTGTTGTACGTTTTGTGAAGCGGGGAAAACTTGCGCCAAGGTATATTGGTCCTTTCAAGATTCTTGAGCGGGTTGGAAAGGTTGCCTACCGATTAGAATTACCACAAGAGCTTAGTGGTGTGCATGATGTGTTTCATATTTGCAACCTACGCAAGTGTTTGGCGGACCCTACACATCATGTGCCCATGGACGAGATTAGGGTGGATTCGAACCTAAATTTTATTGAAGAGCCGGTAGAGATCTTGGATCGTCAAGACAAGAAACTCAAGAGTAAACGCTACACGATTGTTAAGGTTAGATGGAATGCTAGACGTGGAGCTGAGTTCACTTGGGAGCGAGAGGATCATATGAAGTCTAAGTATCCGCATTTATTTAGTAATTAGTGTTTTGTTGAATTTCGGGATGAAATTCTTTCAACGGGGGAATAATGTAACATCCGTGAGTTTTGACCCGTTGACTTTTCGTGTAATATGACTAACAATTTAAGTTAATGAATTATTTGGGTCGTTTTGTGAATTAAATGACAATGTGTTATATTCGGGTCGATAATATGTTTTGATCGGTGTTTAAATGTGTAACGATTGTATTTTGGCTTGAGAAGAGAAACGGGTCGGCCCGTGGGTAGTCCACGACCCACCAGCCACCATGGACCCAAATCTCTCCTTATCTCTTTCTCCCCCCTTTCATTTCTTATCTATCTATCTATCCTTCTCTCTTTCTCTCAAGTAAAAAGGCAAGGAAACCTATTTCATTCCAATTCTTCTTCTATCTATCATCTACTTGGTGTTTGGAAAGGATATAACACTAGAATCATCGCCATCTATACCACATTATCGTCATATTGAAGAATCAAAGGTGGAAGTTCTTGCATTTTAACCCATTTTGACCTAATTTCGGGTTTGAGCTCAAGAAGGAAGTTTTGGTAAGTCTAATTCATCCCATTTACTTCTATTTATGTTAATTTACTCGTTTCTAGTCACCTCGTATATTTACAAGTTCTAAATCGCCTTAAAATGAGTTTTGGGTCGAATTAGGGTTTGGCTAGGTTTTGATCGATTTGGAGAATTTGGTGATGTTATGGATGGAAATACGGGTTTGGGTAAGTGTATTTATGCATTAGAATGTCAAATGTAGCTTCAAAACGAGTCCTTTAACCTTACAATTCGATTTAGGGTTTTGGTTCTTGAGAATAGGTTTTGGGTTCTTGATTTTCTGCACAAACTGCTGTTGGTCGTGTTGCTGCCCAGTAAGGGGCGTAACCTACGGCCCTATGGGGCGTAGGTTACGCTAGTTATATTTTGACTGGGCGTAGGTTACGGCCCTTTGGGGCGTAGCTTACGCCGAATGCTCCATCTTACGCCAAAACCTACTGTTTACGCCCCTCCAGACGCCAACAAAATTGCACTTTTGAGAGCACCGTACCTTACGCCCCCTTTACACTAAAATTTTATAAGGGGCGTAACCTACGCCAGAGTGGGGCGTAGGTTACGCCAGTTGTAATTTCCAGAACTTCTTGTTTGACCTAAATTGACTTTCTGGACCTTTTTACGCGTCGAGCATTGATCTAATTCACTTCTTATCTTATGTAACATTGAATAAGAGTCTTAAAAGTCATTTAACGTCGAGAAGCACTTTGATAACCTAATTAGGGTTTTGTCGAGAATTGTTAAGTTACGTATATGTGTTTATGTATGTTGATGTGAATGTATATGATCGATATTTAGGTGTTGGACGTGAAGTGAACATTGTACGACAATAACTCGACTTTATATCAACTTAACTTTTCATAACCAATCGAGGTGAGTTTCGTATCTCCCTACTCGCTTGAGATTCGGGCTGAAAAGTGTGAACTTGCGTGTTTACTTACGTTGTTGATTGTTTGAATGACTTGGTTTATGTTTGTTAAGTATTTCATTAATATTAGGATAGACGTACATACATGGAAGTCGGTTATGCTTTCATTGGGTTTTAGATGTGGTGGGAAGGCTGCGGGTGACCCTATATATAAGCATCTGGGACTTGAAGAAAGTAGAATCCTCTTAAGTGTATTGACGTATAGAATTGGTGTTAATATTGATTGTTGGCTCATGTTTGTCGAATATCGATTGTTGGTTCATGTTCATCGTATTGTGATTATTGGTTTACGATTGACGAATATTGATTGTTGGTTCATGACAGACGATTTGCGATTGATGCATATACGAATGATTGTAAGCATGCATACGTTGTACATAATCCCTCGGTTGAGGATTCAAACATCCTAGTGTATAGATGTATACACTTGTCCTGTGAGATGTTGGAGACATGACATCCGGGTATATAGACATATATACGCCGATGATTTTGAGATGCCGCCTTGTTCATTGTGATGACAGGCGAGTATCGTTGCATAGGTGACTTGAGTTCACGCATAGGATAGGCATGTTGGCTTATTTATGCATTCGGCACTTGCATTGATACGTATATCATTTGTGCATTCATATTACACACTTACTTGTCTTGTGTAATCTTGTTGTTGGACGTTATTGTGTTACTTAGAGGCTCGCTGTATGTAACACCCGTCGTTTAAAAACTTGGATTTTTCAAAACTTTGCCAAACGGCGTTTAAAATAAGCGGAAAGGATCACTTTTAAAATCTGCCCCATCCGTAACGGATGGTACCTTTAAAATTTGGTGTTACTACTAGCATCATCAAAACAATAAAAGTAAATCCAAGCTTTGGCACCAACATAAATGTCACATTAATACAAGTCTTTAATCATAAATGAAATAGCCAAACATGAGGCTAAAAGGAAGTCTAAGCGTTTAATGTCTTAGCTAAGCTTCTTTATTCGTCTACCCAAGTCTCACCAAGCTAATCCTCGCCTAGCTCAAACTTGATTAACCTGAAGGCACAACATTTTCAAAGAACAAGTGTTAGCTAATAAAATTAGCTAAGTAAGA
>CM067167.1:108436390-108485448 GCA_034093135.1 Erigeron breviscapus | reverse complement strand
TAAGAAGTTCAAAGGTGGTTCTACCTCGAATGGAGGTAAAGACAAGAAGAAGAGTGGCACGTGGTGTCCCACTTGCAAGACTACTCATGATGGTCAATGTTCAGACAAGACAAAAAGGTGTCATAAGTGTGGGTCATCGGGGCATATTACAACGGATTGTAGGGATAGGATGCGTTGCTACAAGTGTCATGAAACAGGTCATTTCATTGCAGATTTTCCACAGATGAAGAATGATGGAAAGAAGGTAGCCGCTTCAAAGACAAGAGTTCAAGCACTTCAAATGACGGTGGAAGCTGCTAAGGACAACGACGATGTGGTAAGCGGTACTTTCCTAGTTAATTCAAAACCTGCTTCTGTTCTTTTTGATCCGGGTGCAAATAGGTCTTTTGTGTCTACCTTGTTTGCTCCTAAGCTTGAAAGAGTCACTACTCCCTTAGATTGTTCTGTAGAGGTAGAGGTTGCCAATGGTACTATTAGTGACATACGTGTGGGCTATGATGATTGTGACATTGAGATTGAAGGTCGCTCTTTTTCCGGTCCAGTTATTACCTACTACTCTTGCTGGTTTTGATATAGTGATAGGTATGGATTGGTTGTCACAAAATGATGCTACAATTATATGTTCTCAAAAGGTAGTTCATTTCAGTACCCCGGATGGTGCAGTCATCTCTGTTTATGGAGATAAGAAGAAGGGGGGCTTGAAGATCATTAATTTAATGAAGGCTTTAAATTGCATTCGGCATAATAAGAATCACTTTCTTGCTTATGTGATTGATGCACGAAAGGAGAAGTCTCCTATTTCTAATGTTGATGTAGTTTCTGAATTTTCTGATGTCCTTCCGGATGATCTACCCGGTATTCCTCCCGATCGAGAGGTTACTTTTCAGATTGATCTTGTTCCCGGTGCTACTCCAGTTACAAAGGCACCATATCGCTTGGCTCCTACTGAGATGAAGGAGTTGATGGCGCAACTGCAAGAGTTACTTGACAAGGGTTTTATACAACCTAGTTCCTCGCCTTGGGGAGCTCCGGTTTTATTTGTAAAGAAGAAAGATGGTTCAATGCGCATGTGTATAGATTACCGTGAGTTGAATAAATGAATGGTTAAGAACAAGTATCCTCTTCCGCGTATAGATGATCTTTTTTATCAATTGCATGGTGCTTCATATTTTTCTAAGATAGATTTGCGGTCCGGTTATCACCAATTGAAGGTTAACAAGGAGGATGTTGCGAAAACAGCTTTCGTACACGATATGGACATTATGAATTCTTAGTCATGCCTTTTGGCTTGACAAATGCTCCAGCTGCCTTTATGGATCTTATGAATCGTGTTTGTCGTCAATTCTTAGTCCATTTTGTGATTGTTTTCATAGATGATATTCTGATTTATTCTAAGTCTGAAGCCGAGCATCGAGAACACTTAAGGGCTGTCCTTGAAGTCCTTAGAGAAAAGAAGTTATATGCAAAGTTCTCTAAATGTGAATTTTGGCTTAGAGAAGTTCAGTTTCTTGGACATGTCATTTCTTCCGAAGGAATTAAAGTTGATCCCTCAAAGATTGAAGCCGTTTCTAAGTGGGAGCAGCCAAAGACTCCCACGGAGATCAAAAGTTTTCTTGGTTTAGCCGGCTATTATCGAAGGTTTATACAAGATTTCTCTCGTATAGCTAAGCCAATGACCGAATTAACGAAGAAAGGAGTGAAGTTTGTGTGGTCGGAAGCTCAAGAGAAGGCTTTTCAAACGTTGAAGACGAAGTTATGTGAAGCTCCTATCCTTGCCTTACCCGAAGGTACGGATGATCTTGTTGTTTATAGTGATGCTTCCATTATGGGTTTGGGTTGTGTTCTTATGCAGAGGGATAAGGTTATTGCTTATGCTTCACGCCAATTGAAGCCACATGAAAAGAACTACCCGACTCATGATCTTGAGTTAGCGGCGGTGGTGTTTGCTTTGAAGTTATGGAGACACTATTTGTACGGCACTAAGTGTACCTTGTACACCGACCATAAGAGTTTACAGTATGTGTTTACTCAGAAAGAAATGAATGTGAGACAAAGAAGATGGATGGAACTGTTGAAAGACTATGATTGTGAAATCAAATACCATCCCAGTAAAGCCAATGTAGTGGCTGATGCATTAAGTAGGAAAGTGCAGAATTTTTCATGTAGATTGATGAGTATGGTTGTACAAGCGAAGTCGGGATTACTTGATCGTATCAAGGAGGCTCAAGTTAAGGCGCTATTGAAGGATAACATCGACAACGAAAGTATTGGAAAGAAGAAAAGATTAGTGATGGAGACGAATAGTCGTGGATTTCGGACTTATAAGGGTCGAATTTGGGTGCCATTACTTGAAGGTAACCGAGAACTGATACTTGAGGAAGCACATAGGTCAAGGTATTCAGTTCATCCTGGTGCTACAAAGATGTATGCAGATTTGAAGCCCATCTATTGGTGGCCTAATATTAAAGGAGAGGTAGCACATTTTGTGGAAAGATGTTTGACTTGCGCGTGGGTTAAAGCGGATCACAAAAAGCCATATGGAATGTTGCATCAATTAGAGATTCCTGAATGGAAATGGGATCATATAACTATGGATTTTGTGACCAAGTTACCTAGAACTCCTAAGGGTAACGACATGGTTTGGGTTATTGTAGATAGATTGACGAAGAGTGCTCATTTCTTAGCAACACGCCAAGATGTGCCATTGACTAAGATGGCAAAGATGTATACAGATGAAGTTGTTTCAAAGCATGGTGTTCCATTATCTATCGTTTCAGATCGAGATACGAGGTTTGTATCTAGCTTTTGGAAAGGCCTCCAAAAAGCATTAGGTACTAGGGTGAATTTGAGCACCGCCTATCATCCTCAAACCGATGGGCAAAGTGAGAGGATGATACAAACATTGGAGGATATGTTGAGGGCTTGTGTATTGGAGTATGGTGGAGCGTGGGACGATCATTTGAAGTTGATTGAGTTTGCTTACAATAATAGCTACCATGCAAGCATTGGAATGCCGCCATTTGAAATGCTCTATGGTAGAAGATGTAGGACTCCAAGTTGTTGGATGAAGCCCGGTGAAAAGCAAATTACAGGTCCTGAAATTATAGAAATCTCAGCGGAGAAAGTTAATGTAGCTAAAGAAGCTTTACGTGTGGCAAGAGAAAGACAGAAAACTTATGCCGACAAGAAAAGAAGGCCGGTTGAGTTTGAAGTTGGTGACATGGTGATGCTGAAAGTATCTCCATGGAAAGGAGTCATTCGCTTTGGAAAGAAAGGTAAGTTGAGTCCAAGATTCATTGGACCATTTAAAGTTCTGAAGCGCATTAAAGATGTGGCATATCAGTTGGAATTACCTCCAGAATTGGATGGAATTTACAACACATTTCATGTATCATATTTGAGGAAATGTTTAGCCGAGGAGTCTAATGTGATTCCTATTGAAGATGTGAGCATTGAGCCAAGTAAAAGGATGATTGAGGAGCCTATAGCTATACTTGGAAGGAAGCAAAAAAAGCTACGCAGGAAAATGATTGATCTTGTGTTGATCAAGTGGAAGAATAATCATGGAGAAAGTCTCACTTGGGAAACCGAGTCCGTGATGAAAGAGAAGTATCCAGAGTTGTTCGTTGCTGATGAGATTCCGAGGACGGAATCCTCTTAAGGGGGAGGTAATTGTAACATCCCAAACTTTTATTTAAACGTTTGACTAGAGTAGTTAGGTCAACGTAAGGTGTCCGTTAAATCTATGTTAGATTTAATGCTTATATGTAGTTAATGTAGAATGCATGTGAGACTTAAATGTCTTATTGATTGACGTAGTAATGTGGTTATGAAGTAGTAAAATTGCCTTTTGAGGTGTTAAAAGTGTGTATCAAGTTGTATATAGTCTATAGAGGTGCTTTGGGCTAGAAATATGACTTAATGAAGCTTAGGGACCAAATTTGACATGTGGTGAAAGTCAAAAACGGGATTAGGTTCACGGAGGGAGTCATTAGTTGTCATTTTGCAGATTTAACACTTTTCTCCCAAGCCCTAGCCACCCCTTTGATCCCCTATCAAAATTCTAAGCCGAAAATCCTTCAAACAGGAGATTTAGGAGTGATTGATCGAGTATTTTGCATCCCCATTGTGAGTCCCTCGATAGCTACTGATCGCTCTCGAGATCGTCTATTGTTATGTCGTGAGTGCGGAATCCTCACGAGATAACTAGTTTGATTAGTTATCGTATATATTGCTAATTATCTCAATATAATCAGCCTTATGTAATCTATCTTCGTTTTCTATAGCTTAGAAACGAACTTAGTCGCCTTTGGTGTGTGTAATATCAACTGGTCTCTTCACTTTAGGGTTTCCAATCGTTTATATATTTTCACGATCGATATTGGGCTTGCTGGGCTTTGTTCTTACGAACTTAGCAGTCCAGCCCATAAAACGAAGATTATCTTCGTTAGTTCCTAACGAAGATTATCTTCGTTAGTACTAAATACCATCAACATCTATGCTTAGTTATTTTCCAAGTACTTTATGTACAAGAAACCTAACATATATTATGTTTGTACTTGTATGATATACATAACAAACATCATATATAACATATAAATAACACCAAAACATGTAATCAATCATTACTAAAACACGAAGTCCATAATCTATCAATTACATATAAATGAATAAGACATAATCAAATCTAAGTTGTTGTCACATCAACATGCATCAACAAACTCCCTCTTGACAGCAGCATCTTCGATTTCTTCAGTCTTCAAAAATCTTCATCATCCATCAAATAACAATCGTTTGCTATTTGCATGGATATTTTCATGTAAGCAGACTTGGAGAATCTTACGATATCGATCTTCTTCATTCTTCCAAAATGGTAAAAATGAGCATTCAGTGTCGTATAATTTTCTCTGATCATTTCTTGAGAAGTTCACCAACTGCATTGGATCATACATCCTTCTCAACAATATCTTCTTCTTTGAGTCTGCATACATCTTAGCTTCACCAGAATTTCGATCAATCTCCCAATTATCCAGTTTATCCAAGACATCTTGTGCCCATTTCTTGGCAGGGACTTTGATCATACATTTGATATCACGTTGAATATACTCAACACTTTTATCTGGCTTCACCACCTTCTTCTTTCGTCTTGGTTCAATATGAAACTTTAGTTTTTCAGAGTCTTTCATATTCGATCTCAACTTGAAATCTTCATGAAGATTCTTACCAATCACATCTGCAAGACCATAACTACTTGGATTGATAATCCTGTTATTTCCTAGTTCATGTAAGTCTTCTTCACACAAACTTCTGAAATGTCTCTCACGCCATGCTAGATATTGACAACCTTCTGGTCTTTTAAGAACAAACAGCTTCAGTTCTTCATCATAAAACCAACTCCAGATTATTGTCTTATATCTTGCAGCATCTTTATCTGAGATATGAGTCCAATACATGATGGGTTTCATAGTATCCCATGTGACTATATAATCATTGATTCTTTGACCAGGCACAAGTCTATCAATCTCATGTAGTGGATCATCTTCTCTGAGAGGTACAGGATAATTATTTGGATTAAAAGGTCTTGTCAAATTGATTTCCCAGTGAAAAGGAATCAATGCATCATCAATCCTAGCATATACCACGAAGTTTAAAACTTTAGCGGAGCTACTAATTGAAGTTTGAAGCATTCTTTCCTTAACTTCTTTCCTCTTTATCTCCAACTCTTTTCTTTCTTCCAAAGATGGGTCTTCAGGAGTTGAATCCCAAACATCATCAAACCCATAAGGTTTCTTGAATATATTTATATCCGGTTCAGGAACAAACTCACCATCCTCAAGTTCATCACCATCGAAGAGTAATTCTGTATCATCTATTAAGATTACACAAAATGAACACCGGAATACAATGAATAATCATGATAATAACAATAAAGATGAAATATAATTGCATTGAAATAAGATAAATTACATTCACATGTCGTAAACTTATTACATGCAACCTAATATACACTTTATCAATCTTTATCAAAATCATAAGTTGAATCAGAATCAGATTCCAAGGCTGTTTGCCTTTGAATCTGTAATTCTTTTTCTCTTTCAGTTTCTGCTTCTTGCTGTTTATCTAATAAGTTATCAAATACAGAATGAAAAGCATTTTCTTCGGTATTATAGTCATGTCCAAATTTTGCCTTAACTTCACGCTTTAATCGTTCAGTTTCAGCTTCAACTTGATCATCACTTAAATAATCAACCGATTTTGAAGAATTACCTGAATCAAGTGCTTCAATAACTTCAGCTTCTCGAGGAGCACTTGAACCACCCGCACCAGAAGTACCAGTCTGGGTAGTATCTCTTTCTGTCTCCCCCTGAGTCTCAACCCTTTTCCTTTGTCAGAAACTGGGCGAGAATCACTCCTATTACCAGCATCATCATCATCATCATTCCCACTATCAGAATCATCAGAATCACCATCCGAACTATCATCTGAACTTTCTTCATTCTCATGATCAGAATTGTCTTCATCATCCACTAACATATCATTCTCAAAACGAGATCGATAATTTGGATTAATTAAGTGACCAAACAAGGGTGGATTATTTAGACCAGCTACATTTCGAGTATTGGCATCTAAATCAGCAAATATACGTAAAGGCCAAGCATGTGGTACATAGCGAGGACCTTGATCAATTACCAAGTTCGGACAAAAATGTCTAACTATCGCCATAACAAAACGAGGATATAATAGAAACCTATTCTTCGCCTTGGCATTGATTTGATCAACAAACGCATGATAGAAGTATGTTGAAAACGGATAAGGTCGATTATAAACCAAAGCAACCATCTGCGAAGAAATCTGAGCAGAAAGCTGATCAAATCCAGCCTTACGATTGCTCAGACTTACTAACAACACGTAAGCAAGGTATCTCCAACGTCCTTGAAATCCACTTTTATCAAAAGGAAGCTTTATTTGACCAACATATCCCATTCTCTGAAAACACCGACGAATTAGGTCAAAATCATAAGCTAATTCTACTGCGTCGTCTGATTCTTCACCCAAATGTAGAATTTCACGAAGTATCGCAGCATTAAAATCAAAAGTGATTCCTTCGACAGTTGCTCTAACAAAGCTACGACCATTAACCATGACCTGATAAGCAGTCCTCCAGAAGTCATCGATATACTGCCTCACCAATCTAGGTGAATCACAGAATGCAAAAGAAAGCCTAGAACGAGCAATAAAATCAAACATTTCATGATAGCGTTCACAATTATGTTGATCTGGATCCAGATTTAAGGCCAGATTGTGCTTCTTAAAGAACTGACGTGGAGCAAGAGCCATTTCTGCAAAAACAAATCATAATTGAAAAACAATTATAGGATTAGCACAAGAAATGAATAGCAGTCTTAGATGAACTTAATCAAATAACCAAGTTCGGACAAAAATGTCTAACTATCGCCATAACAAAACGAGGATATAATAGAAACCTATTCTTCGCCTTGGCATTGATTTGATCAACAAACGCATGATAGAAGTATGTTGAAAACGGATAAGGTCGATTATAAACCAAAGCAACCATCTGCGAAGAAATCTGAGCAGAAAGCTGATCAAATCCAGCCTTACGATTGCTCAGACTTACTAACAACACGTAAGCAAGGTATCTCCAACGTCCTTGAAATCCACTTTTATCAAAAGGAAGCTTTATTTGACCAACATATCCCATTCTCTGAAAACACCGACGAATTAGGTCAAAATCATAAGCTAATTCTACTGCGTCGTCTGATTCTTCACCCAAATGTAGAATTTCACGAAGTATCGCAGCATTAAAATCAAAAGTGATTCCTTCGACAGTTGCTCTAACAAAGCTACGACCATTAACCATGACCTGATAAGCAGTCCTCCAGAAGTCATCGATATACTGCCTCACCAATCTAGGTGAATCACAGAATGCAAAAGAAAGCCTAGAACGAGCAATAAAATCAAACATTTCATGATAGCGTTCACAATTATGTTGATCTGGATCCAGATTTAAGGCCAGATTGTGCTTCTTAAAGAACTGACGTGGAGCAAGAGCCATTTCTGCAAAAACAAATCATAATTGAAAAACAATTATAGGATTAGCACAAGAAATGAATAGCAGTCTTAGATGAACTTAATCAATAATCTCATAAGTTGGAACTGTACGAAATTAGTCTTTAAGTTCGTAAGGTAAAAATGTACGAAGATAGACCTTAAGTTCGTTAGTTAAGAATGAACGAAGATAGACTTTAAATTCGTTGGATAACAATAAACGAAAATAGGTGTTAAGTTCGTTGGGTAACAATGAACGAAGATAGCTTAGAAGCATTACTAAGTTCGTTTGTCACAAAATCTCCTAAGTTCGTTAGTTGAAAAAATCTAAGTTCGTACACTCTGTTTGAGAACCTAAGTTCGTAGAGATAAACGAAGTCTAAGTTCGTAGACATTCTGAACAGCCTGTTGGTTCCAAAATCAAAAATTTGATTCTTAAAACATTGAAGAACACTTGATTTGCCCAAAATTAATTACAAAAACATTTGTAACATTTAAAAGAAGCATAACCCATTTCGATTTTACAACTGAATTAAGGATTCAATGGATTAAAATTCAAAACGAAATTAAACCCTAAAACCTAAAATATGTGTAAAACTGATTGAGTTCATGTAAAAATTGGGTAAAAACAAGAATCGAGAATTGGGGATTTGTGAATGACGATGCTCAATAATATACCTGAATCACTTATTTCAACAATAATCGAAACAACAAGCAGAGAATCAAATGAAATCAAGTGATTTAATTGATGAAAATATAGGGGTTTATTCAGCTCAAATTCGTTTTTCTTTAAGAATGAAGGCAATGTAAAAGATAGAACGAATTAAGTTGATATTTATATAGATGGTTAAAAGATGGGTCAAAACGGGTCGGTTAGAAGGTCGGTCGAAAATAAGGTAGAACGAAGTTAACCTTCGTAAAATCAACTCGAACGAAGATAGAGGTTATTTTCGTTAAACCAAATAAAACGAAATTAGATTGGACGAAAATAAGTTCAATTTTCTGAAGAACAAGTCAAAACGAAGTTAATCATTATCTTCGTAAGAACAAGTTTGTACTTAGAAAATTTTTCAAGATTCGTCATCACGAAACTTTCCACGATGCGACCCCTTTGACCTAATCCTGTACATAGCAACAACTCGTTAAAAGCAACTTGTTCATGCCTTGTACCAAAAAGTACCACCATCTGAAAATCATCATCATAATGTAAGTATTTTACAAACATTATAATCTTGAATTAAAAACAGAACCCCAAGGTCTAAAATCAACCAATAACAAACCTGAAAATAATCAATGAACATATTAACAGCGATACCAACCACGACCATGATACGGAGAATATGTCTCTAATCATTGAGATGCTTGACGGCAAACCATCTTGAAACACTTAAGTCCCATATTAGATGCCGTCTACAAAATTAACAAACAATGAATAGTCCAAAAATCCAATGAAGAACTTTATAAAGTTTCCGAAATCAAGTCATAAGTCAAGGTACGGGAATCAAAGGAAACACGTATCAACACTGATTATTTTCACTAAATACATGAAATGTAAAGTAAATAAATACTCTAAAGACAGATTCATGTATTCTTTCTTCACGTGCTCATATTTGCATCACAATATTGTCATTTCACACCAAAAATCTTGTCTCCACGATATCATCAGTATGAATAACACAATATTGCATTTCACACCAAAAATCTTGTCTCCACGATATTATCAGTATGAATAACACAATATTGTCATTTCACACCAAAAATCTTGTCTCCACGATATTATCAGTATGAATAACACAATATTGTCATTTCACACCAAAAATCTTGTCTCCACGATATTATCAGTATGAATAACACAATATTGTCATTTCACACCAAAATCTTGTCTCCACGATATCATCAGTATGAATAACACAATATTGTCATTTCACACCAAAATCTTGTCTCCACGATATCATCAGTATGAATAACACAATATTGTCATTTCACACCAAAATCTTGTCTCCACGATATCATCAGTATGAATAACACAATATTGTCATTTCACACCAAAATCTTGTCTCCACGATATCATCAGTATGAATAACACAATATTGTCATTTCACACCAAAATCTTGTCTCCACGATATCATCAGTATGAATAACACAATATTGTCATTTCACACCAAAATCTTGTCTCCACGATATCATCAGTATGAATAACACAATATTGTCATTTCACACCAAAATCTTGTCTCCACGATATCATCAGTATGAATAACACAATATTGTCATTTCACACCAAAAATCTTGTCTCCACGATATTATCAGTATGAATAACACAATATTGTCATTTCACACCAAAAATCTTGTCTCCACGATATTATCAGTATGAATAACACAATATTGTCATTTCACACCAAAAATCTTGTCTCCACGATATTATCAGTATGAATAACACAATATTGTCATTTCACACCAAAATCTTGTCTCCACGATATCATCAGTATGAATAACACAATATTGTCATTTCACACCAAAAATCTTGTCTCCACGATATTATCAGTATGAATAACACAATATTGTCATTTCACACCAAAAATCTTGTCTCCACGATATTATCAGTATGAATAACACAATATTGTCATTTCACACCAAAAATCTTGTCTCCACGATATTATCAGTATGAATAACACAATATTGTCATTTCACACCAAAAATCTTGTCTCCACGATATTATCAGTATGAATAACACAATATTGTCATTTCACACCAAAAATCTTGTCTCCACGATATTATCAGTATGAATAACACAATATTGTCATTTCACACCAAAAATCTTGTCTCCACGATATCATCAGTATGAATAACACAATATTGCAACAAAGATCAGCACTCCAATATCTTCACCATAACCTAGTAAGTTACTCATGCCACAATTTTAGTTTGCGAACTTATGTGCCCCATATTCAGATACACTCTCATAATCGAAACAAGCACTAAGATTAAGACATTTGGTGATTAAGGTGAGAAAGTCTTTAAGAATCAAGTCAGCGGTGACAGGTCGGTGATTCCTCACGCGGAAAGCGACATAACTTGACTCACGTACGGAAATATACTTAACATTGCATAATGCCAAGTACTTGCATATTGTGACATTAATTTTACTTTAAAGCACTTATGAAAACCCGTGACTTTCTATGAGACCCATGTAGCGAACTTTCTGACAACCTATCCCAAGTTGGAAACTTTAGGTAGGCTAGGTATACAAAGACACCCCAAGGACGTACTTATTCGAATCTCAAAGGCCACATTAGCTTCATACTTTCAACAGATTTATTTGATATTTGAATTTGAATATTTTGTCACAAATATACATCCAAAAAGCAAGACTCACATAAGATTTAAAAGATCATTTTCTAAACTTAAACAAATTAATGTCCATATCAGAAAATCTTCTTTTGAACTAAACACATAACCTCATCAAGAATTCAAATGAATGAATTCAGCAAAACATATACTCAACAGAATTTAAGTAGAATCTCTCGTGCAATAAGAACTTATGAAAATACTTATTTTGACTCAATAAAATAGAAAAATAAATTAGAATAAAAATTACAGAATAATAAACTAGTCTATACACAATAGTTATCTTAATTTATTCATTATTTACAAGTGACTAGGGTACTGCTGATCAGATTAGCATTTACATAAGCCTACCAGCGAGAAATAATTCTCTTATTATTAGTTATGAACAGTGATCCAAAAACGATTACCAATATGTTTGTCCTCTTAAACACTCGGTACTTCCAGTCTCCTTTTTGGTTTGTGGCACTTTCGTATTACTTGAGCCAAGGACAGTCACCATGTAACCTAGTAAGTTACTCATGCCACAATTTTAGTTTGCGAACTTATGTGCCCCATATTCAGATACACTCTCATAATCGAAACAAGCACTAAGATTAAGACATTTGGTGATTAAGGTGAGAAAGTCTTTAAGAATCAAGTCAGCGGTGACAGGTCGGTGATTCCTCACGCGGAAAGCGACATAACTTGACTCACGTACGGAAATATACTTAACATTGCATAATGCCAAGTACTTGCATATTGTGACATTAATTTTACTTTAAAGCACTTATGAAAACCCGTGACTTTCTATGAGACCCATGTAGCGAACTTTCTGACAGCCTATCCCAAGTTGGAAACTTTAGGTAGGCTAGGTATACAAAGACACCCCAAGGACGTACTTATTCGAATCTCAAAGGCCACATTAGCTTCATACTTTCAACAGATTTATTTGATATTTGAATTTGAATATTTTGTCACAAATATACATAATTATAATGCAAGATCTTTCATAAGATTTAAAGGACTTGCCTATTTTAAGAACAAGTATTCTCAGCCATATATCTGAATACGTTTCCCATAAGAACATTGTATACATTTAAGTTCAGATTATAAGGAAACCTTGGTACTTTGTGCCTATCGATACATCATATAATGGTATCACTGAACTGAGCATTTTAAAGTACAATTAAGTAGGCTTAAAAGCTAAAGTATCGTCACGTCTAAACATGTAGTGCAGTAACCTTACTTTATTTATTATATTTTTGGATTTTCTATTTTTCAGATGTTTTTGTATTTTTCTGACACTAGATATATACAGACTTATACTAAGACAACTCTTTTTTGTATTTTTGACTCTATCTATGTACGACTTAAACTACTAAAACACAAAAAGAAAAATTTAAGTTCTTTGAGAGAAACTACTCGGCATTCTTCATACCATTGAGTTGATATAACAACTCATGACGAGGTCTATCAAAAGCTTTAGTATAAAGATCAGCAAGGTTATCATCAGTAACAACCTTTTCCAAATGAATAAGCTTTTTCTCAAAACAGTCACGCAAAAAGTGATGCTTTATATCTATGTGCTTGGTGACTTTAAAGTTTTTCGGATTCTTAGTAATATCTATGGCAGACTTATTATCAATACAAATAGGAGAGTCTGAGATATCCATACCATAGTCGCGCAATTGTTGCTGTATCCAAAGTACCTGAGAACAGCATTGACCAGCAGCTATGTACTCTGCTTCACAGGTAGACTGTGCAACAGATGTCTGCTTCTTGCACTGCCACGATATAATTCTCCCCCCTAAAAGCTGACATCCACCTGACGTTGATTTCCTATCCGAACTGCAGCCACCATAATCCGAATCAGTATAAGCTTTGAATTCAAAGGAACCATGCATGGGATACCAAAGCCCTAGACGAGGCTTGGCCTTCACATAACGAAGAATCCTTTTTGCAGCTTTCAAATGTGACTCTTTCGGATTAGCCTGATATCTAGCACATATACAAACAGCAAAGGTAATGTCTGGACGTGAAGCCGTCAGATACATCAAGGAACCAATGATAGCCCGATATTGAGTTGCATCGACTTCTGGATCATTAGTCTTATCAGGACACAGCCCATGATTAGTCTGAATGGGAGTAATTGCATCTTTAGCATCGGACATTCGAAACCTGGTAAGAAGATCTTGAACATACTTGCTCTGATGAATAAAGAACCCATCCTTCAGTTGATCCACCTGTAATCCAAGGAAGAAAGTTAATTCCCCCATAGCACTCCTTGCACATGTTCTTATCAGATGAACCAAAAATGATATCATCAACGTAACCTGTACAAGCAAGTAGTCCTTCCCTTTCCATTTGATGAACAACGTGCTGTCAATAGAACCTCGAGTAAAACCATTTTCATGCAAATGAGTAGACAGTTTTTCATACCATGATCGAGGAGCCTGATGTAAACCATATAGAGCCTTATCAAGACGATATACTCTATTGGGAAAATCTGGATCCTCAAACCCCTGAGGTTGATCTACATACACTTCTTCTCTAATTTCTCCATACAAAAAGGCACTCTTTACGTCAAGTTGATACACCTTTATACCTTGATAACTAGCAAATGCCAGAAATAATCGAATAGCTTCTAGTCTAGCTACAGGTGCAAAAGTCTCATCGTAATCAAAACCTTCTTGTTGCTCAAATCCTCTAACTACCAACCGAGCCTTATTGCGAGTGACAACACCTTTGTCATCCTTTTTACAACGAAAAACCCATCGCGTAGATAAAGGAGATTCACCCTGAGGTAAGTCAACTAACTTCCATACATCAAGCTTCCGAAACTGAGCCAATTCGTCTTGCATCGCCTCAACCCATGACGGATCTTTAAGAGCCATTCCAACATTTTTAGGCTCAACCTGAGAGATGAAGCAAAAGTACAAGTACCAAGTAATTGCCCCAGAATCCTTAACTTCAGCAAACATACTTGACAAATTTTTTCTATTCTGATTCCTCGTGCGAACAGAGGCAGAAGCATCACCAATGATTTGCTCTACTGGATGATCCTTGTTGACTCTTGTTTGAGGAACCGTGTCGACTGTAAGATCATTCCCCAAGTTAGTCTGGACATGTTGTTCTGGAGTTTTAGGCTCTTCCTGATTTTCACCTTCCGTGTCGTCAGTATCATAGAAAGGATCATCAGGTAGCGGTATATGTAAAGGATCAGTAAGATTTTTAGGAGCAGTCTCTAAAGTAGAGTCTGCTTCTTTGGTCCCACTTGACTCTCCAGATTTAGAAGCAGGCTTAATGAATGGTGAAGAACCAGGAGAAGAGACAGGAACCGGACCGCCTTCAAGTGGATCATGAAGAGTAACTACATCTTCCACAATCGGAACACCTGGAAAAGAAACAGGACCACGAAAAGAGGTGAAGACACCATCATAATCGAAGTCATTAGCAGGACCAATGTGTACAGCAGGTTTATGACTGACAATTACCACATTTGTACCAAAATTTACTTTGCCAGTTTTCTGATTGTACACACGCCGAATTGGTGTACTAGGTACATAACCTAAAAAGAAACCCTCCTCTGATTTAGGATCAAATTTACCCTGAGGAAGTACCGTAAGAAAAGTACAAGGAACACCAAATGGCTCAACATTTTGCAAATTGGGCTTTTTGTTGTGCAAAAGTTCATAACAAGTTTTCTTGAACCGTTTAACTGTTAAAACCCGATTTAAAATGTGACAAGCTGTATTCACTGCCTCCCCCCAGAAAGTAACAGGAAGCCCTGAATCAGCAAGCATCGTCCTAGCTGTTTCTATCAAAGTCCTGTTTTTCCTCTCAGCTACTCCATTCTGCTGTGGCTCATACGGTGCACTAAATTGATGTTGAATACCCTTGGTCAAGCAAAAAACCATAAGAGTATTGTTCTTGAACTCAGTGCCATTGTCACTCCTGATTCTCTTAACTTTAACTTCATGGACATTCTCAACTTGTCTAACAAAATCCATAAACCGGTATGCGGTCTCGTCCTTTGTCTTCAAGAAAAATACCCATGAGTACCTTGAGTAATCATCAATGATCACCAAACAGTAGAACATCCCTCCAATGCTTCTTACGTTCACAGGACCAAAGAGATCCATATGAAGTAGTTCGAATGGTTTGGATATAGTGTTGTGCACCTTTGATTTATGAGGATTCTTGTGTTGCTTTCCTTTCAAACATGGTACACATTTATCTTCCATCCCAAACTTCTTAACTGGAACACCATCAACTAATCCAAGACTAACAAGTTCATTCATCTTCCGAAAGTTAATATGTCCCATTCTTCGATGCCAGAGGAGTGATTCAGACTCATTTGCTTTGCTCAACAAACAGAGGGGCTCCGTTGGATTATCAACATCTAAAACTAAGCCATAGATGTCTCTCTTCCTAGGAGCTCTGAGCATAATCCATTCTTCTGGAATAACGAAACCCGGCTTCAAGATGAATGCCTCCTTTTCTGTGAAATGAACATTGTTGCCCTTGTCACAGATCTGTGAGATACTCATTAGATTATGAGTAAGTTGTTCCACATAGTTTACTCTTTCTAGAGTAAGTTGTCCATTGACGACATCTCCCTGACCGGTGATGTTGCCGCCCTTGGATCCAGCAAAACAAACATACGACCCATTTATACCAGTAAAGTTGGACAAGAGTTTCCTGTCCCCTGTCATGTGCCTGGAGCATCCACTGTCAAGGTACCATAAATGGATTGGTTTCCTAGGAACTCCCTGCACATAAAATGAGAGAAATTAGTTTTCATTGGGGACCCAAACCTTCTGAGGTTTGGGTCGTCCCTTCTCATCCCTTAGAATCAGTTCAGTCCAATACCCATTGCTAGAAGCCGTGGGTGGAACATGATTCTCATCTTGTCTTCTCACAGGAGGAGACTTCTGACCTCTCGTCGGAGAAGGTCTAGGAGAATGAGGGCCATAAGAAGATCGAACACTCGAATGAATTTGGTCATAAAATGAATTTTGACTTTTAGGAACAGAACGATCAGGTCGTGGAGGTGTTTGAAAACGATTTGAAATCCTATGAACATTTCCTGAGGAACCTTTCAGTGGAGATTCACGTCGTTGAGGTATAGTAAACGGTTTTGGAGAAGATTGAACTTTAACCTCATAAACCTGTTTATTATTACCCAACCCCCTTTTTCCTTCTGAAGTGGAAGCCTTTGAAGGAGAACCTGATCTTCGAGGTCTATTTGGACATACACTATAAACATGACCCTTTTCATGACAAGCAAAGCAAGAGAGGACCTGGAACTTTTTGTTTGTATCTACCTTTTTATCGGTACCTACAGATTCATTATTAGCACTAATCTCCACTGACTTACTTGTTTTTCTTTGATTTTCCTTTTCAGGGTCTTGTTTAGTTGGTGAAATCCTAGACTTCTTAGCACCATGTTTCTCATGTCTATCTTTACTTGAAGATTTCTTAAGTGCAGGCATTAAGATGTGCTTTAAAACCTTAGTTGCTTCTTCATTAACGGCTAAGTTATCTTCAGATTTTCTAATCCTAGACTGCTTAGGTAATGGAGTGAGACGTTGCTGACTTAATTTCTTCATATCCTTAATAGCAACATCCCAGACTTTATCAATCCTCTTAGGGTCAATAGATTCTAATGGGAATTCTAACTCAGTATAGACCCTATTACTCTTATGAAGTGTAAAGTGTACAATACTGTCTTTCTGACCATAAGGAGTAGACTGATTTAAAGCAATACCTTTCAATTTCTCTTCCTTGTTAGGTTGAGAAGAACCTCCTTTAGACTCTGTTGTTCCCTCAGGCAACTTTGCCTCGGAAATTGAGTCTTTTGGTTTACCATCTACAACACTAGGTTGAAGTAGGATTTCAGGAATATTAGGTTCAACAGGAGTATAGTTATTATTGAAAGGAGGAGGCACATCTTTATAAGAAATCTTTGCAGTTTCAAGACTCTTAGAGGAAGAATTTTCAAACTTTTTCATATGCATCAAAAGCTCAGAATGTCTAGCAGAATCAGATTTAGCCTTAAATTCCAAGATTTCTATCCTAGCATCAGCAAGTTCCTTTTCTATGGTAGCACACTTTCTAGCTAACAAGGAATAAGCTTCACTACTTACTCTTTCGATAGCCACAGAATGATTGACTTTATCTTTCATTGCTCTAATGTCAGATTCTAAGGATCTAATCTTTTCCTTGAAAAATTTTTCCTTATCATTTACAGTTAGACCCTTTTTAATTAATTTATCTCTTTCATCATGAGCAGTATTGACAACAGATTCTAATTTCTTAATTTGTTCATTCTTTTGTTCAAGTTCATCAAACATTCGATTAACAATTTTGCAAACATGAACAATAGTATGTAAGGAATAAGATACCTGTTGGTCTGCCTCTTTGCAATCTGCCATGTAAGCAACAAAGTCATCCACAGTCATGCCAGCCGGAATCTCAAACTCTTGCATCTGCTCTTCAATAGTCTTTTCACTCTTTTCTGTGGCAGAATCATCTTTAACCTCAGCTGCTTTCACCTCTTCAGTAGCTTTCACTTCTTCAGTATCTTTCACTTCATCAAGGTTCTTGACTTCTTCTAACTCATTGTCAGATTCGGAATCAGTATCATATACACCAGCAGCAACAGATTCCACATTCGAACTATTAGTATTTTCATACAATTGCTCTTCACTGTGGTAGATTGTGGTGTCCATGAAATCATCTGGAGAATCAACTATTTGAGCCATATCATCAAGAATTTCGGCTAAATAAGCGTTATTATTCTCATCATGAGGGAGATTCCAAACATAAGAACCATCTGGTTGAACAACTACTATAGCCTTGTCATTTCCAGTGACATTTGCAATAGGATCATCAGTTAACAAAAGAGCTCTAGTAGGATTTTGATTGAACGGACGATTACCACCTCTATCTTGACGTGCAGGAGTAACATTTGCCTTTTTCTTAGGCCGTTGACATTCTCTGGCAAAATGTCCAAAACCTTCGCAGTTATAGCATTTCACCTTTGACTTGTCAAATCCTTGAGTACCTCTAGTAAGCTGTCTTCCTGTTCTATTCATAAACTTTTGTACTCTCCTGGTGATCATTGCCAATTGCCATTTCAGATCCATTTCTTCAACATCATCTGGATCTATCTGATCGTAATCTTCATCAATAAGTGTTGGATCTGTGATTCTTCCTGCAACAAAAGCTTCATGTGCAGCACACATAGCAGCAAATACATTCATTCTACCCTCAGCTGATTTCATATTCATAGGCATGGATTTGTAACCCGCAGAAGAAGATGAAATGTTTCCGAATTTCATATTTCCAGTCTTTGCACCGTCATTAGCCCTTTTACCCTTGTTACCAGCATCAGTAGCCATGAATCCAAAAGAATCATCTCCATCCATTTATGCACCACAATTGTCTGTCTCACCAGTATTACCAACTCCCGAAAAGAAAGCATTAACGTCAGCTGTTGGATTTTTCATAGTGGCATAATAGAGAGATGGATCCTGTGTGAAGTTGTCTTGAAGATCTTTTGCCTTATCCTTCATTTCTCTGTTTCTTAGAGTGGATATAACTCCATCTATTCGAAGAGATGTGTAATCAGCTCTTTCTTGCAATCCATGACGAAACTCTTTGTATGCTTTCGGCAAACCATCCAGGAATTTATCCACTATCTCAGTAGGAGTGTATCTAAGGTCAAAATATGCTAATTCAGCAAGAAGATGTTGATATCTCAGAATAAGATCCTCAACTTGTTCATTCTTTGTGGCGTTGAAGCAATCAAATTGTTTCTTAAGCATTTTAATTCTATTTTGCTTCAATAATGGATCACCTTCACAATGAGCTTCAATAGCATCGAACAATTGCTTTGAAGTCTTGTATTCTTGTTTAGGAAACAAGTGCACCAACTCTTGAGGAATGCACATACGAAGTGTGGAAGAGTCTTTACTTCAATGGCGTAGTTAGCCTTTTCTTCGCCCGTTAATTCTCCCACCTTGTATGTAGAAGTAACTCCATTCACAGTAAGAGTGGGCCATTCATAACCTTCAGTGATCATGAGCCACATATTCAAGTCTTCTCGTTGAATGAAATCTTCAAATCGACCTCTCCACGCCCAAAAGTCAGTTAATGAGACTAACTTTGGTGGAGAATTAGTACGCCCTACCAGATGATCATGATAGACTAGAGAATTGAGATATTGGGCAACAGCATTGTTGGTTGAGGATGAAGAAGCCATAAGTGAAAAATATTGTTCAAACGAAGATAAGAATCGAACGAAATTAAATTAAATTTGTAGAACAGAGTTAGTACGAAGATAGCTTAATTTTGTGGACATAAGTTCTGAACGAAGATAGCTAAGTTCGTAGACAGGGAACTGAACGAAGATAAGTTAAGTTCGTAGATTAAATTCGTTAGAAGAAGATTCAAAACGAAAATGAAGATAACTTCGTTTTCTATCTTCGTTAGATGAAATTTAGAACGAAATTAAGTTAACTTCGTTTGCTAACTTCGTTTCGCTAAGTTCGTAAGGTAAACGAACTTAACGACAGAAAGGTGTTCGGGAGGCTATTGTTGAGAAAACAATAATCAAACAAACGATCTCAACCCTTCGATAAGATATCGAATGGCTCTGATACCACTTGTGAGTCCCTCGATAGCTACTGATCGCTCTCGAGATCATCTATTGTTATGTCGTGAGTGCGGAATCCTCACGAGATAACTAGTTTGATTAGTTATCGTATATATTGCTAATTATCTCAATATAATCAGCCTTATGTAATCTATCTTCGTTTTCTATAGCTTAGAAACGAACTTAGTCGCCTTTGGTGTGTGTAATATCAACTGGTCTCTTCACTTTAGGGTTTCCAATCGTTTATATATGTTCACGATCGATATTGGGCTTGCTGGGCTTTGTTCTTACGAACTTAGCAGTCCAGCCCATAAAACGAAGATTATCTTCGTTAGTTCCTAACGAAGATTATCTTCGTTAGTACTAAATACCATCAACATCTATGCTTAGTTATTTTCCAAGTACTTTATGTACAAGAAACCTAACATATATTATGTTTGTACTTGTATGATATACATAACAAACATCATATATAAACATATAAATAACACCAAAACATGTAATCAATCATTACTAAAACATGAAGTCCATAATCTATCAATTACATATAAATGAATAAGACATAATCAAATCTAAGTTGCTGTTGTCACATCAACATGCATCAACACCCATTGTGATCTCCAGGTAATAGAAGTATTTTGATTTTGATTTTGTGTCTTTTTGATCATGAGTCGTTTGGTGTTGGTTTGGGGTTCTTTCGATCGATGTTGTGCAGAATCACGTCGGGTTGCGGTGCAACTGGTTTCCAGACAGATAGGTTGCGGCGCAATAAGTAGGTTACGGCGCAACTGAGGGCTGGAGTTGCGGCTCAACATGGTGTGTTGTGGCGCAACAGTGTCAGATTTGATGTAAGTTTAACTTTTGTGTAACAACCCTCCTTTTTAAATCACAAGAAAGTTCACAGAATCTGTTTTTAAAATTGGAGCGTGTTTAAACGGTCTAAAATGGACGAACTGGGTGAAACTCATAAAATATAAAACGAATCCTTTTGAGTTAAATTTCATCTCCCACTGGAATCAGATTAAAAGACGAAGTAGACCTCAAGTTGTGATTTTTCTACCAAAAGTGGTCAAAACTGGATTTTTGTCTTAATGTTGAGTCAACTTCGATGATTTTTAATTTCTTAACTAATAGGTTTCAGAAGTTTAAACTTGGTGTGAACTGAGTTAAAAGTGTCCCTAACTTAAAATAAAATTGGGAGATTTTTCTTAAATGTTCATCATAGTAATCTTTTATAAAATATTTCGGGTCGCATAGCAGCAAGCATTCTGACCAACTTTGGTTTTGTAATTTTTAGAGGTAGTAAACAATGTCTAAAAATTTAGCAAAAATTCACATAAATATAGGACACATATATGTCTCTGTATAAAAATCACCAATGTCCAAATAACTCAACTTAACCAAGAATGACTACTCAACATTTTATGAAAATAAGTGTTAAAACAGAAAATTCCAAGTAAAAGCTCTTCACAACAAAATAAGCTAAAAGTCACTAGATTGCAACTTTAATCAACTCCAACAATCTCGTAACAAAAAGTATTATAAACCTACTGAGAGTATGTCAAATAAAAGTTATAAAACTTAACTTGGTTATTAAATGGCAAAGACAAGCCTGCGAATCACTAATTCGGTTCATATAAGCACTAACCGAAAGCTTTAATTTGCACATATCACACCACCACCACTATCACGACTTAAGACACCAAAATATAATGAACATTCTGTAAATAATGAAATAAGGATGAAAATCCATTTTGACGCATTTGAATTGCTTGAAAAATGAGGCTAAAATCACTATTTCGGTAAATGATTTATAAGCTTAGAATCCTCAAAATGAGCAAGACACAAGAGAGGTTGACTTGATATGATTTTCCCATGATAAAAGTTGCCTAAAAGGCTGGGATTTTTAGCCAAAAAGTTATGTGGTGATTTCTAGAAATTTCTATTAATTATTAAATTTAAATGATAATTAAAAAGGTAAATAAATAAATAAATAAATAAATTATATAAATCATGAAATTGGTTAAATAATCACAACCAATGATGAAAGTGACTAAAACCTACTGGAGTAAAATCATTTTAAGTCAAAGAACAAATGTCATATAATTTAGAAATAATTAAGTAAGTAATTAATAACTATTTTTAAATTAATAGAAAAATTACATAAATAAATATATATATCACAATATTCTAAGTTAAAAAGCATAATAATCAGAATATAACTCAACTATAATTATTCATAAGTTACAAAGGCAACTATGATACTTAAAAGTATTTTTAAGGAATTATTTAATTACTAGATCGATAAAATGAATAAATAATTAAATAAATAATATTAAATTGAATAAATGATTATAAATCAGAAAATATTCATGAATACCAATATTATAAAGTTACTAATGCCAAATGACATGATTAAGCAAAGCGTACAATGGGAACCATGATAATCAAAGTCAAGTTACCGAAATTCCTATAACATATAAATACGTATAATGAGAAATTGGCATTCTCCACCAAATATTTTCTAACCAAATATTGTGAGCAATGTAATACACTTGAACTCCATAATTTAATAACAATCAAAGATGTGCAAGTCTACTAGAACACATCTCATGATCTAGCATACTAGTTCATGTCACACGAACTCATGTCGTGCATATATATACTATGGTTTAGGCTTGCTTGGTGAGGAACATTACTAGGAGAACTTTCGCATTGTCAAGAAGCAACACTCTCTAATCAAGTGAGTCATAGCCCCCTTTCAAACTCTTTTATGTGTTTTACTTTCGGGGTAAAAAGCATGATAAATAAAATTGCTTTATATATATGAATGGTTCTTGAAAGAATGATTATGAAATGGGATATAATTGTATGTTCAATGTGTTATAAGTTATATGATGAGCTTGAGTTCTGTCAAACTGTATCACTTCGGTACACTACTATTAACTCCGAAAGGGAGGCCTGTAGTTAGAGGGTTGCGCAACTAGGAGTCGTCCACTCACCCACTAAAATAGGTAACGGTGGAATGTTGGTTACCTTTGTGGCCACTTTCATTGCCAGTCAGACCCGAGCGGTGCTCTAATCTACTTTAAATTTGAATGGTCGTCTCCATGGCACGACCCCAATTGTGATTACAGCACTTGATTGACAGCTTGTGCTATGAAATGAAATATTATGTTGATTGGGACATGAAATAGTCTTAGTAGTGGCTCAAGAACAATCTCATCAAATTATGTCATGGTAGTCTTACCATTGACCAAGTGGTATTGATATTATTTATGGTTGGATATTATGGATTGAATATACGGTTTGGGTATTGGACCTTATATGGAATCTTGAAAGTTGTTGAAATTGGCAATATTGAAGTATTGATGACCAAATGGTTTTGGTATGATGAATGATTAATCGATTGATATATTTTTCTCTCACGATAAATGTGACAAATGAGAACTTATTAATTTACCATGGATTTCTCAACTATTTTGAAATGAATATGTAACGAGATTTACTTGCAAACCTATGCACTCACCAACTACGTTTTCGTAGTTGACACTTTTTCTTCATGCTTTTCAGGAATTAGCGTAATCTTTGAGGAATTATATGCATCATGATTATTTGCATTGCACTTGGGAGTCAAAGATCAAACCTTGTGATGGGCAATGAAATCCGCCTTGATCATTGTAGTATATCATCTCATGTATTTGTTATTTGTTTCGTGGACTCAATATCCAAGTATGGTAGACGTATTGTACTTGGGAATTGGTTCACATGCTTGTGCATTGTAAAACTATTTTTATCAAATAAAGCTATGGTGAATGTTATCTATTATCCTTTGTTTCGAATACTCGACTTTCTGTACATCTCATCGTTCCGCCTTAGTTGGGGTGTTACAGAAAATGGTATCAGAGACTAAGGTTATAGAGAACATTGGGGTTCCTCCGGGAATTCCAAAACTATAGCCACTTTTCAAAACGAATTTTTATAGTCGAGACGAGCATAAGGTTAAGCGGACTAGTTTGAGCTTTACATGGTAGGACCCTAATTAAACGTAGGTCATGAACTACGTTTAATTATGAGAGCACCATGTAAAACTCAAACGGCCACTTAGACTTATGTTCAAAAGGATTCCTTTCAAAAAAAAAAAAAAAAAAAAAAAAAAAAAAAAAGATCTTTATTAAAACCATTTTTACGAGCATAGGTGTTGCATTTAGACATTCACCTAAGCATATATAGCAATTCGAGACTTGCCTTACCTAAGGATTATGCTAGTCAAGTAGGATTCCCCTTATGCACATTAGAAGTGAAATGAATATAAGGTTGAAAGATATTCGTTGATACATGCTACTCTATGCTATAACATGTGAATTTGGGCATGATTTGATTACAATGTGAAAGCTTATAGTGTGCAATGTGAAAGTTGTAATGTGCAATGTGAAAGTTGTAATGTGCAATGTGAAAGTTGTAATGTGCAATGTGGAAATTATGGGAGAAATGCATGCGTAAAAGCCTTATGATTCATGATGTTGAACTTTAAGTTGCATATGCACTTTAAAATAATGAGATTACTATGAGGCACGAAATCATTTTGGAATATGACTTGTTTAATTTATTGGGTAATGAGGTTGATTATTTATGATTGATTTGAAAGAGAATATGAGCATGACGAGTTGATAGGAAATTCTATGGACAATAGAGATATGAAAGCTTTCACCCATAAGATCGAGCTACTTGAAAACTAGCGCGAGAATATTGTGAAGATTATGTAGTCATGCCTTTATATTGAGAAAATTATTGCGCCCTAAGGTTGAGCTATTTGAGGACTAGTGCATGGATGATTTAATGATTATATAGTTGTGCCTTATTATTGAGATAGTTATTATGCTCTAAGGTTTGACTATTGAGAACTAGTACCTGCTAGATATGACGATAATGTAGTTAGTCCTTACTACTAAGATAGATATTGCGTAATGAGATTTGACCGCTTGAGAACTAGTGATTGTCCCTGAGAAATTCACTATGAATTAGATATTTTCTAAGTATGAAAGTTGCCATTAAATACCCCTCCAATCCAATATTCGTTCACTCGTGCTCTTTTGAAATTATCCCACATCCTATTTCTTATGACACCACAATTCATTATGGACATATGACAACGCGATAACATCGGTGGAGCATCTTCTCACGAACGCCGGGCGATATACTCTAAGGATTGTAGTTCCAAGATATGACGCGACTCCATCTCCTCAGATACTACGCATAACCCTTGTATTCGATCTGAGATGGTGCGAAACATATGGAAACGTCGAATGAAGTTGGAGACTTATGAAAGACGAGCGGTATTAAAGCCATATGACGATACAACGACACTAGTAGGATGCATTCCCATATATATTCTAGACGACACGTCCTGAGAATGCTCTGAAATTTGGTGCGATATTTCTATTCTAACACGTATACGCGAACATCTATCTATTTTATTCTAAGCCGGTGCGACATATATTGACGTCATCGAAAGTTGGAGTCCATTGGGCAACGAAAGACATAGAAGTGATTTCTTTAAACGCGCAAGGAGTCTGTTCGAGCCTTAATGATTCTTTTGTTTTTATATTTCCTATTTCATTCATTCGAAACCAAACTCTATATTCTTGATTATTCAAAGTAATGATCATCGCCGTTTCTCTTCAAAGGTTAGTACCCTAACAACACATCACTCACTTACGTAACACTCCGCAATGGCAAAATCGAGTAACTAGAACCCTGCCCTTGCTGCGACATCAAGGGATACGAAAGACGTGAGACATCGGCCGTCCATAAGTGAAATACTTGGGATAACTATATAGCATAGAAGATGTTATTGGATCATGTACATAAAGTAGGGCGGAGAAGATATGTGGTGTGTAAGTCAAAGTACATGGAAGCACAAGCGAAGAGTATACTAAGCTTTAACTTGGAGAAAGAATTGAAGGCCTTCCCTATCTATGTCAATCGACCCAAAAGGAAAATTGAGCGACCAACGAAAGGGAGGTTGTGTGACATGAAGGTCACTTTTGGTTAAGTACAAGGACTTCCCTAGAACTTGGAGGAGATCACTAGCAACGTTGGAAAACGAAAGTAGTTGGAAGAAGAAAACTAATCAAGGACAATAAGAAAGTAGGATGTGTGGAGTAACCCTCAAGATTAGAGAATAACAAAAAGGATTCCGAGCTATCCTTTTCTTTTTCAAAATACCCAAGTAGATGGATATTTGTTACATGAAGGAAAAAGGAATTTGGTGAATGGAAGACCATCAAGGAAGGCGAGACGAAGTGAAAAGTAGGAAATCCCTTACCTTTTCCTTGAGGAAAAATGTTAAGGGGGTAATCGCAACAAGGAAGATACTCGAACATGGAATATGAAACGCAAGATTTTACTTTATCTTTCAAGAAAAGTTATTCACTAGCATCATTGAAGATGATTTAGAGTAGAAGATGAAGTGAAGAAACGTCATTTGACTCAAACAAGTAAAGTGAAGGCATTGACGCCATTTACTAGATGTAGTTCCGGTAGCGTTCATCTTTATGGCACTCCACACGTTATTCTTTGAATATCACTTGGAAAACCTCTATCGAAAGACAAGCTATTAGTAGAACATATCAACTAAGCTAAGAGAAAGTGGTATACGCCCAACACCCGATGGAGGCAAGCTTTGCTAAAGAAGAGAAGTATGGTCGATAAGTAGAGGAAGCACGATGACCTGTGATGGTTATCCCCTCAAGGTCGACGGTCGTATGGAGGTAAGCTAAAATAAGATGAACTTGGGAGAGAACAGTTTTGCAACACATGGTTAATCGTCAAGGACCATCGACCCAAGGAGTAGTGCGCCCAAGAAGAGTGAAGGAGAAAACAACATGGAATTGCTAAAGTTAATAGTGAAAGCAAATAAGGAATACGATGCTAGCAGTTAAGGCACATACTACCACAACGATCAAGGAACTTGGTCGTTGAACTACTTTTCAAGAAACTACAAACTCCGGGAGGAGCTAGTTCATGTCACATGAACTCATGTCGTGCATATATATACTATGGTTTAGGCTTGCTTGGTGAGGAACATTACTAGGAGAACTTTCGCATTGTCAAGAAGCAACACTCTCTAATCAAGTGAGTCATAGCCCCCTTTCAAACTCTTTTATGTGTTTTACTTTCGGGGTGAAAAGCATGATAAATAAAATTGCTTTATATATATGAATGGTTCTTGAAAGAATGATTATGAAATGGGATATAATTGTATGTTTAATGTGTTATAAGTTATATGATGAGCTTGAGTTCTGTCAAACTGTATCACTTCGGTACACTACTATTAACTCCGAAAGGGGAGGCCTGTAGTTAGAGGGTTGCGCAACTAGGAGTCGTCCACTCACCCACTAAAATAAGTAACGGTGGAATGTTGGTTGCCTTTGTGGCCACTTTCATTGCCAGTCAGACCCGAGCGGTGCTCTAATCTACTTTAAATTTGAATGGTCGTCTCCATGGCACGACCCCAATTGTGATTACAGCACTTGATTGACAGCCTGTGCTATGAAATGAAATATTATGTTGATTGGGACATGAAATGGTCTTAGTAGTGGCTCAAGAACAATCTCATCAAATTATGTCATGGTAGTCTTACCATTGACCAAGTGGTATTGATATTATTTATGGTTGGATATTATGGATTGAACATACGGTTTGGGTATTGGACCTTATATGGAATCTTGAAAGTTGTTGAAATTGGAAATATTGAAGTATTGATGACCAAATGGTTTTGGTATGATGAATGATTAATCGATTGATATATTTTTCTCTCACGATAAATGTGAAAAATGAGAACTTATTAATTTACCATGGATTTCTCAACTATTTTGAAATGGATATGTAACGAGATTTACTTGCAAACCTATGCACTCACCAACTACGTTTTCGTAGTTGACACTTTTTCTTCATGCTTTTCAGGAATTAGCGTAATCTTTGAGGAATTATATGCATCATGATTATTTGCATTGCACTTGGGAATCAAAGATCAAACCTTGTGATGGGCAATGGAATCCGCCTTGATCATTGTAGTATATCATCTCATGTATTTGTTATTTGTTTCGTGGACTCAATATCCAAGTATGGTAGACGTATTGTACTTGGGAATTGGTTCACATGCTTGTGCATTGTAAAACTATTTTTATCAAATAAAGCTATGGTGAATGTTATCTATTATCCTTTGTTTCGAATACTCGACTTTCTGTACATCTCATCGTTCCGCCTTAGTTGGGGTGTTACATTTTGAACCTCCAATGCGTAGTCGTTGTCGTGGGTCTTATTTGTAGGTGTTGAGGTCTGAGATATGACTTTAATAACGTGAGTATTAGCGTGTCTAATGGTCGTTTACTATATATAGGTAGACGAGATTATTTGCCTTGCACGGTAACGTGGTTATCCATTGTCGTGCGCTTCCTTGAGGTAAGATACACTACTTTTGACACGTTGAGGGTTCAACAAACGAAGGTTTCATAATTATAACTTCCCAATTGGTAACTTATGTTGTTTATGCGTATATGGGTTACACGGGAGGTAATATGGGTTATGTAGTTGACCTTCGAGACCTGAAATGTAGTTCCTCATGATATGTATTGTAGTGCATGTTATGGTATGACGTAGGATGTAATGCTATGTATGAAGTATGATGTAGTGTTATGATATGCAGTAACTTGTGATGTATGAAATGCAGTATATGTTGTTATTGATTGATGTTGTGCATGTTTGTATGGCTTGCTCATCTAGTTCACTAGACTTGCTAAGTTGCCATGTCACGTGCACGTTTAAGGGCCCAAAACGTAAAAGCAGTAAACATAGTAATTGTTTAGGCAATGCAGTCACCTAAACTAAATAATGCAGTGTCGAGCTCGTTAAACTTTGATGCAGTAAAGTGTTAAGCTTAACCCGTACTTGCCCTAGCCCGGCTAAGTGCGTTGACGTAGGTTGCTTGGGTGGCTCCTTGCAACATGGTCTATTTGATGCAGTTTGAGTAATACGAGGGGTCTGACCCGCCCTCATTTGTCTTGTACATACGGATTACTCGGGGATTGGTTTGCCATTCCTTAACGACGTTTGATGTGCAAACCGAATGGTTGCCATCTAGTCGGGTGTAACTTATGTTGCACATTGACGCAGTTAATATTTAGTAAAGCAGTTAAAACGTAGTAAAGCAGTTAAAACGTAGTAAAGCAGTTAATGTAGAAAGCAGTTATGTGGTTACGTGTGTCATGAAGTAAAGCAGGATAGGCACATTTAGGGTGGTTCATCCTAATATGAAGTATTGTGTGTTTGATTTGTGTTGTGCCTTAATGAAGTGTTTAAATCCATAATGTTTGAAATGGACAATTATTTTATAACTTGAGTGTTATCTTACTTAGCTAATTCGTTAGCTAACACTTGTCTTTTGAAATGTGTTGCTCCCTCAGGTTTAGCGTAACTGAGGTAGTTGATGAAGAAGAGCGAGGAATGGGTAGATAGCTTGATGAAGTCCTTAGCTACCCATAGATGCCGAACTTTTATAGACATTTGTTTATGTTTGTCTTTAATGGAGTTGGATTATTATGTAGTCGGTTGTTTTGTGTTGGGCAACCGACGGGTTTCTATTAAACTTATTTTGATGATGCAATTAGTAACACCAAGGAATAAAGTAAACCAAACAGATTTTAATTGGTTTGAACTTTTAATGTTTCTTCCGCTTTATTTAACGCCGTTAGGCGAAAATTTTTGGAAACCCGTATTTTTAAACGAAGGGTGTTACAGTAAATGACATCAAGTAACTCAAGAAGGAAGCCTATGAAGTTACAAGACACAAGGAGGTGATTCGGGAGCCGAACGAAGAAGTACGAGAACAAACAGCAGCAACCAGCGCCGCTGGCAACCATGCCAGCGCCGCTGGCCATCCACGAGCGCCGCTCCCAAGACACCAGCGCCGCTGGACACCTCAGGCCCAGTCCCAGCGCCGCTGGGCGGCCCAGATCTGAAACCGACTTAAATCACTATTTAAGCCGAACTAACCCTCAAAACCCTAAGAGAGTGCAGATTCAGTAACCCTAGCCGCCCACTATCAACCCTAGTTCATAGTTGCAGATTTCCAGAAGGTTTTGGAGCTTCTAACGCCTTCCGATCTTCATCTGCGGTCTAGATCTAGTCTTTTACTTTACTTTCTTTTGGTAAACAATGTCTTTCATCTTTTCAGACTTTGTTATTACTTTAATAATGCTAGGCTAGTAGGCTGAATACTTGTTTGGATCAATGTGATCATGTAGACATTTATTGTTTTACTGTGTTTGTTAGAATCCGTTGGAGTGTGTTTGACTGTTTATCGTAGATCCATGTTTTACTAGTCTTTCATATTATTATCGGTTCTATATCTGCATGTATTGATTTAATTCTGATGATCAGTCTATAATCATACACTAGGATTAATACATAAGGATGGAAAACACTAGTCGGTCTATAACTAGATGTAAAAGGTGATTCACTTGTAACCGAGGGATCCAGAACCATAGTAATTAGGATGAATAGAACATGAAGCTTAACAATGTCAGACGCGATCCAGTGACTTGGAAACGAGCACTGTGGTCACCGGAGAGAATTATTATCTGGTCATGGCTTAAGAGGCGGATAACTAAAAGAAGAATTAGTAACACATACTTTAGGTCATTAATGCTTAAACAATGAATCTAACGAGAATTTGTTTATAGGGTAGTGTGAGTCTAACGACAGCACTAGTAATTAGGCAAAGTAAATCTAACGAGAATCTGAGCCGTGATTAAGTTTCCAACAGTCTAACAAACAGGTAGAATGGTATTTGGTCGTACCATGAGATCGGAGATGCCAAACAAGTATTTTAATTTTATTACTGTTATTTGCTTTCTCAAACTATTTTCAGACTGAGCCTCTTGCTGAATAAGCGGTTGCGGCTTTTATTTACTTTTTATTGCATTAGTATAATAGGAAATCGTGACAACCCACAACCGCTAGAATTACACGTATTATTAGATTAGGTAGTGCAAAGCGTCCCTGCGAACGATCCTGTAGCTTATCACCAGACTATACTACACTGACCGGGTTCTCTGCTCGTAAGTGTGTGTGTGATTTAAGATAGTTACTTGTACAACATTTTATAAATTTAAAGACATAATAAAAACCACCATCAGGCCTTTTGGCGCCGCTGCCAGGGACGCGACGCATTCTTAGTTTAGTAGTGCAATTCGATCCTGTTTTGTGTTTCGGCACGAAGTAGTTACTTTTCAGTACTTAGGTTAAGTCAATTAGGGTTAAGAGTCAAATTAGGTTTTTAGGTCAAATTAGGGTTTAGTCAATTTAGTTAGTATTTTCATTTTCTTTAAAAATCAAAAATCCAAAAATATTTTTATTTTATCGTTTTTAGTTATTAAGATTAGATTGTTTGCATTTAGGTTAATTTAGATTTCAATTTGTTCTTGAAGTTACTAATCGTTTTCATGTTTTCGTGTTTGTTTTTGTTCACGTTTTCTTTTTCTTTAGTTCTTGTTTAGTTTGTTTCAGCTAAGATAGGTACAATGCACTGGAAAGGATCTGAAGAATCTGATTCGGGAATGGAAAGAGACGTTAAAATGGCAAAAAGCAAATTCGGGAACTGCTCAGGACCATCCAGTGTCGCTGGACATCACCCAGCGCCGCTGGAAGCTCACCAGCGCCGCTGGGGAGTACTGGCCAACCATCCGGATTTCCGTTTCACACCTCGACAACTTATGGACATTTCGATAACAGCCGTGAAGAGAGACTCAGACGCGAGTTGGAAAATTTTGAGCAGTTATGGTTCGAGAATTGGGAAAACGCATGGCTTAGGATGAAGGAAACCGTCGATTTTCTTAGAGATGAAGATTTGAAGCCCTCGGACTACATTACCTTGGTTTTATCATGGGTTACGAGATGAAGAAAGGGAAAGATTATGCTATGAAGCAGCAAGTAACATATTCTTGAACAAGACAAAAGACGCCTTGGAATTCCTTGAAAGAAAGGTGCATCAACAAGAACAAGAATACGAGGAGGATCATCGCTTCATAAATGAACTCAAGACGGAAGGAGTATTCAAAGGTAGCCCGGAAAGCATCTTAGGAGAAAAACCAGATAAGAGGAGGTATGATTGGAAAGGTGCGGAGCAGATGATTATCAAGAAGGAACTAGAAAACGAAGAAGGAAATGATTCGGGAAAGATCTGGAGAACCCAGCGCTGCTGGGGGAATATCCCAGCTCCGCTAGGAACTTCTGGAAGCTTCGGACAACAGCCTTCTTTGCACGATTTCAAAAACCCTATGGGACTTAAGAGATGGTTTGATATAGACTTTCAAATGAAAGAAGAGCATGAGTTAAAGTGCATCAAAGTCGAAGAAAAAGGAAAGTGTGCTAAAGGGGACTATATAGAAGAAGAGTTTCAATTTGACTTTGAAACTTCCGATCCAGTTTTAGACATGCAAAACTTTAAGCAAGGCGAGTATGAAGAGGTAGATGAGTTATGAGAGCATATGAAACTGATCGTGAGACGAATAAGGAAGAAAACATATTGTCACGATTTGGAGTTTACGGACTTTTTCTACTATGGAATGGAGAACTATGCACGAAGAGCCTTAGATAAGGCCGCTAATGGATGCTTTCACAACCAGCCAGCCAAGTTTAGAATAAAAATCTTGGATGGCGCATTCTTTGAAGCCGAGTTTGAAGAGTCCGAAGAAGAAGAGGAAGATGGAGACAAGGAATGGGAGAAGACACAAAACCTTATTAAAGAGTTCGATAAGAGGGATACGGTGCCCTATGGTTTAAAGATGAGCAATCAACTAGCTTTAAGGGATATGTTAAGGAAGTTCAAACAAAGGAAAGGGGAGACGGTTAAGGTAGCTTGGAAGAGAATAAAAGCTCTATATGAAAATTGTAAAATCCACGAGTTTGACCGTACCACTTTGTTAAAAAAATTCGTTGATGGATTGAGAGGTGAAAGTTCGGAAATGATTAAAAGAGTCTTAGGAATGGGGCCGATGGACGTCGGAATCCACATAGCGTATGAGTTTCTCGTAAATGAGGCGTATGGAGGAATAGAGGAGAAGATGGAAAGGGACAAAAGAGATAAGAAGGCACGAAGGAAAGAATACTTGGAATAGCTGAGGGAATTCCATATTGATCAGAGACGTAGAGAGAAAGCTGTCCAAGAGAAGAAAGGAACCGAATCGTGCATTAACGCAAAATTTGAAACTGCCACGGGCCAGCCAGCGCCGCTGGGGGAAACACCCAGCGCCGCTGGAAGCTCTGGAACACCAGCGCCGCTGGAACTACTGGAGACACCAGCGCCGCTGGGACACCCAGCGCCGCTGGGAATGCATCTGGGCATCCCAGCGCCGCTGGACCTACTGGCACAGCGCCGCTGGGAACACCCAGCGCCGCTGGGAATGCATCTGGGCATCCCAGCGCCGCTGGACCTACCTGGAGACACCCAGCGCCGCTGGCACTCATCCAGCGCCGCTGGGGGAAACACCCAGTGCCGCTGGAAGCCTACCTGGAGACACCTAGCGCCGCTGGCACTCAACCAGCGCCGCTCGGGAACTCCCAGCGCCGCTGGTACCCCCTGGAGACACCCAGCGCCGCTGGAAGCCTACCTGGAGACACCAGCGCCGCTGGAAGCTCGGGACACCCAGCGCCGCTGGAAGCCTACCTGGAGACACCCAGCGCCGCTGGAAGCCCCGGGACACCCAGCGCCGCTGGAAGCCACCTGGAGACACCCAGCGCCGCTGGAAGCCTACCTGGAGACACCCAGCGCCGCTGGAAGCCTACCTGGAGACACCCAGCGCCGCTGGAAGCCTACCGGAGACACCCAGCGCCGCTGGAAGCCTACCTGGAGACACCCAGCGCCGCTGGAAGCCTACCTGGAGACACCCAGCGCCGCTGGAAGCCTCGGGACACCCAGCGCCGCTGGACTACAGGAGACACCAGCGCCGCTGGGACCCCAGCGCCGCTGGGAATGCATCTGGGCATCCCAGCGCCGCTGGAGCCTACCTGGAACACCCAGCGCCGCTGGAAGCCTACCTGGAGACACCAGCGCCGCTGGCACTCAACCAGCGCCGCTCCAGGCCCAGCCAGTGCCGCTCCAGCTTAGCCAGCGCCGCTAAGCCTACCTGGAGACACCCTAGCGCCGCTGGCACTCAACCAGCGCCGCTGGGAACTGCATCCCAGCGCCGCTGGGGACCCCAGCGCCGCTGGGAAGCATCTGGGCATCCCAGCGCCGCTGGGGAACACCAGCGCCGCTGGAACATCTGGGCATCCAGCGCCGCTGAACATCCCAGTGCCGCTGGGAATGCATCTGGGCATCCCAGCGCCGCTCCCAGTCTCCCAGCGCCGCTGGGACACCCAGCGCCGCTGGGAATGCATCTGGGCATCCCAGCGCCGCTGGAAGCCTACCTGGAGACACCCAGCGCCGCTGGCACTCCAGCGCCGCTGGGAATGCATCTGGGCATCCCAGCGCCGCTCCAGGCCCAGCCAGTGCCGCTCCAGCTAGCCAGCGCCGCTCACCCAGTGCCGCTGGAAGCCTACCTGGAGCACCCAGCGCCGCTGGGGGAAACACCCAGTGCCGCTGGAAGCCTACCTGGAGACACCCAGCGCCGCTGGACTACAGGAGAACCAGCGCCGCTGGGACATCCCAGTGCCGCTGGGAATGCATCTGGGCATCCCAGCGCCGCTCCCAGTCTCCCAGCGCCGCTGGACCAGCACCTGTGCAGATCCAACGCCGCTCCATGCTAACCAGCGCCGCTCCAGGCCCAGCCAGTGCCGCTCCAGCTTAGCCAGCGCCGCTACCAGCTCCGCTGGAAGCCTACCTGGAGACACCCAGCGCCGCTGGGGGAAACACCCAGTGCCGCTGGAAGCCTACCTGGAGACACCCAGCGCCGCTGGCAACTACGGGAACCAGCGCCGCTAGGGACATCCCAGCGCCGCTGGGAATGCATCTGGGCATCCCAGCGCCGCTGGAGCCACCTGTGCACAGCGCCGCTCCAGGCCCAGCCAGGCCGCTCCAGCTTAGCCAGCGCCGCTCCTAACCAGCGCCGCTCCAGGCCCAGCCAGCGCCGCTCCAGCTTAGCCAGCGCCGCTCACCCAGTGCCGCTGGGAATGCATCTGGGCATCCCAGCGCCGCTCCCAGTCTCCCAGCGCCGCTGGACCAGCACCTGTGCAGATCCAACGCCGCTAACACCCAGCGCCGCTACACTGGAGCACCAGCGCCGCTGTCATCCAGTGCCGCTGGGAATGCATCTGGGCATCCCAGCGCCGCTCCCAGTCTCCCAGCGCTGCTGGACCAGCACCTGTGCAGATCCAACGCCGCTCCATGCTAACCAGCGCCGCTGGAAGCCTACCTGGAGACACCAGCGCCGCTGGCAAGCTACAGGAGCACCAGCGCCGCTGGGAACACCCAGCGCCGCTGGGAATGCATCTGGGCATCCCAGCGCCGCTGGACCTGCACCTGGCAGATCCAGCGCCGCTCACTCAACCAGCGCCGCTCCAGGCCCAGCCAGCGCCGCTCCAGCTTAGCCAGCGCCGCTCTACCAGCTCCGCTCCAGTCCAGCGCCGCTCATGCTAACCAGCGCCGCTCCAGGCCCAGCCAGCGCCGCTCCAGCTTAGCCAGCGCCGCTAACCCAGTGCCGCTGGAAGCCTCTGGAGCACCCAGCGCCGCTGGGACACTCAACCAGCGCCGCTGGGAAGCATCTGGGC
This sequence comes from Erigeron breviscapus, assembly GCA_034093135.1. Classification (NCBI taxonomy): domain Eukaryota; kingdom Viridiplantae; phylum Streptophyta; class Magnoliopsida; order Asterales; family Asteraceae; genus Erigeron; species Erigeron breviscapus. The sequence goes on along the minus strand of CM067167.1, from coordinate 108,449,624 downwards.
ATCCCAGCGCCGCTGGGGACACCAGCGCCGCTGGGAACATCTGGGCATCCCAGCGCCGCTGGGACATCCAGCGCCGCTGGGAATGCATCTGGGCATCCCAGCGCCGCTGGGGGAAACACCCAGTGCCGCTGGAAGCCTACCTGGAGACACCCAGCGCCGCTGGACTACCTGGAGACACCCAGCGCCGCTGGGAACACCCAGTGCCGCTGGAAGCAAGTACTGGAGCACCAGCGCCGCTAGGGACCTCCAGCGCCGCTGGGAATGCATCTGGGCATCCCAGCGCCGCTGGAGCCACCTGTGCACCAGCGCCGCTCCCTACACCCAGCGCCGCTGGAATCAGAAAAACCCAAAACTCCAAAAAAATCAAAAAAATCAGAAAAATACCAAAAAGAAAAGAAGGTGGAGACGCATCAATGGATCGCCATCAAATGGAGACGACTGAAGTTTTTGAAGCTCATCATGTTCAAGTCGCTCCGCAAATGCCATCTTCAACAACTATCATGCAATTTAAGACCCGGGAAGTTTCGTTAAACCTTTTTCTTTTACTTTTTACGTGTTTTTCCTATTTCCCTTAGTTTCTATGCCTAGTACAACGAGGACGTTGTACAATTTAAGTGTGGGGGGATGGAATAGGAAAAACCTTTGGTCTAATTGTTTGATTTAAAACAAGTTTTCTACTACTTATTTCATGCAAATTAAAATTTTTCTTGTGTCTGAAAACTATTTTGAGAACTTAAGCTTTGCATGTAGACAAAAGATGACGATAACTAAGCAACATTAGCCTTGGTAGATGAACGGTTAGTTAGAATTGTTAGCTTAACTATAGACTTGTGGCTCTTCATGCTTCCAACTGGATTAGAGCTTAGACTGAAACTGTATGCGATTATGTTTCCCATAGCACACTTAATCGGACTTTAATATGCCTAGCAATTAGAGCTTTCTAGTTATTAGTATAGGTGTATTAATTGGACTTAACTATACGTGCTTGTGTAGGAACTAGTTTAGATGTATGGTTCGCCTTAAATTTTACACTATTTAATGTGAACTAGTTGCATGCGGAGTAGGAATATGAGTCATCTGGGGTCTCTGATAAATGTCTATTGCATGAATAATGTAGTAAATCTTAAGAAAGACAATCAGTAGATTAAAAAGAGTTCAAAGAACTATTAACGAGTAAAATCTAAACGCATCAAGTTATGTCGCTCTGCGAGTGGGGTGTTGGAATTTTTGGGTTTTTATCAAAGTAATATTATCCTTATAATATTAAAACGCAGCGGAAAATTGAACCAATTCAATTTGTGTATATAGTTAAAAACCAAAATTTAACTTATAAAAGAAAAACCCAAACAATAAGGATCCATGTATATGAATAACATACATACAAAACAACAACCATAGGGTGTTTAGAAGACTACCTTCTTCCAAGCTAATGAGAAGGTTGATATGAAGGAGTTGATGAACTTGAAGCGGCAAGTCTTCAACCTAGAAGAACCTCAAGCTAGTATACCCCAAGCTTCCAACAAACACCCAAACTATGCTAGGATTTGAACTTGAAAACCCCTTCCCTTTAATCCTCCTTGATGCCGAAATTACCAAGAGAAAAAGAGGAGTGTTTTGCTCTTGAGAAGTTGAGAGAAAACTTCTTACAAGAAGTGTAAGAGTGGTGATGCACTCTATGTTATGTGTTGTGTCCATCACCCCATGTGCAAATCTATTATAAGTGTATGAAACACACTCAAGACCACATGGGGGGGGGGGGGGGGGGCCGGCCTCCAAAGCCAAAAAGGAGGGAAAACAATTTTCTTTAATTTTATAAAATATATCCTTATATATTTTGTAGATAAATATGTAACATAACTTGTTACATATAATATGTAACATATTACATATTATACACAACACACATAAGTGTTTATTTCTCCAAATAAACATTTTCACATTTTTTTCTCAAAATAAATCATCCATATAATTTATTTACATATCTCAAGTGCAATTATTTAGAAAACCACTTTCTAAATGTTTCAAGTATTGATATTTATTTAAAGATCATATCATATAAATAAATATCATAAGTGTTTGTCTAGCTTGTTATTGGGTATGACCCGACTTGGATCATCACGTACTAGCCACGTCAATTTAATATGTGTCTTGGGCAGACGAATTCCAACAATCTCCCACTTGCACAAGATTCATAGAAGATTGACGCAAGCAGCAAATACCGCCTAACAACGGTTTGTTACCCCTAATACGTATGACTAAGTGCCATTCAATAACATCATCCTCTTCAAGTCCCTTACTTGAAATGATTTAGGTGAATCGATCATTTATCCTTTTGTCACAGATGTCTTGTTAAATCCTAGAGACACAGAGTGATCATTCTCTATTGATTTAACTTTGTAGCAGGCCTTAGACATCTTACTCTCAACGAATAAGAGGGACAAATTCCATTTCGACTACATACGTCTCTCACAATCACCTTATATCATACCTGAGCTTAGTCTTATGTACTGCCATGTTTCAGAACAGCGAAGAACTAAGTCAAAGTATAATATTCAGTGAATATCAAGACCCAATATGTATCTCAGGTCTGAGGATACAATGATATCCGCCTTTTAACTCAAGATTACTTATGATCAATCACAGAGATTCCATGTAGTAATGCTTGATTGCAGGTCAGTCCAATATTTGTATCCCACAAATATCTATGAACCTTGGTAGCAACACTTTGCTCTATATTCAAAACCTTTTGAATATCTACCAATCCAAGTTCATAATAATCTTACATTCATATTTGTTCCCACAAATATGATCGACTACGGACATTTAGAATAATTAACTTATTCATGGATTTAAACATGCAAAAATGGAACATAACACAATTTAAATGCAAAATACCAATATTCATATAAATGTGTTAATAACTACAAGTGTTCCGATATCCAAATACTAAAAATAGATCAAATCCAATCACTAGAATATCGAAGTCCCATGGCACAAGTATGACTCTCATGCTTAGGCCTTTCAAGGAGCTTCGTGAGTGGGTCCGCAACATTTTGATCGGTGTGAACTTTGTGAATACATATCTTTCCCTTTTCAACTTCATCCCTTATGTAGTTGAATCTCCGCTCAATGTGCCTAGTCTTTTGATGTGCACGAGGTTCCTTGATTTGAGCAATCGCACCCTCGTTATCACAAAGAATTTCTAGGGGTTCTTGAATGGAAGGAACAACCCCTAGATCGGCAATGAATTTCTTCAACCATGCAGCTTCTTGTGCTGCTAAAGAAGCGGCGATGTATTCCGATTCTGTAGTGGACAATGCAACCACATCTTGCTTTGAGCTTTTCCAAGAAACAGCTCCTCCATTTAGAATGAAGATGTACCCCGATTGTGATCGAGAATCATCTCGATCAGTTTGGAAACTCGCATCCGTGTAACCCTTTACAACGAGTTCCTCCTCACCAGATCCATATATTAAGAACATATCTTTAGTGTTTCTAAGATATTTCAATATATATTTGACAGCCATCCAATGACTATCTCCTGGATTTTGCTGGTATCTACTTGTCATGCTTAAAGCGCATGACACGTCCGGTCTCGTGCATATCATAGCATACATGATGGATCCTATAGCAGATGCATATGGGATTCCACTCATTCTCTCTTGCTCAACTTTTGAGCTGGGAGATTGAGAAGTACTCAATATAGTTCCTCTTTGAATAGGCACCAAACCCTTTTTGGAGTTTTCCATCTTGAACCTTTTCAAGATCTTGTCTATGTATGCACTTTGATTCAAACCTATTAAGCGCCTTGATCTATCCCTATAGATCCTTATTCCCAAAATATAGGCGGCTTCACCAAGATCCTTAATGGAAAAGCAACTTCCAAGCCAGGCTTTTACACCTTCCAAGGTTGGAATGTCATTTCCAAATAGTAGAATGTCATCGACATATAATACTAGAAAAGTAATGATGCTCCCACTAGCCTTCTTATACACACAAGCTTCATCAGCGTTTTTGATGAAGCCAAATTTCTTGACTTCTTCATCAAAACGACGATTCCAGCTTCTTGATGCTTGTTTCAATCCATAGATTGATTTCTTTAACTTGCATACTTTATTAGGATGCTTAGGATCGACAAAACCTTCAGGCTGATCCATATAGACATCTTCCTCAAGATATCCATTTAGAAAAGCGGTTTTGACATCCATTTGCCATATCTCATAGTCATAATGTGCGGCTATGGCAAATAATATCCTAATAGACTTTAGCATTGCCACAGGCGAAAAGTTTCATCATAATCGACCCCTCGAGTTTGAGTGAAACCTTTTGCTACAAGTCTAGCTTTATAAGTACTCAAGTTTCCATGCATATCGTGTTTCAATTTGAACACCCACTTACTTCCAACTACTTTGGAATTAGGAGGTTCAACAACCAATTCCCAAACTTGGTTGTCATACATGGATTGCATCTCAGCGTTCATGGCCTCTAGCCATTTGTCCGAATCTGATTTGGACATAGCATCATGGTAGGTGGTAGGTTCATCAGAAACTACCATGTAGCATTCATCCACGAGAAATCCATATCTCTCAGGTGGATAAGTAGCTCTACCAGATCTACGAACGTTTTGTGTGTCTTGATCAACCCTTTGATCATCTTCAACATCCTTTTGTTGAATGCTAGTGTCACCCAAGTGTGTATCTATCAGTGGTTCTTGATCTTCTTCAAGTTCCACTGTTCTGGAACTAGTTCCTTCCATAAGGAATTTAGTTTCCAAGAACTCAGCCTTTCGAGCAACAAATACATTTTGCTCATTAGGATTGTAGAAATAATATCCCAAATCATCTTTGGGATATCCTACAAAGATACACTTAGTGGATCGGGGCTCTAATTTGTTTGAGGCATCATGTCTTACATAAGCCTCACAACCCCATACCTTTAAATATGATAAAGATGGAACTCTTCCATGCCATATTTCAAAAGGTGTTTTCTCCACTTTCTTGGTGGGAGCCATATTTAAAATTCGGGCAGCAGAGATTATGGCATATCCCCAAAATGATAGAGGTAGTGAGCTTTTACTCATCATGGAACGAACCATATCTAATAGAGTTCGATTCCTCCTTTCAGACACACCATTATGTTGTGGTGTTCCAGGTGGAGTTAGTTGTGAGACAATCCCACAACTTCTAAGATGATCTTGAAAAGCATCACTTAGGTATTCACCTCCTCTATCAGAACGAAGAATTTTTATTGTTTTACTGAGTTGGTTTTCTACTTCATTCTTGAAAATTTTGAACATTTCAAAAGCTTCACTCTTATGTTTTAATAAGTATACATAACCGTAACGACTATAGTCATCGGTGAATGTAATGAAGTATCTTTCACCATTCCTAGTCATTGGCTTAAAAAGACCACATACATCCGAATGTATGATACCTAATAAATCTTTTGCCCTTTCATTAGTGCCTTTGAAAGGTGCTTTAGTCATCTTGCCTTGTAAACAAGATTCACATACATTAATGAATCATTTGATTTTGTTTTCAAAAGACCATTCTTTTGAAGTGATAGTATGCGATTCTTATTTATATGGCCAAGACGACAATGCCAAATATAGGTTTCACTTAAATCTAATTTAAGTTTCTTGGTGGTAGCTTGGTACATTGAGTTATCATATGTTTGGTTTTCATGAACTAATTCATAAATACCATTTAAAGGCATAGCTTTAAAATAAAATACATCATTCAAAGAAACATGGATATCATTGTTAACAAAATTAAAATCATATCCAACATGTCTTAAACGGGAAACAGAAATAATACTCCTAGTCAAACTAGGTGCATACAAAACATTGTTCAATACAATTTCCAAACCATTTGGAAGTTTCAAAAGATAGTCTCCTTGGGCTTCAACATGCACCAATGCACCATTGCCCATAAAGAGACTAATGTCTCCCTTCTTGATGTGCTTCTTTCTTATGAACCCCTGTAACATATTACAAATATGAGTTCCACATCCGGTATCCAATACCCATATGTAAGAAAGAACAGTATTAAGCTCAATATATATCATAAATATTGTACCTGAGGTTTGCCCTGCATCCCTCTTAGCTTTTAACTCTTTGAGATAGGTTGGACAATTACGTTTCCAATGTCCTACCTCCCCACACTCAAAGCATGGGTCATTGACAGCAACCTTTTGCTTCTTCGCTTTTTGGGTATCCATTTTTCCCTTTCCTTTGCCTTTAAAATTCCCTTTGTGGTTACCCTTTCCCTTAGCAACATTTGCCTTGGGTCCGGAGTAAGCCCTTTTCTTTCCGCCTTCATTGATCATGAGAACGGGTTGAACTTTTCCTCCCATACTAGCCTCGGCCGTTTTGAGCATCCCATGAAGCTCGGAAACGGTCTTGTCCCATCCATTCATGTTATAATTTAACACGAAAGTTTCAAATCTCTTAGATAATGAGTTAAGGATCATATCCGTAGCTAACTCATTTGAGACGGGACAATTAAGCCTATCGAGGCGATCAATGTAGCTTTTCATTTTAAGAACATATGTTGAGACGGGTTGTGAATCATCCATGCGACATGCATGAAGCGCTCGAACCGTTTCGAAGCGCTCAACCCTTGCCTTTTGTTGGAACATTTCCTTGAGTTGGGTAATCATGTCGTACGCCCCATGGTGCTCGAACTCCTTTTGGAGTTCGGGAGTCATACTCGCTAGCATTATGCAACTAACTTGCACGGAGTCCTCGACATATTTAGCCCAATCATTATAGGCCTCAACATCAGTTTCTTCGGGCTCATCAGGAATAGGATCGTCTAAAATATAGGATTTCTTTTCGTGCCTAAGAACAATTCTCAAGTTACGAAACCAATCCACAAAATTGTTTTGGTTTAGACGATCCTTTTCAAGGATGGATCTTAGTGAAAAATTATGGACGTTTGGGTTGGGGTTTATTGCATTGTTAGCGGCCATCTACAAGATTAACAAAGTTCTTTATTAGTATTTTCGATATCAAGAATATATTTTAATTGTTAATACCCTTTTATGTCCCATGGACAATTAATAATTAAAACCTAGAATCCAACGTTACATTTAAATGATGGTTAGGTGACCTTTATCCCATGATCTAAATTAACAAGGTAGTCAACGTTTGACAATTGCAACACTTTGCAATTTCTAGTGGTATGGGACCGGTTTAATATCTTATATTAAGTTGGCATGTTTAATCCATCAACGCCTTTGGTTACCATGCTTCGGTGACCCTAATCACATGGCTTCCAAATCAAGTTGTCCTACTTATACACACATGTAAATTTATCTTATACTAGTGGTTAGGTGACCTTTATCCCATAAGTACAATAAATTTACCTTAACTTATAAGTTCCTCAAAGTAGTTAGGTGACCTTTATCCTACAAAGAGTTCCCAAATAATTAAGTGTTGTATAAAAGGATGGCGTTTAACTTGTTTTTAAAGGGTCGTTTGAGTTTTTATATTCTAGTTAAAACTATGTACCATAATGAATTTTGAAATCCAAATTTCAAGGTCCTTTTATAAAATCCATTTTTATAATTGTGACCATTAACTTTTAATAAAACCCATTTTAATTTACCAAGTCAATGTCAATATTAAAACCAATTTTAATCTTTATGTGTGTCTTTTGTTGGTTTTTAAGCATCCACATGACAAAATAATAAACAACCAAACAAACATGACAAACATAATAATAAGTGCACAACATTAGCCAACTATTTGACCACACTTGTTAGCCGAAACAAGTGGGTCAAAAGGTCTCAACCTAAGGGACAAAGTAACACAAAATATTGTGTTAGTTGAGCTCCCACTTGATCTTGCATCCAAATGCTTCAAGTAACCTTTTGTGATGTGATTTGAATGATTTTCTTCATTTTGATAACCCACTGCGCCGCAGTGGGTCTAATATACTCTCACTGCGCCGCAGTGGGAAGTCACTGGTCTTCGGCTGCATTATCCCCCACTGCGCCGCAGTGGGTTTGACATACTCCCACTGCGCCGCAGTGGGAACTCACTGTCCTCGGCTGCATAACCCCACTGCGCCGCAGTGGGTTTGACATATTCTCACTGCGCCGCAGTGAGAACTTACGGGTCTCTTCATTAGGCCTCCAACTTTAGCCCCAAACCTTTTGATGCTTTCTTGGAGGTTACATTTATAAGAAAAAATGCAACTAATCTACTTATTACATACCAAATGAAATAAATAGATTACATAACCAAATGAATGAATAAAATCCTATTTAACTATTACAACCATTGAATAATTAAATAGAATACAAACACATCCACACATCACAAACATTCACAAGGTCTCTTGGCTAAGTTGTGACACTAAAATACACAAGAAAAAAAAACTTCCTTTTTGTGTATTAGTTTCGGCCATTGCCAAAATGGCCAAAACATTGGATTTTGTCCAAACAAAATATCAACTTTTGATGTATGTATCCATATAACCGGCTCTAGATGCCATTGTTGGAATTTTTGGGTTTTTATCAAAGTAATATTATCCTTATAATATTAAAACGCAGCGGAAAATTGAACCAATTCAATTTGTGTATATAGTTAAAAACCAAAATTTAACTTATAAAAGAAAAACCCAAACAATAAGGATCCATGTATATGAATAACATACATACAAAACAACAACCATAGGGTGTTTAGAAGACTACCTTCTTCCAAGCTAATGAGAAGGTTGATATGAAGGAGTTGATGAACTTGAAGCGGCAAGTCTTCAACCTAGAAGAACCTCAAGCTAGTATACCCCAAGCTTCCAACAAACACCCAAACTATGCTAGGATTTGAACTTGAAAACCCTTCCCTTTAATCCTCCTTGATGCCGAAATTACCAAGAGAAAAAGAGGAGTGTTTTGCTCTTGAGAAGTTGAGAGAAAACTTCTTACAAGAAGTGTAAGAGTGGTGATGCACTCTATGTTATGTGTTGTGTCCATCACCCCATGTGCAAATCTATTATAAGTGTATGAAACACACTCAAGACCACATGGGGGGGGGGGGCGGCCTCCAAAGCCAAAAAGGAGGGAAAACAATTTTCTTTAATTTTATAAAAATATATCCTTATATATTTTGTAGATAAATATGTAACATAACTTGTTACATATAATATGTAACATATTACATATTATACACAACACACATAAGTGTTTATTTCTCCAAATAAACATTTTCACATTTTTTCTCAAAATAAATCATCCATATAATTTATTTACATATCTCAAGTGCAATTATTTAGAAAACCACTTTCTAAATGTTTCAAGTATTGATATTTATTTAAAGATCATATCATATAATAAATATCATAAGTGTTTGTCTAGCTTGTTATTGGGTATGACCCGACTTGGATCATCACGTACTAGCCACGTCAATTTAATATGTGTCTTGGGCAGACGAATTCCAACATGGGGAACCACCGACATGTCACCGCTGTCTTGATGTGAACCTTTAGTTGAGTTATGTCGCTCTGCGAGTTGGGAACCACCGACCTGTCACCGTTGTCTCAACTATTAAAGATGATAATATCGTATGACTGCTTTAGTGTCTAGCTAGCGAGCATGACTGTAGTGTAGGAGTATATCTAAGTAGTGACTCACAAGTACACAAACGAATGAATATAAGTGCCTTGCTAGTAGCTAGTAGTTCTGATTGCTATACAAACCTTAATTAAGTGCTTAACTAGTCAGCAGAAAGTAGTAAGATTGAGCTGTAAGACATGTGGAAGTATAGAACTATTTTAGAGGTATTAACACAAGTAAAAAGTTAGCTTTTAGTTTTGATTGACCAATTATCTTGCCTCTAGCTATAGCTTACTGATTTTGTCTTAAGCTTTCTCAAATCATTTTGCATGACTAATCTTTCAATTGCTTTTAATATAGTAGAACACTTTAACACTTAAGATGTCCACTCATCATTGTCTTATTTTTCTTGGACTATTTGCTTGAGGACAAGCAAAGACTTAAGTGTGGGGGTATATGATGAGCGTCCATTTTGTGATAAAAACCCCTATTGAAAGGCTTCATTTCTATGTCTAAATGAGTTAATATTCCGGAACTATTGGTACTTAATGGGATCGTATGTTTATGCAGGTTCATGGAAGATGCGAGAGAGGGTAAATGACGTCAAGTAACTCAAGAAGGAAGCCTATGAAGTTACAAGACACAAGGAGGTGATTTGGGAGACGAACGAAGAAGTACGAGAACAAACAGCAGCAACCAGCTGATATGTTGTATTTTATACCCATTTCCCACATTGTATTTAGTTGATTTTGCATGGTTTATGAGTCGTTTTAGTATACATTTGGTGCGTTTATGGTATTTGTTAGTGTTTCAGGTTACTAACAGGTATTTACGCGCAAATCTGGAGAAAACGACATTGTTGAGGTGAATCAAGTGCTAACGGAGGATTTCGGGAGCATTTGGATGAAGAGTGCAGGAAGTCAATAAAAGTCAAAGCTGAAAACAACTAGTTGCGCCGCAACTTACAATTGCGCCGCAATGGAATTCCAGAAGAATAAGTTACGTCGCAGCTCTTCCAATTGCGCCGCAACTCCTTTTGTTCCTGGCCAGCCACGAGTCAACATAAGTCAAAGGTCAACGCAGGTCAACCGGGCATTGCGCCGCAACTTGTAATTGCGCCGCAACCCAAAACCAAAGGAATAAGTTGCGCCGCAACGCCCTTAGTTGCGTCGCAATGGGTTCAAGTTTAAGCCAGCTTGGTCAACGAAAGTCAAAGTCAAAACTCGAAGTCAACCTTAGTTGCGCCGCAACTCTTAGTTGCGCCGTAACTGGGCCCGTTTCTGGCAGTTTTTGGGGATCGTATAAATAGCTTGCAAAATTATCCCAAAACATTCTTCTCTTTTCAGCAGCCGTTTTTGGAACCCTATTGAGTAATATTTTCAGATTTCCATCATATTTTAGGTTTTCAAACACGATTTGATCTATTTCGTTCGTAGCTTTCGATTATTATCATTAGGTAACAATGAGTTCTTCTTATTTTAATTGTTATTCTTCTTTTGATATGAGTGGCTAATCACTTCATCATCCATCTTGATGGAGTGAGACAATATGTAAAGATTGCACAATTTTATTAATTCAATGTTGATTTCATTTAACGTTATATCGAGATCTTAGCGTATTTCTTCCTTATTATTTATCTTGAATGGATTGGTGATTTATGTGTGTCTTTAATGGTGTTATTGATTACATATATTTCATTTTGATTGTTTGGGTACAAACGATTGGTCTATGACGGGTACGGTAGATAATCGTTCATGATAATGGGAAGAAATGTGTTAACGGTTGGGTACAATCGATAGGTATAATTGTTATTTTAATAACCAAACCAATTGTTTGATTAGGAAGTTATAAAAGATGTCTTGGGGTACCGGTCTTTGAAACGAAACTAGTTTAAGCAAGAGAGTCAAATGATGTCATTAACTTGACGGGTACGGGGTTGGTGCTTTGTTTGAGTCTCGGTTATTTAATCAACTAATTTGGATTTGAACTTCATTAATGTGCGATCTTAACATGTTGTCGAGCGAAATCAAGATGGATGCCTTTTAAATTATTGTTTAAAACAAATTCTCTTTTTGATTAATCCTTTGGGATTACTAATATTTACTAACTTTTGCAACGTGACAATTCGGTCACAACCCCCCTATTTACTTGAATTACTTAATGTCAACAATTACTTAGTTTTAGTCCCTGTGTTCGATCCTGGACTTACCTTTTAGCTATACTATATACGAACGGGTCCACTGCCCGAGAGTGTGTAGTAGTCAGTTTTAGGGTATTTCTTGTTTATAGAATTTAAACTCGATTTTACACATCAAGTTTTTGGCGCCGCTGCCGGGGACTTTTTTAGTAGTTGTTTAATTCTGTAGTTCGACCCTTTCTCACATTTAGTTGTGAGAAAGTTATTGCTTTATTTGTTAGATTGTATTTTATTTTCATTTTTATACCACAGGTGCGGTTGACGGTTTGTTTGTGGTGAGTGTGCAGGTTCTTGTTAGTTGATGAACACAAGAGCTTCTGGCCGACCTTTGCTTATCCCATTGTCTAATCCAGGGAAAGTCAGACGTCGACTTGTGTCAAGAGATAACCGAGGAACCATCCACACCAGTCAAAATAGATTTAGAAACCGAAACCAGTATTCCACCCACCCAGAACTTGGAAGATCAGTTGGTTAATCAGTTGGCCGATCAATTGAATAAATCATCGGAGTTTTTCAAAACAGGTGAAGATTCAGATTCAGAAGAAGAAGAGTGTTAGGTCCAGATTTAGTCCAGATTTACTGGACTCGCTCCAGACTCGACTACTGGAGCCTTACTGAAGATCTGTCCAGAAACGTGTTCTACTGGACCTACTCCAGACTTGGAATCTGGAGTCCCTCTGAAGATTTGTCCAGAAATAATTGAAGACCAGTGAGCAAATACTTGTATAGGAATCTGGAGTATTTTCCAGATTAGCTCACTGGACTTCACCCAGTCCAGATCTACTCTACTGAAGACATTCTCACTGAAGTCAAAGACTGAAGTCAGAATAAAGAAGACTTACAAATGGCGGAGTCCACTGGAAGTCTTACGAGATCTGCACACTGGAGGATTGTCAGTGTTCTAGACCTTACAAGTCTGAACACTGATATCGAGGATTTGACTTTAAGCCTTTACACACTTTCCAAAGAACAACCCACTTGTTCCTTACCAAAGTATACGTGTGTTAAGGTGGTTGGATAAAAGGATACACTTGCACTTGATGTGACTTTATCCTTATTCCTTATCCAATACATTTAATGTTCTTGTCGGATCATTAAATGTATGCAACCATATTTGTACGGCACAAAATTCACTGGTGAATTTTATTGCCTATAAATACAAAGTCATTTCTTTGAGAAAATCACTTTTTAGCAAATTGGTGAACTTGCTTAAATACTCTCGATCTAAACAGTTATACTTCACAACTCTAAGTATATCGATCAAAGGAGTTTATTTAGCAAGTATAGATCACTTGTATTCAAAGATTGTTTAGATACTTACATACGTGTAATATCTAGGTTCCGCAACGATCTTGTATTTTGTTTATTCTTCAATAAAGAAAATACACTTGAAACTACATTTGTGTTCCACCATTTATTTACTTGTTTAAATATTGCTTAAGTCATTTATTACTTTGTTTATATTCTTGCATATTTATA
>CM067167.1:108389871-108429396 GCA_034093135.1 Erigeron breviscapus | reverse complement strand
CTAGAGTGCGTGACAACTCAGTGATTCCGTGTCTTTTAACTTTATGATTTGTGAGTCCCTCGATAGCTACTGATCGCTCTCGAGATCGTCTATTGTTATGTCGTGAGTGCGGAATCCTCACGAGATAACTAGTTTGATTAGTTATCGTATATATTGCTAATTATATCAATATAATCGGCCTTATGTGATCTATCTTCGTTTTCTATAAGCTAGAAACGAACTTAGTCGCCTTTGGTGTGTGAAATCTGAACTGGAATCCTCAATTTAGGGTTTCCATTCGTTTATATATGTTTCAAATCGATATTGGGCCTGCTGGGCTTTGTTCTTACGAACTTAGCAACCCAGCCCATATAACGAAGATTATCTTCGTTAGTTCCTAACGAAGATTATCTTCGTTAGTACTAAATACCATCAACATCTATGCTTAGTTATTTTCCAAGTACTTTATGTACAAGAAACCTAACATATATTATGTTTGTACTTGTATGACATACATAACAAACATCATATATAAACATATAAATAACACCAAAACATGTAATCGATCATTACTAAAACACGAAGTCCATAATCTATCAATTACATATAAATGAATAAGACATAAAACAACATAATGTCTTAATCTAAAAGACTAATCAAATCTAAGTTGCTGTTGTCACATCAACATGCATCAACAAACTCCCCCTTGACAGCAGCATCTTCGATTTCTTCAGTCTTCAAAAAGTCTTCATCATCCATCAAATAACAATCGTTTGCTATTTGCATGGATATTTTCATGTAAGCAGACTTGAAGAATCTTACGATATCGATCTTCTTCATTCTTCCAAAATGGTAAAAATGAGCATTCAGTATCGTATAATTTTCTCTGATCATTTCTTGAGAAGTTAACCAACTGCATTGGATCATACATTCTTCTCAACAATATCTTCTTCTTCGAGTCCGCATACATCTTGGCTTCACCAGAATTTCGATCAATCTCCCAATTATCCATCTTATCCAAGACATCTTGTGCCCATTTCTTAGCAGGGACTTTGATCATACATTTGATATCACGTTGAATATACTCAACATTTTTATCTGGCTTAACCACCTTCTTCTTTCGTCTTGGTTCAATATGAAACTTTGATTTTTCAGAGTCTTTCATATTCAATCTCAACTTGAAATCTTCGTGAAGGTTCTTACCAACCACATCTGCAAGACCATAACCACTTGGATTGATAATCCTGTTATTTTCAAGTTCATGTAAGTCTTCTTCACACAAACTTCTGAAATGTCTCTCACGCCATGCTAGATACTGACAACCTTCTGGTCTTTTAAGAACGAACAGCTTCAGTTCTTCATCATAGAACCAACTCCAGATTATTGTCTTATATTTTGCAGCATCTTTATCTGAGATGTGAGTCCAATACATGATGGGCTTCATAGTATCCCATGTGACTATATATTCATTAATTCTTTGCCCAGGCACAAGTCGATCAATCTCCCAATTATCCATCTTATCCAAGACATCTTGTGCCCATTTCTTAGCAGGGACTTTGATCATACATTTGATATCACGTTGAATATACTCAACATTTTTATCTGGCTTAACCACCTTCTTCTTTCGTCTTGGTTCAATATGAAACTTTGATTTTTCAGAGTCTTTCATATTCAATCTCAACTTGAAATCTTCGTGAAGGTTCTTACCAACCACATCTGCAAGACCATAACCACTTGGATTGATAATCCTGTTATTTTCAAGTTCATGTAAGTCTTCTTCACACAAACTTCTGAAATGTCTCTCACGCCATGCTAGATACTGACAACCTTCTGGTCTTTTAAGAACGAACAGCTTCAGTTCTTCATCATAGAACCAACTCCAGATTATTGTCTTATATTTTGCAGCATCTTTATCTGAGATGTGAGTCCAATACATGATGGGCTTCATAGTATCCCATGTGACTATATATTCATTAATTCTTTGCCCAGGCACAAGTCGATCAATCTCATGTAGTGGATCATCTTCTCTGAGAGGTACAGGATAATCATTTGGATCAAAAGGTCTTGTCAAGTTGATTTCCCAGTGAAAAGGAATCAATGCATCATCAATCTTAGCATATACCACAAAGTTTAAAACTTTAGCAGAACTACTAATTGAAGCTTGAAGCATTCTTTCCTTAACTTCTTTCCTCTTAATCTCTAACTCTTTTCTTTCTTCTAAAAATGGATCTTCAGAAGTTGAGTCCCAAACATCATCAAACCCATAAGGCTTCTTGAATATGTTTATATCCGGTTCAGGAACAAACTCACCTTCCTCAAGTTCATCACCATCAAAGAGTAATTCTGCATCATCTGTATCATCTATTAAGATTACACAAAATGAACACCAGAATAAAATGAATAATCATGATAATAATAATAATAGAGATGAAATATAATTGCATTGAAATAAGATAGATTACATTCACATGTCGTAAACTTATTACATGCAACCTAATATACACTTTATCAATCTTTATCAAAATCATAAGTTGAATCAGAATCAGAATCAGATTCCAAGGCCGTTTGCCTTTGAATCTGTAATTCTTTTCCTCTTTCAGTTTCTGCTTCTTGCTGTTTATCTAATAAGTTATCAAATACAGAATGAAAAGCATTTTCTTCGGTATTATAGTCATGTCCAAATTTTGCCTTAACTTCACGCTTTAATCGTTCAGTTTCAGCTTCAACTTGATCATCACTTAAATAATCAATCGATTTCGAAGAATTACCTGAGTCAAGTGCTTCAATAACTTCAGTCTCTCGAGGAGCACTTGATCCACCCGCACCAGAAGTACCAGTCTGGGTAGTATCTCTTCCTGTCTCCCCCTGAGTCTCAACCCCTTTTCCTTTGTCAGAAACTGGGCGAGAATCACTCCTATTACCAGCATTATCAGCATCATCATCATCATCATCATTCTGACGTCTTGGCTGAACTGCTGATAATCTGCAAACTTCTTCAGGAACATCTCCCCCTTGATTCTTGACCCAGTTAATTAAAAAGGTCAAAGTACCTCGAACATTCGTAAGATCAGACTCTAACGTATCAACACGAGCCTGAAGAACATCGATACGCCTAACTAGGGAGTAATCTGAAGGAATAGGAGGAAAAGTAGGCAATCTGGGCAATATTGGTATAGCAGGAGGCAACAGTGGACGCAACGGTACACTACCGGCAACAGAAGCAACCGGTGCTGTAGAGACAGCAGGAATAGCAGCAGCAGCTGTAGATACTGAAGTAGTCTCAAAAATGTGTGCACGCTTAGCTCTGCGATAAGTAAGAGGAGCAGCCAGTGTCCTCTTCAATCCAACAGTACTTGTACCTTCATGAAATGGACTTGATGGCATATTTCTATGTTCCAATTCTTCTTGATAATCAAGTACAGCTTCTTGTTCAGTACCAACATCCTCATCCAGATTAACTTCTTCTTGAGTAACATGTTCATCATGAACGGATTGATCCGTATCAGAAAGAACCAGTGAAGAATGAATCAGAATCAGAATCAGAATCAGAATCAGAATCAGAATCAGAATCAGAATCAGAATCAGAATCAGAATCAGAATCAGAATCAGAATCAGAATCAGAATCAGAATCAGAATCAGAATCAGAATCAGAATCAGAATCAGAATCAGAATCAGAATCAGAATCAGAATCAGAATCAGAATCAGAATCAGAATCAGAATCAGAATCAGAATCAGAATCAGAATCAGAATCAGAATCAGAATCAGAATCAGAATCAGAATCAGAATCAGAATCAGAATCAGAATCAGAATCAGAATCAGAATCAGAATCAGAATCAGAATCAGAATCAGAATCAGAATCAGAATCAGAATCAGAATCAGAATCAGAATCAGAATCAGAATCAGAATCAGAATCAGAATCAGAATCAGAATCAGAATCAGAATCAGAATCAGAATCAGAATCAGAATCAGAATCAGAATCAGAATCAGAATCAGAATCAGAATCAGAATCAGAATCAGAATCAGAATCAGAATCAGAATCAGAATCAGAATCAGAATCAGAATCAGAATCAGAATCAGAATCAGAATCAGAATCAGAATCAGAATCAGAATCAGAATCAGAATCAGAATCAGAATCAGAATCAGAATCAGAATCAGAATCAGAATCAGAATCAGAATCAGAATCAGAATCAGAATCAGAATCAGAATCAGAATCAGAATCAGAATCAGAATCAGAATCAGAATCAGAATCAGAATCAGAATCAGAATCAGAATCAGAATCAGAATCAGAATCAGAATCAGAATCAGAATCAGAATCAGAATCAGTCGTAAACTTATTACATGCAACCTAATATACACTTTATCAATCTTTATCAAAATCATAAGTTGAATCAGAATCAGAATCAGATTCCAAGGCCGTTTGCCTTTGAATCTGTAATTCTTTTCCTCTTTCAGTTTCTGCTTCTTGCTGTTTATCTAATAAGTTATCAAATACAGAATGAAAAGCATTTTCTTCGGTATTATAGTCATGTCCAAATTTTGCCTTAACTTCACGCTTTAATCGTTCAGTTTCAGCTTCAACTTGATCATCACTTAAATAATCAATCGATTTCGAAGAATTACCTGAGTCAAGTGCTTCAATAACTTCAGTCTCTCGAGGAGCACTTGATCCACCCGCACCAGAAGTACCAGTCTGGGTAGTATCTCTTCCTGTCTCCCCCTGAGTCTCAACCCCTTTTCCTTTGTCAGAAACTGGGCGAGAATCACTCCTATTACCAGCATTATCAGCATCATCATCATCATTCTGACGTCTTGGCTGAACTGCTGATAATCTGCAAACTTCTTCAGGAACATCTCCCCCTTGATTCTTGACCCAGTTAATTAAAAAGGTCAAAGTACCTCGAACATTCGTAAGATCAGACTCTAACGTATCAACACGAGCCTGAAGAACATCGATACGCCTAACTAGGGAGTAATCTGAAGGAATAGGAGGAAAAGTAGGCAATCTGGGCAATATTGGTATAGCAGGAGGCAACAGTGGACGCAACGGTACACTACCGGCAACAGAAGCAACCGGTGCTGTAGAGACAGCAGGAATAGCAGCAGCAGCTGTAGATACTGAAGTAGTCTCAAAAATGTGTGCACGCTTAGCTCTGCGATAAGTAAGAGGAGCAGCCAGTGTCCTCTTCAATCCAACAGTACTTGTACCTTCATGAAATGGACTTGATGGCATATTTCTATGTTCCAATTCTTCTTGATAATCAAGTACAGCTTCTTGTTCAGTACCAAACATCATCAAACCCATAAGGCTTCTTGAATATGTTTATATCCGGTTCAGGAACAAACTCACCTTCCTCAAGTTCATCACCATCAAAGAGTAATTCTGCATCATCTGTATCATCTATTAAGATTACACAAAATGAACACCAGAATAAAATGAATAATCATGATAACAATAAACGAAAATAGGTGTTAAGTTCGTTGGTAACAATGAACGAAAATAGCTTTGAAGCATAAATAAGTTCGTTTGTCACAAGAACTTCTAAGTTCGTTAGTTAGGAATGAACGAAGATAGACTTTAAATTCGTTTGATAACAATAAACGAAAATAGGTGTTAAGTTCGTTGGTAACAATGAACGAAAATAGCTTTGAAGCATAAATAAGTTCGTTTGTCACAAGAACTTCTAAGTTCGTTAGTTAAGAATGAACGAAGATAGACTTTAAGTTCGTTAGTTAGGAATGAACGAAGATAGACTTTAAATTCGTTTGATAACAATAAACGAAAATAGGTGTTAAGTTCGTTGGTAACAATGAACGAAAATAGCTTTGAAGCATAAATAAGTTCGTTTGTCACAAGAACTTCTAAGTTCGTTAGTTAGGAATGAACGAAGATAGACTTTAAATTCGTTTGATAACAATAAACGAAAATAGGTGTTAAGTTCGTTGGTAACAATGAACGAAAATAGCTTTGAAGCATAAATAAGTTCGTTTGTCACAAGAACTTCTAAGTTCGTTAGTTAAGAATGAACGAAGATAGACTTTAAGTTCGTTAGTTAGGAATGAACGAAGATAGACTTTAAATTCGTTTGATAACAATAAACGAAAATAGGTGTTAAGTTCGTTGGTAACAATGAACGAAAATAGCTTTGAAGCATAAATAAGTTCGTTTGTCACAAGAACTTCTAAGTTCGTTAGTTAGGAATGAACGAAGATAGACTTTAAATTCGTTTGATAACAATAAACGAAAATAGGTGTTAAGTTCGTTGGTAACAATGAACGAAAATAGCTTTGAAGCATAAATAAGTTCGTTTGTCACAAGAACTTCTAAGTTCGTTAGTTAGGAATGAACGAAGATAGACTTTAAATTCGTTTGATAACAATAAACGAAAATAGGTGTTAAGTTCGTTGGTAACAATGAACGAAAATAGCTTTGAAGCATAAATAAGTTCGTTTGTCACAAGAACTTCTAAGTTCGTTAGTTAGGAATGAACGAAGATAGACTTTAAATTCGTTTGATAACAATAAACGAAAATAGGTGTTAAGTTCGTTGGTAACAATGAACGAAAATAGCTTTGAAGCATAAATAAGTTCGTTTGTCACAAGAACTTCTAAGTTCGTTAGTTAGGAATGAACGAAGATAGACTTTAAATTCGTTTGATAACAATAAACGAAAATAGGTGTTAAGTTCGTTGGTAACAATGAACGAAAATAGCTTTGAAGCATAAATAAGTTCGTTTGTCACAAGAACTTCTAAGTTCGTTAGTTAAAGGAATGCGAAGATAGACTTTAAGTTCGTTAGTTAAGAATGAACGAAGATAGACTTTAAGTTCGTTAGTTAGGAATGAACGAAGATAGACTTTAAATTCGTTTGATAACAATAAACGAAAATAGGTGTTAAGTTCGTTGGTAACAATGAACGAAAATAGCTTTGAAGCATAAATAAGTTCGTTTGTCACAAGAACTTCTAAGTTCGTTAGTTGAAGTTAGTTGAAGGAAAAGTCTAAGTTCGTAAACTCTATTTGAGAACCTAAGTTCGTAGAGATAAACAAAAACTAACTTCGTAGCCATTCTGATCAATCAGTTGGGTCCAAAATCAAATATTTGATTCGTAAAACATTGATTAACACTTTATTTGCCCAAAATCAATCACAAAACATTTGTATCACTAAAAAGAAGCATAACCCACTTCGATTTTACAAACGAATTAAGGATCCAATGGATTTAAAATCAAAAACGAAATTAAACCCTAGAACTTAAAATATATCTTAAAACCGAATGAGTTTATGTAAAAATTGGGCAAAAACAAGAATCAAGAATTGGTGATTTGTGAATGACGATGCTAGATAAGATACCTGAATTACTTATTTCAACAAAAATCGAAATAACAAACCGAGAATCAACTGAAATCAAGGTATTTGATTGATGAAGATATTGGGGTTTAAGCAACTTAAATTCGTTTTCTTTAACGATTTTGGTAATGAAAAAGAGAAAAACGAATTAAGTTTGGATATATATATGGATGGGTAAAAGATGGGTCAAAACGGGTCGGGTATAAGGTCAGTCGAAAATAAAAGGAACGAAGTTAACCTTCGTAAAATAAAATGGAACGAAGATAGACTTTAAATTCGTTTGATAACAATAAACGAAAATAGGTGTTAAGTTCGTTGGTAACAATGAACGAAAATAGCTTTGAAGCATAAATAAGTTCGTTTGTCACAAGAACTTCTAAGTTCGTTAGTTGAAGGAAAAGTCTAAGTTCGTAAACTCTATTTGAGAACCTAAGTTCGTAGAGATAAACAAAAACTAACTTCGTAGCCATTCTGATCAATCAGTTGGGTCCAAAATCAAATATTTGATTCGTAAAACATTGATTAACACTTTATTTGCCCAAAATCAATCACAAAACATTTGTATCACTAAAAAGAAGCATAACCCACTTCGATTTTACAAACGAATTAAGGATCCAATGGATTTAAAATCAAAAACGAAATTAAACCCTAGAACTTAAAATATATCTTAAAACCGAATGAGTTTATGTAAAAATTGGGCAAAAACAAGAATCAAGAATTGGTGATTTGTGAATGACGATGCTAGATAAGATACCTGAATTACTTATTTCAACAAAAATCGAAATAACAAACCGAGAATCAACTGAAATCAAGGTATTTGATTGATGAAGATATTGGGGTTTAAGCAACTTAAATTCGTTTTCTTTAACGATTTTGGTAATGAAAAAGAGAAAAACGAATTAAGTTTGGATATATATATGGATGGGTAAAAGATGGGTCAAAACGGGTCGGGTATAAGGTCAGTCGAAAATAAAAGGAACGAAGTTAACCTTCGTAAAATAAAATGGAACGAAGATAGAGGTTATCTTCGTTTAAAACCAAATAAAACGAGAATCAACTGAAATCAAGGTATTTGATTGATGAAGATATTGGGGTTTAAGCAACTTAAATTCGTTTTCTTTAACGATTTTGGTAATGAAAAAGAGAAAAACGAATTAAGGATCCAATGGATTTAAAATCAAAAACGAAATTAAACCCTAGAACTTAAAATATATCTTAAAACCGAATGAGTTTATGTAAAAATTGGGCAAAAACAAGAATCAAGAATTGGTGATTTGTGAATGACGATGCTAGATAAGATACCTGAATTACTTATTTCAACAAAAATCGAAATAACAAACCGAGAATCAACTGAAATCAAGGTATTTGATTGATGAAGATATTGGGGTTTAAGCAACTTAAATTCGTTTTCTTTAACGATTTTGGTAATGAAAAAGAAAAAACGAAATTAAACCCTAGAACTTAAAATATATCTTAAAACCGAATGAGTTTATGTAAAAATTGGGCAAAAACAAGAATCAAGAATTGGTGATTTGTGAATGACGATGCTAGATAAGATACCTGAATTACTTATTTCAACAAAAATCGAAATAACAAACCGAGAATCAACTGAAATCAAGGTATTTGATTGATGAAGATATTGGGGTTTAAGCAACTTAAATTCGTTTTCTTTAACGATTTTGGTAATGAAAAAGAGAAAAACGAATTAAGGATCCAATGGATTTAAAATCAAAAACGAAATTAAACCCTAGAACTTAAAATATATCTTAAAACCGAATGAGTTTATGTAAAAATTGGGCAAAAACAAGAATCAAGAATTGGTGATTTGTGAATGACGATGCTAGATAAGATACCTGAATTACTTATTTCAACAAAAATCGAAATAACAAACCGAGAATCAACTGAAATCAAGGTATTTGATTGATGAAGATATTGGGGTTTAAGCAACTTAAATTCGTTTTCTTTAACGATTTTGGTAATGAAAAAGAGAAAAACGAATTAAGGATCCAATGGATTTAAAATCAAAAACGAAATTAAACCCTAGAACTTAAAATATATCTTAAAACCGAATGAGTTTATGTAAAAATTGGGCAAAAACAAGAATCAAGAATTGGTGATTTGTGAATGACGATGCTAGATAAGATACCTGAATTACTTATTTCAACAAAAATCGAAATAACAAACCGAGAATCAACTGAAATCAAGGTATTTGATTGATGAAGATATTGGGGTTTAAGCAACTTAAATTCGTTTTCTTTAACGATTTTGGTAATGAAAAAGAGAAAAACGAATTAAGTTTGGATATATATATGGATGGGTAAAAGATGGGTCAAAACGGGTCGGGTATAAGGTCAGTCGAAAATAAAAGGAACGAAGTTAACCTTCGTAAAATAAAATGGAACGAAGATAGAGGTTATCTTCGTTTAAAACCAAATAAAACGAATTTAGCTGTGACGAAAATAAGAACAATTTTCTGACAAACAAGTCCAAACGAAGTTAAATACTATCTTCGTAAGAACAACATTGTACTTAGAAAAATTTGTCAAGATTCTTCATCACGAAACTTTCCACGATTCGACCCTTTGACCTAATCCTGTACATAGCAACAACTCGTTAAAAAACAACTTGTTCATGCCTTGTACCAAGAAGTACCATCATCTAAAATCATCATCATAATGTAAGTATTCGACAAACATCATAATCTTGAATAAAAGCAAAACCCCAAGGTCTTAAACCAAACATCAACAAACCTGAAAACAATCAATTGACATACTAGCAACATTACCAATCATGACCATGATACGGAGAACATTTCTCTAATCATTGAGATGCTTGACGGCAAACCATCGTGAAACACTTAAGTCCCATATGAGAAGCCGTCTACAAAACAAACAAACAATGAATAGTCCAAAAATCCAATGAAGAACTTTGTAAAGTTTCCGAAATCATGTCATAAAACAAGGTACGAAAACCAAACGAAATAAGTATCAACACTGATTATTTTCACTAAATACATGAATTGTGAAGTAAATAAATACTCCAAAGACAAGTTCAAGTATTCTTCTTTCGCGTGCTCATATCTGCATCACAACATTGTCACTTCACACCAAAAATCTTGTCTCCACGACATCATCAGTGTGAATAACACTGTATTGCAACAAAGATCAGCACTCCAACTTTATCTTCTTAACCTGAACACTGCACACTTACCAAAAAACTCATTAACGCAACAAGAGCAAAGGCACAGTAATGCAGAAAATTCAAGTGAAAATACACAAAATTAGGATTAACAATTACGAAATACTCAAGATTCTAATAAAAGATCAAGGGAGGTCATTCCATTGTCAAACCGTAAAAGGTCACCAAGTTATCAATTAGATTCATAACTTGTAAAAACTGAAACTTGTGAGATTTCAAATAACATTGACTTGTCACATAAGATTTAAAAGATCATTTTCTAACTTTAACAAATTAATGTCCATATCAGAAAATCTTCTTTTGAACTAATCACTTAACCTCATCAAGAATTCAAATGAATGAATTCAACAAAACATATACTCAACAGAATTTAAGTAGAATCTCTCGTGCAATAAGAACTTATGAAAATACTTATTTTGACTCAATAAAATCGAAAAAATAAATTAGAATAAAAAATTACAGAATAATAAACTAGTCTATACACAATAGTTATCTTAATTTATTCATTATTTACATGTGACTAGGGTACTGCTGATCAGATCAGATTAGCATTTACATAAGCCTACTAGCGAGAAATAATTCTCTTATTATTAGTTATGAACAGTGATCCAAAAACGATTACCAATATGTTTGTCCTCTTAAACACTCGGTACGTCCAGTCTCCTTTTTGGTTTGTGGCACTTTCGTATTACTTGAGCCAAGGACAGTCACCATGTAACCTAGTAAGTTACTCATGCCACAAGTTTAGTTTGCGAACTTATGTGCCCCATGTTCAGATACACTCTCACAATCGAAACAAGCACTAAGATTAAGACATTTGGTAATTAAAGTGAGAAGGTCTTTAAGAATCAAGTCAGCGGTGACAGGTCGGTGATTCCTCACGCGCAAAGCGACTTAACTTGACTCACGTACGGAAATATACTTAACATTGCATAATGCCAAGTACTTGCATATTTGTGACATTAATTTTATTTTAAAGCACTTATGAAAACCCGTGACTTTCTATGAGACCCGTGTAGCGAACTTTCTGACAACCTATCCCAAGTTGGAAACTTTAGGTAGGCTGGGTATACAAAGACACCCCAAGGACTTACTTGTTCGAATCTCAAAGGCCACATTAGCTTCATATTTTCAACAGATTTATTTGATATTTGTATATCTTGTCACAAATATACATCCGAAAAAGCAATACATACACATATATGTATCCGAGACCTTCTTTATAAAGACCAAATATACATAATTATAATGCAAGATCTTTCATAAGATTTAAAAGATCATTTTCTAACTTTAACAAATTAATGTCCATATCAGAAAATCTTCTTTTGAACTAATCACTTAACCTCATCAAGAATTCAAATGAATGAATTCAACAAAACATATACTCAACAGAATTTAAGTAGAATCTCTCGTGCAATAAGAACTTATGAAAATACTTATTTTGACTCAATAAAATCGAAAAAATAAATTAGAATAAAAAATTACAGAATAATAAACTAGTCTATACACAATAGTTATCTTAATTTATTCATTATTTACATGTGACTAGGGTACTGCTGATCAGATCAGATTAGCATTTACATAAGCCTACTAGCGAGAAATAATTCTCTTATTATTAGTTATGAACAGTGATCCAAAAACGATTACCAATATGTTTGTCCTCTTAAACACTCGGTACGTCCAGTCTCCTTTTTGGTTTGTGGCACTTTCGTATTACTTGAGCCAAGGACAGTCACCATGTAACCTAGTAAGTTACTCATGCCACAAGTTTAGTTTGCGAACTTATGTGCCCCATGTTCAGATACACTCTCACAATCGAAACAAGCACTAAGATTAAGACATTTGGTAATTAAAGTGAGAAGGTCTTTAAGAATCAAGTCAGCGGTGACAGGTCGGTGATTCCTCACGCGCAAAGCGACTTAACTTGACTCACGTACGGAAATATACTTAACATTGCATAATGCCAAGTACTTGCATATTTGTGACATTAATTTTATTTTAAAGCACTTATGAAAACCCGTGACTTTCTATGAGACCCGTGTAGCGAACTTTCTGACAACCTATCCCAAGTTGGAAACTTTAGGTAGGCTGGGTATACAAAGACACCCCAAGGACTTACTTGTTCGAATCTCAAAGGCCACATTAGCTTCATATTTTCAACAGATTTATTTGATATTTGTATATCTTGTCACAAATATACATCCGAAAAAGCAATACATACACATATATGTATCCGAGACCTTCTTTATAAAGACCAAATATACATAATTATAATGCAAGATCTTTCATAAGATTTAAAGGACTTGTCTATTTTAAGAACAAGCATTCTCAGCCATTTTAACAAAAATTTTTTTTTTTTTTTTTTTTTTTTTTTTTTTTTTTTTTTTTTTTTTTTTTTTTTTTTTTACAACCCTGTCTTCTATGCTTCAATGTATCGTTGTCTTCTGCTGTGATTTTTTTTTTTTTTTTTTTTTTTTTTTTTTTTTTTTTTTTTTTTTTTTTTTTTTTTTTTTTTTTTTTCTTTTTTTTTTTTTTTTTTTTTTTTTTTTTTTTTTTTTTTTTTTTTTTTTTTTTTTTTTTTTTTTTTTTTTTTTTTTTTTTTTTTTTTTTTTTTTTTTTTTTTTTTTTTTTTTTTTTTTTTTTTTTTTTTTTTTTTTTTTTTTTTTTTTTTTTTTTTTTTTTTTTTTTTTTTTTTTTTTTTTTTTTTTTTTTTTTTTTTTTTTTTTTTTTTTTTTTTTTTTTTTTTTTTTTTTTTTTTTTTTTTTTTTTTTTTTTTTTTTTTTTTTTTTTTTTTTTTTTTTTTTTTTTTTTTTTATTTTTTTTTTTTTTTTTTTTTTTTTTTTTTTTTTTTTTTTTTTTTTGACACTATCTATATACGACTTAAACTACTAAGACTCGAAAAGAAAATTTAAGTTCTTTGAGAGAAACTACTCGGCATTCTTCATACCATTGAGTTGATATAACAACTCATGACGAGGTCTATCAAAAGCTTTAGTGTATAAATCAGCAAGGTTATCATCAGTAATAACCTTTTCTAAATGAATAAGCTTTTTCTCAAAACAGTCACGTAAAAAGTGATGCTTTATATCTATGTGCTTGGTGACTTTAAAGTTTTTCGGATTCTTAGTAATATCTATGGCAGACTTATTATCGATACAAATAGGAGAGTCAGAGATATCCATACCATAGTCGCGCAATTGTTGCTGTATCCAAAGTACCTGAGAACAGAATTGACCAGCAGCTATGTACTCTGCTTCACAGGTAGACTGTGCAACAGATGTCTGCTTCTTGCACTGCCAAAAAACCGTAAGAGTATTATTCTTGAACTCAGTTCCATTGTCACTCCTGATTCTCTTAACTTTAATTTCATGGACATTCTCAACTTGTCTAACAAAATCCATAAACCGGTTTGCGGTCTCGTCCTTTGTCTTCAAGAAAAATACCCATGAGTACCTTGAGTAATCATCAGTGATCACCAAACAGTAGAACATCCCTCCAATGCTTCTTACGTTCACAGGACCAAAGAGATGCATATGAAGTAGTTCGAATGGTTTGGATATAGTGTTGTGCACCTTTGGTTTGTGAGGATTCTTGTGTTGCTTACCTTTCAAACACGGTACACATTTATCTTCCATCCCAAACTTCTTAACTGGAACACCTTCAACTAATCCAAGACTAACAAGTTCATTCATCTTCCGAAAGTTGATATGTCCCATCCTACGATGCCAGAGGAGAGATTCAGACTCATTTGCTTTGCTCAACAAACAGAGGGGCTCCGTTGGATTATCAACACCTAAAACTAAGCCATAGATGTCTCTCTTCCTAGGAGCTCTGAGCATTATCCATTCTGGTGGAATAACGAAACCCGGCTTCAAGATGAATGCCTCCTTTTCTGTGAAATGAACATTGTTGCCCTTGTCACAGATCTGTGAGACACTCATTAGATTATGAGTAAGTTGTTCCACATAGTTTACTCTTTCTAGAGTAAGTTGTCCATTGACGACATCTCCCTGACCGGTGATGTTGCCGCCCTTGGATCCAGCAAAACTAACGTACGACCCATTTATACCAGTATAATTGGACAAGAGTTTCCTGTCCCCTGTCATATGCCTGGAGCAACCACTGTCAAGGTACCATAAATGGATTGGTTTCCTAGGAACTCCCTGCACATAAAATGAGAAAAATTAGTTTTCATTGGGGACCCAAACCTTCTGAGGTTTGGGTCGACCCTTCTCATCCCTTAGAATCAGTTCAGTCCAATACCCATTGCTGGAAGCCATGGGTGGGACATGATTCTCGTCTCGTCTTCTCACTGGAGGAGACTTCTGACCTCTCGTCGGAGAAGGTCTAGGAGAATGAGGGCCATAAGAAGGTCGAACACTCGAATGAACTTGGTCATAGAATGAATTTTGATTTCTAGGAGCAGAACGATCAGGTCGTGGAGGTGTTTGAAAACGATTTGAATTCCTATGAACATTTCCTGATGAACCTTTCAGTGGAGATTCACGTCGTTGAGGTATAGTAAACGGTTTTTGAGAAGATTGAACTTTAGCCTCATCAACCTGTTTATCATTACCCAACCCCCTTTTTCCTTCTGAGGTGGAAACCTTTGAAGGAGAACTTGATCTTCTAGGTCTATTTGGACAAATACTATAAACATGACCCTTTTCATGACAAGCAAAGCAGGAAAGGACCTTGAACTTTTTGTTTGTATCTACCTTTTTATCGGTACCTACAGATTCATTGTTAGCACAAATGTCCACTGACCTTCTAGCACCATCTTTCTCATGTTTACCTTTACTTGGAGATTTCTTAAGTGCAGGCATTAAGATGTGCTTTAAAACCTTAGTTGCTTGTTCATTAACGGCTAAGTTATCTTCAGTTTTTCTCATCCTAGACTGCTTAGGTAATGGAGTGAGACGTTGCTGACTTAATTTCTTCATATCCTCAATAGCAACATCCCAGACTTTATCAATCCTCTTAGGGTCAATAGATTCTAATGGGAATTCTAACTCAGTATAGACCCTATTACTCTTATGAAGTGTAAAGTGTACAATACTGTCTTTCTGACCATTAGGAATAAACTGATTTAAGACAACACCTTTCAATTTCTCTTCCTTGTTAGGTTGAGAAGAAACTCCTTTAGACTCTTTTGTTCCCTCAGGCATCTTTGTCTCAAGAATTGAGTCCTTTGGATTACCATCTACAACACTAGGTTGAAGTAGGATTTCAGGAAGATTAGGTTCAACAGAAGTATAGTTATTATTGAAAGGAGGAGGCACATCTTTATAAGAGATCTTAGCATTGTCAAGACTCTTAGAGGAAGAATTCTCAAACTTTGTCATATGCATCAAAAGCTCAGCATGTCTAACAGATTCAGATTTAGCATTTAAATCCAAGATTTCTATCCTAGCATCAGCAAGTTCCTTTTCAATGGTAGCACACTTTTTAGCTAACAAGGAATAAGCTTCACTACTTACTCTTTTTATGGCCACAGACTGATTGACTTTATCTTTCATAGCTCTAATGTCAGACTCTAAGGATCTAATCTTTTCTTTAAAGAATTTTTCTTTATCATTTACAGTTAGACCCTTTTTAATTAACTTATCTCTTTCATCATGAGCAGCATTGACAACAGATTCTAATTTCTTCATATCCTCAATAGCAACATCCTAGACTTTATCAATCCTCTTAGGGTCAATAGATTCTAATGGGAATTCTAACTCAGTATAGACCCTATTACTCTTATGAAGTGTAAAGTGTACAATACTGTCTTTCTGACCATTAGGAATAAACTGATTTAAGACAACACCTTTCAATTTCTCTTCCTTGTTAGGTTGAGAAGAAACTCCTTTAGACTCTTTTGTTCCCTCAGGCATCTTTGTCTCAAGAATTGAGTCCTTTGGATTACCATCTACAACACTAGGTTGAAGTAGGATTTCAGGAAGATTAGGTTCAACAGAAGTATAGTTATTATTGAAAGGAGGAGGCACATCTTTATAAGAGATCTTAGCATTGTCAAGACTCTTAGAGGAAGAATTCTCAAACTTTGTCATATGCATCAAAAGCTCAGCATGTCTAACAGATTCAGATTTAGCATTTAAATCCAAGATTTCTATCCTAGCATCAGCAAGTTCCTTTTCAATGGTAGCACACTTTTTAGCTAACAAGGAATAAGCTTCACTACTTACTCTTTTTATGGCCACAGACTGATTGACTTTATCTTTCATAGCTCTAATGTCAGACTCTAAGGATCTAATCTTTTCTTTAAAGAATTTTTCTTTATCATTTACAGTTAGACCCTTTTTAATTAACTTATCTCTTTCATCATGAGCAGCATTGACAACAGATTCTAATTTCTTCATATCCTCAATAGCAACATCCAGACTTTATCAATCCTCTTAGGGTCAATAGATTCTAATGGGAATTCTAACTCAGTATAGACCCTATTACTCTTATGAAGTGTAAAGTGTACAATACTGTCTTTCTGACCATTAGGAATAAACTGATTTAAGACAACACCTTTCAATTTCTCTTCCTTGTTAGGTTGAGAAGAAACTCCTTTAGACTCTTTTGTTCCCTCAGGCATCTTTGTCTCAAGAATTGAGTCCTTTGGATTACCATCTACAACACTAGGTTGAAGTAGGATTTCAGGAAGATTAGGTTCAACAGAAGTATAGTTATTATTGAAAGGAGGAGGCACATCTTTATAAGAGATCTTAGCATTGTCAAGACTCTTAGAGGAAGAATTCTCAAACTTTGTATAAGTTCGTAGACAATGGTCTGAACGAAGATAGCTTAAGTTCGTAGACTATGGTCTGAACGAAGATAGCTTAAGTTCGTAGACTAAGGATCTGAACGAAGATAGCTTAAGTTCGTAGACTATGGTTCTGAACGAAGATAGCTAAGTTCGTAGACTAAGGATCTGAACGAAGATAACTTAAGTTCGTAGACTAAATTCGTTTATAGAAGATTCAAAACGAAAATGAAGATAACTTCGTTTTCTATCTTCGTTTGATGTATTTCGAACGAATTTAAGTAAAATTCGTTTTCTAACTTCGTTTCACTAAGTTCGTAGACTAAGGTCTGAACGAAGATAGCTAAGTTCGTAGACTAAGGATCTGAACGAAGATAGCTTAAGTTCGTAGACTAAGGATCTGAACGAAGATAGCTAAGTTCGTAGACTAAGGATCTGAACGAAGATAGCTTAAGTTCGTAGACTAAGGTCTGAACGAAGATAGCTTAAGTTCGTAGACTAAGGATCTGAACGAAGATAGCTTAAGTTCGTAGACTAAGGATCTGAACGAAGATAGCTAAGTTCGTAGACTAAGGATCTGAACGAAGATAGCTTAAGTTCGTAGACTAAGGTCTGAACGAAGATAGCTTAAGTTCGTAGACTAAGGATCTGAACGAAGATAGCTTAAGTTCGTAGACTAAGGATCTGAACGAAGATAGCTAAGTTCGTAGACTAAGGATCTGAACGAAGATAGCTTAAGTTCGTAGACTAAGGTCTGAACGAAGATAGCTTAAGTTCGTAGACTAAGGATCTGAACGAAGATAGCTTAAGTTCGTAGACTAAGGATCTGAACGAAGATAGCTAAGTTCGTAGACTAAGGATCTGAACGAAGATAGCTTAAGTTCGTAGACTAAGGTCTGAACGAAGATAGCTTAAGTTCGTAGACTAAGGATCTGAACGAAGATAGCTTAAGTTCGTAGACTAAGGATCTGAACGAAGATAGCTAAGTTCGTAGACTAAGGATCTGAACGAAGATAGCTTAAGTTCGTAGACTAAGGTCTGAACGAAGATAGCGTAAGTTCGTAGACTAAGGTTCTGAACGAAGATAGCTAAGTTCGTAGACTAAGGCTCTGAACGAAGATAGCTTAAGTTCGTAGACTATGGTTCTGAACGAAGATAGCTAAGTTCGTAGACTAAGGATCTGAACGAAGATAACTTAAGTTCGTAGACTAAATTCGTTTATAGAAGATTCAAAACGAAAATGAAGATAACTTCATTTTCTATCTTCGTTTGATGTATTTCGAACGAATTTAAGTAAAATTCGTTTTCTAACTTCGTTTCACTAAGTTCGTAAGGCAAACGAACTTAACGACAGAAAGGGTGTTCGGGAGGTTTTTGAGAAAATAACAATCAAACAAACGATCTCAACCCTTCGATAAGATATCGAATGGCTCTGATACCACTTGTGAAGACACGTTAGGAACGTGTGTTGATCGTAAATCGTGATCTATCCTAAACTAGAAGTGCAAAATCCATCTAGATTAGTTATTAGGGTTCTTGTATAATACAAAGATAAGAAAACAATTACAATGGGAGAAATAATAAACATTATCATTAGTCATATGATTACAATACAAAACGAATTCGTATGATTACATCTTGAAGACTACGAATCACAATCAACAAGACGACTAACAATAATGAATATGGTGGACTTACGACTGAGGGTTTGCGCGATCCCTCAGCCGGCCATGGACGAATTACATAGCTATTAAATCATCACCAAAATCTGAAACCTAAGTCCTATATTTATAGGTACAAAATGGGTTGGGCTGTCAAATTCGTACAAAATGGGCTGGGCCTTACGAACTTATTAGTTCTTACGAACTTAAAGTTCGTAAGGCATATATGTACGAACTTATTAGTTCTTACGAACTTAAAGTTCGTAGACAAGGTCTGAACGAAGATAGCTAAGTTCGTAGACTAAGGTCTGAACGAAGATAGCTTAAGTTCGTAGACTAAGGTCTGAACGAAGATAGCTAAGTTCGTAGACTAAGGATCTGAACGAAGATAGCTTAAGTTCGTAGACTATGGTCTGAACGAAGATAGCTTAAGTTCGTAGACTAAGGATCTGAACGAAGATAGCTTAAGTTCGTAGACTAAGGTCTGAACGAAGATAGCTTAAGTTCGTAGACTAAGGTCTGAACGAAGATAGCTTAAGTTCGTAGACTAATGGTCTGAACGAAGATAGCTTAAGTTCGTAGACTAAGGATCTGAACGAAGATAGCTTAAGTTCGTAGACTAAGGTCTGAACGAAGATAGCTTAAGTTCGTAGACTAAGGTCTGAACGAAGATAGCTTAAGTTCGTAGACTAATGGTCTGAACGAAGATAGCTTAAGTTCGTAGACTAAGGATCTGAACGAAGATAGCTAAGTTCGTAGACTAAGGATCTGAACGAAGATAGCTTAAGTTCGTAGACTATGGTCTGAACGAAGATAGCTAAGTTCGTAGACTAAGGATCTGAACGAAGATAGCTTAAGTTCGTAGACTAATGGTCTGAACGAAGATAGCTAAGTTCGTAGACTAAGGATCAAACGAAGATAGCAAACGAACTTAACTTAATTTCGTTCTAAAGTTCTTCAAACGAAGATAGAAAACGAAGTTATCTTCATTTTCGTTTTGAATCTTCATCAAACGAATTTAGCCTACGTAATTAAGCTATCTTCGTTCCGAACCTTTGCAGAAAGATTGTACTTACGAAGATAACACCAATTTGGGTTTATATTCGCAAGAACAAACATGGTTCTTCTTACGAAGATGTTCATACCTGGCAGAATAACTTCGCATGTATTGTTGATTTTCAACATACGAAGTTGGTCATTTAAGTTCAACACATATTACGAATATGTTCAAGCCAGGAGATCAAGTTCGTAGGTATAGTTCTTTAACTGTGCCGATGCTATACGAAGATGGTTCGTAAGGCAAACGAACTTAACGACAGAAACTTCATCTTCTTCATACTTTCGAACATAAACCCTAATCCAGATCACGATCGAAGGCAAAATAGCCTCCCCTTGCTTACTGTTGAGGGGGAGAACTACAATGAGAGGTGTTGGGTTAGTTGGTTGTCATGAAGATACAGAGAGTTTACAGGTTGAAGATCAGAGTGAAGTTTCAGAAGATCGAGTTTCAACATAAGAAGACCCGATATCTTTAGTTACGGGGGAGGCTATTTGTTTAGACTTTCTATAACTAATATCGGATTTTGAAGAATTGGATTGCACCGGCCAAGGGGGAGTTTGTTGGTGCACATAAAGTGCACAAATTGTTGTCCGATGCAATAATTCTAAAAGGCTGAGAAATTCGTACATATATGCCTTACGAACTTTAAGTTCGTAAGAACTAATAAGTTCGTACATATATGCCTTACGAACTTTAAGTTCGTAAGGCCCAGCCCATTTTGTACGAATTTGACAGCCCAGCCCATTTTGTACCTATAAATATAGGACTTAGGTTTCAGATTTCGGTGATGATTTAATAGCTATGTAATTCGTCCATGGCCGGCTGAGGGATCGCGCAAACCCTCAGTCGTAAGTCCACCATATTCATTATTGTTAGTCGTCTTGTTGATTGTGATTCGTAGTCTTCAAGATGTAATCATACGAATTCGTTTTGTATTGTAATCATATGACTAATGATAATGTTTATTATTTCTCCCATTGTAATTGTTTTCTTATCTTTGTATTATACAAGAACCCTAATAACTAATCTAGATGGATTTCGCACTTCTAGTTTAGGATAGATCATGATTTACGATCAACACACGTTCCTAACGTGTTTTCACAAATGGTTCGGTTAGTGATATGTGTGTGGGATATGATGATTGTGACATTGAGATTGAAGGTCGTTTATTTCCGGTCCAGTTATTGCCTACTACCTTAGCCGGTTTCGATGTAGTGATAGGTATGGATTGGTTGTCTCAGAATGAAGCTAGTATTTTGTGTTCACAAAAGATTATTCGGTTTTCTACACCCGATGGTAAAGTGGTAACGGTTTATGGAGATAAGAAGAGAGGGGGAATAAAGATCATTAGTATGATGAAGGCTATTAAATGTATAAGGAAGAATAAGAGTCATTTCTTGGCCTATGTTATTGATGTAAGAAAGGAGAAGCCTTTTATTGCTAGTGTTGATGTAGTATCCGATTTTCCCGATGTGTTTCCTGATGATCTTCCCGGTATTCCTCCCGATCGTGAAGTTACTTTTCAGATAGATCTTATTCCCGGTGCTACACCCGTTGCTAAGGCACCTTACCGATTAGCTCCTACAGAAATGAAAGAGTTAATGTCCCAACTTCAGGAATTACTTGACAAAGGGTTCATACAACCTAGTTCCTCGCCTTGGGGAGCTCCGGTTCTCTTTGTTAAAAAGAAGGATGGATCTATGCGCATGTGCATAGACTACCGTGAGCTGAATAAGCGAACGGTTAAGAATAAATACCCTCTCCCACGAATTGATGATCTCTTTGATCAACTACATGGTGCTTCATATTTTTCAAAGATAGATTTGCGGTCCGGTTATCATCAATTGAAGATTAAGAAGGAGGATGTAGCAAAGACAGCTTTCCGGACTAGATATGGGCATTATGAGTTCTTGGTCATGCCATTTGGGTTGACTAATGCTCCAGCCGCGTTTATGGATTTAATGAATCGGGTATGCCGTCCCTTTCTAGATCATTTTGTTATTGTGTTTATTGACGATATTTTGATCTATTCTAAGTCAGAAGATGAGCACCGTGAGCACTTGAAAGCAGTTTTGGAGGTGTTGAGGGAGAAGAAGTTGTATGCCAAGTTTTCTAAATGCGAGTTTTGGCTTCGAGAAGTGCAGTTTCTTGGTCATGTCATTTCATCAGAAGGTATTAAAGTAGATCCTTCAAAGATTGAAGCTGTTTCAAAGTGGGAGCAGCCAAAGACCCCTACTGAGATTAAAAGTTTTCTTGGTTTGGCTGGATATTATAGAAGATTCATTCAGGATTTCTCCCGAATAGCCAAGCCTATGACTGAACTAACGAAGAAAGGAGTGAAGTTTGAGTGGACCGATAAGTAGGAGAATGCCTTTCAAACATTGAAAAAGAAGTTGTGTGAAGCTCCTATACTTGCCTTGCCTGAAGGTACCGATGATTTGGTTGTGTATAGTGATGCATTTATTACGGGTTTGGGTTGTGTACTGATGCAGAGGGACAAGGTGATCGCCTATGCTTCACGCCAGTTGAAGCCACATGAGAAGAATTACCCTACCCATTGTAACACCCCAACTAAGGCGGAACGATGAGATGTACAGAAAGTCGAGTATTCAAAACAAAGGATAATAGATAACATTCACCATAGCTTTATTTGATAAAAATAATTTTACAATGCACAAGCATGTGAACCAATTCCCAAGTACAATACGTCTACCATACTTGGATATTGAGTCCACGAAACAAATAACAAATACATGAGATGATATACTACAATGATCAAGGCGGATTCCATTTCCCATCACAAGGTTTGATCTTTGACTCCAAAGTGCAATGTAATTAATCATGATGCATATAATTCCTCAAGGCTTATGCTAATTCCTGAAAAGCATGAAGAAAAAGTGTCAACTATGAAAACGTAGTTGGTGAGTGCATAGGTTTGCAAGTAAATCTCGTTACATATCCATTTCAAAATAGTTGAGAAATCCATGGTAAATTAATAAGTTCTCATTTGTCACATTTATCGTGAGAGAAAAATATATCAATTGATTAATCATTCATCATACCAAAACCATTTGGTCATCAATACTTCAATATTGCCAATTTCAACGACTTTCAAGATTCCATATAAGGTCCAATACCCAAACCGTATGTTCAATCCATAATATCCAACCATAAATGATATCGATAATATTTAGCCAAAGGCATGATTCGATGAGTAAATGCTTGAGCCACTACTAAGACCATTTTCATGTCCCAATCAACATAATATTTCATTTCATAGCACAAGCTGTCAATCAAGTGCTTTAATCACAATTGGGGTCGTGCCTTGGAGACGACCATTTAAATTTAAAGTAGATTAGAGCACCGCTCGGGTCGGACTGGCAATGAAAGTGGCCACAAAGGCAACCAACATTCCACCGTTACCTATTTTAGTGGGTGAGTGGACGACTCCTAGTTGCGCAACCCTCTAACTACAGGCCTCCCCTTTCGGAGTTAATAGTAGTGTACCAAAGTGATACAGTTTGACAGAACTCAAGCTCATCGTATAACTTATAATACATTGAACATACAATATATCCCATTTCATCATCATTCTTTCAAGAATCATTCATATTTATAAAGCAATTTTATTTATCATGCTTTTCACCCCGAAAGTAAAACACATAAAAGAGTTTGAAAGGGGGCTATGACTCACCTTGATATGCCGAGCATGATATATACCTATCCAAAATGGGTACTTCCCATCTATTGCTTCCTTGATCATATATTCCATCATGGTCCTTAACCACATTTCAAAGCCAAGACTATCCCTACAAGAGGACTAATATACGTAAGTTCCTATCTTAAGCCATCACTTAGAAATGCCACTTTTATTATGTTGTTATCAATTATGGGATCCAAGTGTATTGCTAATATTCGCATCTTTTTTGTTGTAAAGATTGGTGGTGTAAAAGGTTACTTTCGTTATACACGTAGTTATAAGTTGTTAGAGTTTCGGTAACTTGCCTTCATTTGTGGTTTCGTTTGGCATCTTAGGTTTTCATATGAGAATGCCATATTAAGTTATATTATCCTTATTCATCATTTGATGTGTAACCGATTTTAGCACGAATTAGCATTTGTGATATAAATTTATAGTTTGGTTAACGTAATTACTTATGTCCATTCCACTTAATTATCTTTTGTGTTACTTTGATTTCGCTTATCTTTTAAACTCACATAATTCTCGATATGTCTTATGATTATCCGGATTTATGAAATTCGTTTAGGTGTTATGGGCCATCACCAATTGGGCCTAAGTGTTATGGGCTTTTAAGTGACTTGGGATTAATTTAGTTGTTGGGCTTAACCTTATTTGGGTTATGTGCTTAGTGGGTTATATTGGTTATTGGGTTATATGGTTTATTGGGCCAAGTTAGCCCATTATGGCCTTAGTGTATTCTTTAGCCCATTTACATACATCCATTTTATAAAATGTTGTCTATTGTTTTGTGATTAAATCGAATTATCTGGACCTTCGTGATTTTTGTACAGTTACATATATGTGTCTAATATTTTTGTGAATTTTGGCTTAATTTATAAATAATGTTTTACTACCTCTAAATATTTTTATAAATGGAAGTGGTCAAAACAGTCACTGTTTTGCATACTTGAAAGTTTTATAAAAGTTCTTTGGGTTTTGCTCTTAATAAAAATTCCACGATTTTATTTTAAGTTTAGGACACATTGGACTTAATTTACACCAAGTATGGCCTCCTGGAACCTTATGGATTAGGAGATAAAAATTGTTAAATTTGATAAAATATTCAGACAAAAATGCAGTTTTGACCAGTTTTAGTAGAAAAATCATATCTTTGTTTGGTGTAGTATATTTGAGTGATTCCAGTTGGAGGTTAAACATAACTCTTTTATCTACAACTTTTATTTTGAAAGTTTTTCTTGAAACGGCTCTCACATGCATCTTTTATCCGTCTAAAGTGAAAAGTATGGTTCTGTCAGATTCCTTTTGGGTCCAAGAGATCAACCAATGGTCTCTCTTGCTCATTTTCTTCTCTTAATCACCTCTCACATGTTTGTTATTCACTTTTATATTATTTTAACATCAAATTTGCAGGTTACAAGCTAATTCAAAATCATCTATAATCCATCTCAACTTCCAAAATCAAAATCAATCAAAACTAGTGCAAATGTTAACATGCATGTGATGATCTAACACTTTTACACCAAATCCATTATTATCTCTTGCATTCTTAATTATTTCTTTCAAATCAATATTTTAAATGTGCATGCATGTGTAGATCCATATGTATTTAGTGATAAATTTAAAGGTAAAGAAAGTGATAACTAAAAGAGTTCAAGTTATCAACCTTTGAAGATGAATATAACAAGATTGTGGGTGTTGTTGGGTCTCCATTTCGTGGCTGCCCTTGGAGTGTTACATGGCTGTAACAAGCTTGAAAAGAAAGGAAAATAAGCTACAAAATGAAGGAAAAGATGAATAACAATCAAAGGAACATGTTGGGTACCCATTGATGATCAAGAATCAAAAGGAAAGAAGAAGATGGGACTTGTTTGCTCCTGTTTTCTGCTGCTGTTCGATCAGCCCCTTAGAGGGCTGATTTCGTGACCTTGTTGCCTCCAAATCGACTCCATGCTTCCACCATACATGACTCTAGTTGTTGGATGATCAAGGGAACTTATTATTACATTAGATTAGTTAGTTTTAAGCTCCATTTTGCCTTAGAGAATCCAAAAATGGAGAAGAAGAAAGAAAGAAAGTTGGGAGAGTTGAGAGAGACCCATTGCATGTGTGTGTGTTGTGTTTGAGTGTGAAAAGAGAGAGTGGCCTGGTCTTGGGGCATAAAAAACGTGGCTATGGCAGAAAATAAAGGGTATGGAGTGAGTTTATTGGTTAAGAGGTGTGGTGGAAGGGTGGTGATTGGTTAGGAGAAGTGGTAGTGGTGTAAGAGCTTGAATTGGTACTAAAATGATGTCTAGATTCAAAATGAGGGTGGTCTTGATCAAATTATGTAGTAATGGTTTGATTATGTAAGTTTTGTTTATGCAAGTATTGAATTTGTAATTATATATGTATGCATGCATATATAGATATGTATTTGTGTTATGTGCAAAAGTTAGCTATTTCAAGATATACGTGTATGTATGTATGTCGTGTGTATATATATCTATATATATGTATTGGCACTAAACTTCATAAAATTTTCTTGATATACCTTCTATATTTGAGTTGTTGATTATATTTTGGATACATAGAGACTTGTTTGTTGGATTGAATACTTATGAACTTGTTGTTACCTTACATATTCTTGAAGTTGACTTGATAGATCATGGTTACATTCTTATAAGATTGTCATTATTTCTTCACTTTGAGATTGTCCTATGTTTGGCATTTCTAAGATAACTAGCTATCTTTGGGCATTCCATTGAACTAGAGAGAAGGTATCACTATGCCTTAAATGTCTAGAAGGTCAATTCTCTTGATAAACCTCTAGGGATAGATACCTAGATAAATATAAGTAAATTGTCATAGTCGGAAATTGAGGGTTGTTACATCATTACCCCCTTAACTGAAACTTCGTCCTCGAAGTTCGCTCGTTCACGCGGTGATAAAATGAATGGTTTGACGGTAAGGATGGCTTCGCGGAGACGCACAATTTGTGAGAGTCCATCTTGTTTCATCATGACCTTTTTAGTTACTTACAAGCTTTTGATCTCCGTAGTTGGGGGCATCCATTGCTTGGTGCCCTAACATTTCTCGTGATTAGAAGCTTCGAAAAAGAGAAAGGTTACGAATGTCGCTCACTTCTTGAGACGACTAGAGATCAATCGTTTGTAATCTCATGTGGAGGAATAGAAATAAATGAGATAATGATTAGATTATCAATACGGAGGGGTAAAATGAACAAGTGGTCTGTAATGTAAGTTACAATAAAAACGGTAAGAAACATCGGAATATCGATCGTTGGTGGCTACTCATTTTCATTGGTCACCTTGTGTACCTCCCTTCATCATTCACTTTCACAATTAAGGAATTGTTTCAATAGTTTCTCGCCTATTTTTATCTTCCTTTGATTTGACGTTTGACACGCTTGCTGCTACTTGATAATATTGACCTCGTTTGTAACCAACCACTTGTTAAGGGATTACCCCCTTAACTGAAACTTCGTCCTCGAAGTTCGCTCGTTCACGCGGTGATAAAATGAATGGTTTAACGGTAAGGATGGCTTCGCGGAGACGCACAATTTGTGAGAGTCCATCTTGTTTCATCATGACCTTTTTAGTTACTTACAAGCTTTTGATCTCCGTAGTTGGGGGCATCCATTGCTTGGTGCCCTAACATTTCTCGTGATTAGAAGCTTCGAAAAAGAGAAAGGTTACGAATGTCGCTCACTTCTTGAGACGACTAGAGATCAATCGTTTGTAATCTCATGTGGAGGAATAGAAATAAATGAGATAATGATTAGATTATCAATACGGAGGGGTAAAATGAACAAGTGGTCTGTAATGTAAGTTACAATAAAAACGGTAAGAAACATCGGAATATCGATCGTTGGTGGCTACTCATTTTCATTGGTCACCTTGTGTACCTCCCTTCATCATTCACTTTCACAATTAAGGAATTGTTTCAATAGTTTCTCGCCTATTTTTATCTTCCTTTGATTTGACGTTTGACACGCTTGCTGCTACTTGATAATATTGACCTTGTTTGTAACCAACCACTTGTTAAGGGATTACCCCCTTAACAAGCGTGATACTAATCCGGGATGCCAAGTTGTATTAAAATTGCAAAGGTACATCTCCATAGTACCTTATTCTAGGGTTTCACAGTATCGTCTTTGTCGTTTTATGGCGTGCAAGGGGAATCGGTCATGGATAGTTCCGTTTTACTCCTTATACTCGCCTTTGTCCTTCAACTTCGTCCTTATTTTCCAAAGTCACCTTTTTCGTTATTCGTTAAGTCGCATCGTTACACATTTTTATCTTGCTCTTGCTGATATTGGCTTGCAAATCGTTGTATAGAACCTTTAATTCTTCCTTTTTTTTTGTGGTAAAAGTACTACCATCTATGACATATTGCCGACTAAAATCCTTTTTAACATTGCACCTATAACCTATTCGGTTTCTTTGCTATACCTACGCATTCCTCATTGTTAGGTCCAGATTTAGTCCAGATTTACTGGACTCGCTCCAGACTCGACTACTGGAGCCTTACTGAAGATCTGTCCAGAAACGTGTTCTACTGGACCTACTCCAGACTTGGAATCTGGAGTCCCTCTGAAGATTTGTCCAGAAATAATGGAAGACCAGTGAGCAAATACTTGTATAGGAAATCTGGAGTATTCTCCAGATGAGCTCACTGGACTTCACCCCAGTCCAGATCAACTCTACTGAAGACATTTTGACTGAAGTCAAAGACTGAAGTCTGAAGAAAGAAGACTTAACAAATGGCGGAGTCCACTGGAAAGTCTTACCAGATCTGTACACTGGAGGATTGTCAGTGTTCTAGATCCTACAAGTCTGAACACTGATATCAAGGATTGACTTTTCCCTTTACACACTTTCCAAAGAACAATCCACTTGTTCTTTACCAAAGTATACGTGTGTAAAGGTGGTTGGATAAAAGGATACACTTGCATTTGATGTGACTTTATCCTTATTCCTTATCCAATACATTTAATGTTCTTGTCGGATCATTAAATGTATGCAACCATATTTGTACGGCACAAAATTCACTGGTGAATTTTGTTGCCTATATATACAAAGTCATTTCCTTGACATAAATACTTTTAAGCATTCATTTTGCATTGAAGTGAATTTGTCCAAATACTCTCGATCTTAAACTGGGATACTTCACAACTTTAAGTATCTCGATCCTAAAGAGTTATTTGACAAATATAGATCATTTGTAACTCATAGGTTGTTAGGATACATACTTAATTGTATTATCTTGATTCCGCAACAACCTTGTGTTTTATTTAACATCATAAATAAAATACCCATGAAAAATACATAATGTTCCACTTTATTTGTTTATTGCTTTAAGTCTTGTATTACTTTATTTATATACTTGCATTTATATTAAAGTAA
Organism: Erigeron breviscapus; assembly: GCA_034093135.1. Classification (NCBI taxonomy): domain Eukaryota; kingdom Viridiplantae; phylum Streptophyta; class Magnoliopsida; order Asterales; family Asteraceae; genus Erigeron; species Erigeron breviscapus. Next base: position 108,400,287 of record CM067167.1, on the reverse strand, counting down.
TACTAGTCCATTCTAGTGCTTATTAGACTTGTTGTATTTTGCACTTTCCTGGTTTAACCATCGAACTTAAGGGACTCACACTCATGATAGGATTTACACAATCCTTATGCTCTTAAGTAATCATATCACCACTATCATTTCAAGGTAAACACTTCGATGTCCTTATTCGTATGGACTCCTCCTTTAAAATAATCCTTCTTAGGTCCTCCTGACCTCTACAAAACTCTCAATTACTTTAGCCTCATATCCATTTTCAGCTTTCTAAGCTAAGCTTCTTTTCAAATACTATAACCTAATGTCCTTAGAAATTGTGATATAATATAATTTAGGGAAAACATCGGTTACTTTATCCTTTTCTCAACCATTCGGTTTTCTCCATTTCCCTTTCGTTTTCTTATGGGTCACCATACTCCTCACCGTTTCGTCACTCAAATCCATCTCTAACTAGAGTAATCATCGTCTTGAACAGCACACAAGCAGTCGCTAGTCCTTGCAGTTATCTCAAGGGTATTTGTCAGGTCATGGTGATACGGATCCTTTGATCCTAACTCATCACAGATGCGAATTATCCTTATCACCTTTCCGTTCAGACATTCCATAACTAGCTCTTCACGGAGTTTGTTAGTTGTTTGAAACTTAGTTCAGCGACCAACTTCCTTGATCGTTGTGGTAGCATGTGCCTTGACTTCTAGCGTCGTATTTCTTATTTGCTTTTACTACTAACTTAGCGATTCCATATTGTTTTCCTTGTTCTCTTTTCTTAGGCGCACTACTCCTTGGGTCGATGGTCCTTGACGGTTCACCATGTGTTGCAAAATTGTTCTCTCCCAAGTTCATCGTATTTTAGCTTACCTCCATACGACCGTCGACCTTGAGGGGATAACCATCATAGGTCATCGTGCTTCCTCTACTTATCGACCGTACTCCTCCTCTTTAGTAAAGCTAGCCTCCATCGGGTGTTAGGCGTATACCGCTTTCTCTTAGCTTAGTTGATATTCTCTACTAATAGCTTGTCTTTCGATAGAGGTTTTCCAGTTGGTATTTAAAGAACAACACGTGGAGCGCCATAAAGATGAACACCTTCAGAACTACATCTTGTAGATGACGTCAATACCTTCACTTTACCGTTCGGGTTAAATCACCTTCCTTTACTTTACTTTATACTTCATATCTCTTTTAGTGACGCTAGTGAATAACTCTTCTTGAAAGATAAAGTAAAATCTTGCATTTCATACTCCACGTTCGAGTATCTTCCTTGTTGCGATTACCCCCTTAACATTTTTCCTCAAGGAAAACGTAAGGGATTTCCTACTTTTCACTTCGTCTCGCCTTCCTTGATGGTCTTCCATTCACCAAATTCCTTTTTCCTTCATGTAACAAATATCCATCTACTTGGGTATTTTGAAAAAGGAAAGGATAGCTCGGAATCCTTTTTGTTATTCTCTAATCTTGAGGGTTACTCCACACATCCTAATTTCTTATTGTCCTTAATTAGTTTTCTTCTTCCAACTACTTTCGTTTTCCAACGTTGCTAGTGATCTCCTCCAAGTTCTAGGGAAGTCCTTGTACTTAACCAAAAGTGACCTTCATGTCACACAACCTCCCTTTCGTTGGCCGCTCAATTTTCCTTTTGGGTCGATTGACATAGATAGGGAAGACCTTCAATTCTTTGTCCAAGTTAAAGCTTAGTATACTCTTCGCTTGTGCTTCCATGTACTTTGACTTATACACCACAAATCTTCTCCGCCCTACTTTATGTACATGATCCAATAACATCTTCTATGCTATATAGTTATCCCAAGTATTTCACTTATGGACGACCGATGTCTCACGTCTTTCGCATCCCTTGATGTCGCAGCAAGGGCAGGGTTCTAGTTACTCGATTTTGCCTTTGCGGAGTGTTACGTAAGTGAGTGGTGTGTTGTTAGGGTACTAACCTTTGAAGAGAAATGGTGATGATCATTACTTTGAATAATCAAGAATATAGAGTTTGGTTTCGAATGAATGAAATAGGAAATATAAAAACAAAAGAATCCTTAAGGCTCGAATCAGACTCCTTGCGCGGTTTAAAGAAATCACTTCTATGTCTTTCGTTGCCCAATGGACTCCAACTTTCGATGATGTCAATATATGTCGCACCGGCTTAGAATTTAGATAGTTGTTTGCGTACACGCGTTAGAATAGCAATATCGCACCAAATTTCAGGGTTACCATTCTCAGGACGTGTCGTTTAGAATATATATGGGAATGCGTCCTACTAGTGTCGTTGTATCGTCATATGGCTTTAATACCGCTCGTCTTTCATAGGTCTCCAACTTCATTCGACGTTTCCATATGTTTCACACCATCTCAGATCGAATACAAAGGTTATGCGTAGTATCTGAGAGGATAGAGTCGCGTCATATCTTGGGACTACAATTCTTAGAGTATATCGTCCAACATTCGTGAGAAGATGCTCCACCGATGATATCGCGTTGTCGTATGTCCGTAATGAATAGTGGTGTCATAAGCAATAGGATGTGGGATAGTTTCAAAAGAGCACGAGTGAACGAATATTGGATTGGAGGGGTACTTAATAACAACTTTCATACTTAGGAAATTTCTAATTTATAATGGATTTCTCAGAGACAATCACTAGTTCCCAAGCGGTCAAATCTCATCACGCAATATATATCTCAGTGGTAAGGACTAACCACATTATAATCATATCTAGTAGGTGCCAGTTCTCAATAGTCAAATCTTAGAGCATAATAACTATCTCAATAATAAGGCACAACTATATAATCATTAAATCGTTCATGCACTAGCCCTCAATTAGCTCAATCTTAGGGCACAATAACTATCTTAGTAGTAAGGCATGACTACATAATCGTCGCAATATTCACGCGCTAGTTTCAAATAGCTCAAACTTAGAGAGTAAAGGCTCTTATATCCATATCGTCCATGAAAATTCATATCAACTCGTCATGCCTATATTTTCTTTCTAAATCGATCATAAATAATCAACATCATTACTCAATAATTTGAACAAGTCATACCCCAAAATGATTTCGTGCCTTATAATAATCTCATTATTTTAAAGTGCATATGCAACTTAAAGTTCAACATCATGAATCATAAGGCTTTTACGCATGCATTTCTCCCATAATCTCCACATTGCACATTCCAAACTCACACATTGATATTTCAAACTTTCACATTGCACATTACAACTTTCACATTGCACATTATAAGCTTTCACATTGCATATTACAACTTTCACATTGCACATTATAAGCTTTCACATTGCAATCAAATCATGCCCAAATTCACATGTTATAGCATAGAGTAGCATGTATCAACGAATACCTTTCAACCTTATATTCATTTCACTTCTAATGTGCATAAGACTAGCATAATCCTTACATAAAGCAAATCTCGAATCATTATATATGCTTAGGTGAATGTCTAAATGCAACAAGTATGCTCATAAAAACGGATTTATTAAAGATCTTCTTCTCTTCTTTTTTTTTTTTTTTTTTTGAAAAGGAATCCTTTTGAACATAAGTCCAAGTGGCCGTTTGAGTTTTACATGGTCCTCTCATAATTAAACATAGATTCATGACTTTACGTTTAATTATGGTCCTACCATGTAAAGCTCAAACTAGTCCGCTTAACCTTATGCTCGACTCGACTATAAAAATTCGTTTTGAAAAGTGGCTATAGTTTTGAGATTCCCAGAGGAACCCCAATGTTCTCTATAACCTTAGTCTCTGATACCATTTTCTGTAACACCCAACTAAGGCAGAACGATGAGATGTACAGAAAGTCGAGTATTCAAAACAAAGGATAATAGATAACATTCACCATAGCTTTATTTGATAAAAATAATTTTACAATGCACAAGCATGTGAACCAATTCCCAAGTACAATACGTCTACCATACTTGGATATTGAGTCCACGAAACAAATAACAAATACATGAGATGATATACTACAATGATCAAGGCGGATTCCATTGCCCATCACAAGGTTTGATCTTTGACTCCAAAGTGCAATGTAATTAATCATGATGCATATAATTCCTCAAGGCTTATGCTAATTCCTGAAATGCATGAAGAAAAAGTTTCAACTACGAAAACGTAGTTGGTGAGTGCATAGGTTTGCAAGTAAATCTCGTTACATATCCATTTCAAAATAGTTGAGAAATCCATGGTAAATTAATAAGTTCTCATTTGTCACATTTATCGTAAGAGAAAAATATATCAATCGATTAATCATTCATCATACCAAAACCATTTGGTCATCAATACTTCAATATTGCCAATTTCAACGACTTTCAAGATTCCATATAAGGTCCAATACCCAAACCGTATGTTCAATCCATAATATCCAACCATAAATGATATCGATAATATTTAGCCAAAGGCATGATTCGATGAGTAAATGCTTGAGCCACTACTAAGACCATTTTCATGTCCCAATCAACATAATATTTCATTTCATAGCACAAGCTGTCAATCAAGTGCTTTAATCACAATTGGGGTCGTGCCTTGGAGACGACCATTTAAATTTAAAGTAGATTAGAGCACCGCTCGGGTCGGACTGGCAATGAAAGTGGCCACAAAGGCAACCAACATTCCACCGTTACCTATTTTAGTGGGTGAGTGGACGACACCTAGTTGCGCAACCCTCTAACTACAGGCCCCCCCTTTCGGAGTTAATAGTAGTGTACCGAAGTGATACAGTTTGACAGAACTCAAGCTCATCGTATAACTTATAATACATTGAACATACAATATATCCCATTTCATCATCATTCTTTCAAGAATCATTAATATTTATAAAGCAATTTTATTTATCATGCTTTTCACCCCGAAAGTAAAACACATAAAAGAGTTTGAAAGGGGGCTATGACTCACCTTGATATGCCGAGCATGATATATACCTATCCAAAATGGGTACTTCCCATCTATTGCTTCCTTGATCATATATTCCATCATGGTCCTCAACCACATTTCAAAGCCAAGACTATCCCTACGAGAGGACTAATATACGTAAGTTCCTATCTTAAGCCATCACTTAGAAATGCCACTTTTATTATGTTGTTATCAATTATGGGATCCAAGTGTATTGCTAATATTCGCATCTTTTGGTTGTAAAGATTGGTGGTGTAAAAGGTTACTTTCGTTATACACGTAGTTATAAGTTGTTAGAGTTTCGGTAACTTGCCTTCATTTGTGGTTTCGTTTGGCATCTTAGGTTTTCATATGAGAATGCCATATCAAGTTATATTATCCTTATTCATCATTTGATGTGTAACCGATTTTAGCACGAATTAGCATTTGTGATATAAATTTATAGTTTGGTTAACGTAATTACTTATGTCCATTCCACTTAATTATCTTTTGTGTTACTTTGATTTCGCTTATCTTTTAAACTCACATAATTCTCGATATGTCTTATGATTATCCGGGTTTATGAAATTCGTTTAGGTGTTATGGGCCATCACCAATTGGGCCTAAGTGTTATGGGCTTTTAAGTGACTTGGGATTAATTTAGTTGTTGGGCTTAACCTTATTTGGGTTATGTGCTTAGTGGGTTATATTGGTTATTGGGCTATATGGTTTATTGGGCCACCTGGGCCCACTGAGTTATATTTCATTTGGGTTCATTATTTGGGCCAAGTTAGCCCATTATGGCCTTAGTGTATTCTTTAGCCCATTTACATACTTTGATAGTTTTCTTCTTATTTTTCTGTTTTCATACATCCATTTTATAAAATGTTGTCTACTGTTTTGTGATTAAATCGAATTATCTGGACCTTCGTGATTTTTGTACAGTTACATATATGTGTCTAATATTTTTGTGAATTTTGGCTTAATTTATAAATAATGTTTACTACCTCTAAATATTTTTATAAATGGAAGTGGTCAAAACAGTCACTGTTTTGCATACTCGAAAGTTTTATAAAAGTTCTTTGGGTTTTGCTCTTAATAAAAATTCCACGATTTTATTTTAAGTTTAGGACACATTGGACTTAATTTCCACCAAGTATGGCCTCCTGGAACCTTATGGATTAGGAGATAAAAATTGGAGTTAATTACAGAAATCGTCCCTGTCGTGGTACCCAACTTGCAGGTTTCATCCCTACCTTTCATAAATTACAGTTTTAGTCCAAAATAGTTTCCTCCGTCAACAGTTTTAGTCCCTCCCTTAAACGGACGTTTAAAACCATGACACGTGATCCGCACGTGATGGTTAGTTTCGTAATTTGGCATCATAATAGCCAATAAATACCCCAACCTACCACTCCATCTTCAACAATCGTCCTTCAGATCGACATTTTCCCTCTCTCTCTACCTTTCTCTTTCTAAAACCTTTTCCCTCCATAAACAAAATACCCTAAATATATGTTGATCTGATTCAAATCCTAAGTATATTATTGAAGAAAATGGTGGTTAGCGAGTGGCATTTTCGTGATGACAAAAACCCTAAAGCTCTGGATTATGCAATGGGGGAATATGGTATGTTTTTTATTTTATTTTTTTATTTATTAAAAGTTATAATTTTTTGTATCCATTCATTAATATGACAAAAACCCTAAAGATGTGGATTATAATGAAATTTTATTTTAATTTTTTTAATTTAATTTGCAGAAGCATCAAGGGGTGGGTTGTTTGCTTTGAAAATCCATCATGGTGGAGCATTTACTGAGTGGCCAGATAGAAGATACGTGAATGGTAAGATCTCATATGTGGACTTTGTGGATATTGATTTGTTTTCTGTATTGGAGTTAGATGCAATGATGCTTGAACTAGGTTAGGTTGGAGGTGGAAAGACCAACAGATCACAACTCAGTTACAAGGCAATTTAGGAGAATTTATATATGTCTGGGTGCTTGTAAAGAGGGTTACAAGGCTTGTATGAGGGAGATTATTGGGTTGGATGGATCTTTCATGAAGGGGCCATATCCTGGATGGGTTCTAACTGCTGTAGGCTTGGATCCAAACAATGGGATATATCCATTGGCTTATGGCATTGTTGAAGCTGAAACAACACTCTCTTGGACTTGGTTTTTGACATGTCTAGGTGAAGACTTGGATTTGTCTCCACAATCAAACTACACCTTCATTTCTGATAGACAAAAGGTACCACAATCAAACTATACTTTTCTACTTTCAATTATGTATTGCAATATTTTTTAGTATAAATCTGGTTTGGTGTAGTATAATTATGTATAATTATGTATAACCAGGGAATCATACCAGCCATTGCAAGATTGTTCCCATCAGCTGAACATAGATATTGTCTCAAACACATCCATGAAAATATGAAGTCACAGTGGAGGGGCAAAGCTTTCAAAGACTGCCTTTGGAAGGCTGCAATTTGTACAACAGTTCCACAATTTCAGAGGGCAATGGAAGCTTTGAGAAGGTTGAACCAAGAATGCTTTGACTGGGTTTCAAAAATTCCTCCAAGCCATTGGTCTAGATCACATTTCACAGGTATAATTTCTTTCAGTTTTGTATAATTTCTTTAAGTTTTTTATAATTTCAGAGTATATAATTTCACCAAGTTTTGTAAATATTTTGTAATTTTGTAACATGATTATTACAAATTGGTACAGGGAGAGCAAAATCAGATATCCTGCTGAATAATTTATGTGAGGTCTTTAATAGAAGGTTGTTAAAAGCTAGGGAAAGCCCAATTATAAAGTGTTTAGATTTCATTAGGGAGTACATGATGAGAAGGATAGCTTTGGTAATCAAGCTGGGAATTAACAAGTGTATTGGACCATTGACACCATCAGCAGCTAAGTTGTTAGAAGTTTCTAAGAAAGATGCATCTAAGTGTACACTAATCTGGGATGGGGCTGTTGGATATCAAGTAAGTGGTCCATGGGGTGACCAATGTGTGGTGGATGTGTCACTTAGGACATGTACTTGTAGGAAATGGGAATTAACAGGAATTCCCTGTCTACATGCTGTTGCTGCAATTTTTCATATGGGTGTCTCTGGATTGAAGCCTGGCATACCAGAAAGCTGGGTGCATCAATGTTATTGGCTTGAAACTTGGAAAAAAGTGTACTCATACAAGATAGGTGGAATCAATGGTTCAAACATGTGGGAGAAATCTAGAATTCCAACAACAATAACACCCCCAGTGCATCATACTCCTGTTGGAAGACCAAAGAAAAAAAAGGAAGAGATCATTCTATGAGGAAAGCATGGTTAAGACATCTGCCACTAAGGGTAGGAAACTGAAGACTCTTACTTGCTCACTATGTGGTAATCTGGGCCATAATTCAAGAGGTTGTAAGGGTCAGGGAGGTGGTGCAGGCAGTGCAGGGAGCTCAAGAATGGGGGCTACTCAGAGTCAACCATCTCAGAGTCAACCAACCCAAGGAGGTGGTGGTGCAGGCAGCTCAAAGAGGGTTACAAGGCAGAGTCAACCATCTCAAAGTCAACCAACTGAAGCTCATGCTCAACCAAGTCAGGGTCAAACAAGCGAAAGTCACAGTAATGTTAATTCCCCCCCTAGATTCACAAAAAGGATGGCTGCTAGATTGTCTCCAGATCAAGCATTCAGAGCTCCATTCAAAGCTCCATCCAAGAAGAAAAAGTAAACTAGGACGGTTTGTGTAATATTAGGATGTTTATGTATGCTTTTGTTGTCAATTGGCAGTGTGTCAATTTGACAATTTGGATGTTTTAGTAAACTTGGATTACTGTAATATTAGGATGGATGTTTATGTATGCTTTATCAAACAATGTTTGATATATGGATAATGCTTTTGATGTCAATTTGGTTATGAGATATCTTTCAATTTCTTGATGTCAATTATCTTTCAATTTAAGCAGTGTTATGTATCTTATTTGTAACCATTTTTTGGTAATTTGACTTTATATAGTCAAAACACTTGCAAAATTAACAATTTTCTGCTACAGACAAAACATTTTCTCCATTTCCATAAACAATTACATAAACAACTTCTGCTACATTTCCATAAACTTGAATACTACAATTAAATTTACATGAACTTTAAAATTACATTAACTGCTTATTTTCTTATCCACTAATAAGTAGATATAACAGCAGAAACACAACCACCATTGACAAAAAAAGATACTTCCTTAATCGATTATTTTCTTGATTCTTCATTCTTACTTCATTCTCTAGTGCATTCTTAGCCCTTAACAGCCCTGGAATAATGTCCATAGATCGATCACACATAACTGGATCATACCACCCAATAAAACTAGTACAACGCGAATCCCTTTTAGGGCAACTGTAAAACCTCCTTCCAGGGTTTCGTGGTGTCCAAGATGTTCGAATCACAGCAATCGAACCACAGCTACAATGGACCATTTTTCGTGACCTATATCGTATTTCAAGAACAGATGAGGGAGAAAAGTGAGAGAAAGTAAGAGAGAGGTAAGAGAGAGAGTGAAAATAAGGGTTTTGTTGGTAGGTTGGGGTATTTATTGGCTATTATGATGCCAAATTACGAAACTAACCATCACGTGCGGATCACGTGTCATGGTTTTAAACGGCCGTTTAAGGGAGGGACTAAAACTGTTGACGGAGGAAACTATTTTGGACTAAAACTGTAATTTATGAAAGGTAGGGATGAAACCTGCAAGTTGGGTACCACGACAGGGACGATTGTCTGTAATAAAAATTGTTAAATTTGATAAAATATTCAGACAAAAATGCAGTTTTGACCAGTTTTAGTAGAAAAATCATATCTTTTGTTTGGTTTAGTATATTTGAGTGATTCCAGTTGGAGGTTAAACATAACTCTTTTATCTACAACTTTTATTTTGAAAGTTTTGCTTGAAACGGCTCTCACATGCATCGTTTATCCGTCTAAAGTGAAAAGTATGGTTCTGTCAGATTCCTTTTGGGTCCAAGAGATCAACCAATGGTCTCTCTTGCTCATTTTCTTCTCTTAATCACCTCTCACATGTTTGTTATTCACTTTTATATTATTTTAACATCAAATTTTCAGATTACAAGCTAATTCAAAATCATCTATAATCCATCTCAACTTCCAAAATCAAAATCAATCAAAACTAGTGCAAATGTTAACATGCATGTGATGATCTAACACTTTTACACTAAATCCATTATTATCTCTTGCATTCTTAATTATTTCTTTCAAATAAATATTTTAAATGTGCATGCATGTGTAGATCCATATGTATTTAGTGATAAATTTAAAGGTAAAGAAAGTGATAACCAAAAGAGTTCAAGTTATCAACCTTTGAAGATGAATATAACAAGATTGTGGTGTTGTTGGGTCTCCATTTCGTGGCTGCCCTTGGAGTGTTTCATGGCTGTAACAAGCTTGAAAAGAAAGGAAAATAAGCTACAAAATGAAGGAAAAGATGAATAACAATCAAAGGAACATGTTGGGTACCCATTGATGAT
>CM067167.1:108308705-108370777 GCA_034093135.1 Erigeron breviscapus | reverse complement strand
AAGAAATTTGATAATCAGAAGAAGTTTGAGAAGAAGGTCATGGAGAAAACGAATGATGACAAGAAATGCTACAACTGTGGTCTTACTGGATATTTTGCCATCAACTGCACTAAACCTCGACAAAAGAACTCCGAGTACTATAAGTACAAACTTTTGCTGGCAAGACAAGAGGAAAGTGGAATTGCTCTTCTCGCTGAGGATGACAAATGGTTACATCTTTCTGATGAGGAGACTGACGAACTTGCAGCAAACGTGTGCTTTATGACGAAGATCAAAAAGTCAAAGGAGTTGGAGAAAGCTGATGAAAGTTCTTCTGAGGTCGAGGATGAGGTAATCACTTTTACTAAGTCAGATTTAGATTATTATATGAATAAATGTGCAGAAACAATGAAATATGGGAGAGGGTTGAGTAAACAGATTTCTAAATTAACAAAAGTTTTGGAAATCAAAGAAATCGAATTTCAAAATTCTAAAGATAAATTTGATTTACTTCAAAAGGATTTTGACAATTTGAAATCTGAAAAAGTTGCGGTCATGTTTACTCCGAACTCCAAACTGCATCTTGAAAAACAAGAACTTGAAACCAAAGTTCTTGAACGGAGCAAGACCGTCAGACTACTTCAAGTCGAAAAGACCAATGAGACGTTTCGAGCAAATGCATTGGCCGAGGACATTGAGTCTTTAAAAGTGAAATTGAAAGAATCTATCCCTGATTTGACGGAATTTGAAAACAGAATTTCTGACCTAAAATATGAGTGTTGTATAAAAGATTCTCTTAAACAAAAACTTGATAAAGAAAATGATGAGCTTAAAGCCGAAATCAAATCTTATCAAGACAAGTTGTATAAGATTAATCGTTCATATCAACAAATCTTTTTGAATAGGCCAAGAAATTCGGAAACAGTATTCACTTCAGGGTTAGGTTATGTCAATCCAAATCATTTGCTCAAAGCACAAGAAGAAGTCCCATCATTATATAAGGAATCTTATTTGAGATGTGGGATGACTGACCAGTTTGTGAGACCGAATGATAGTGATTTTGAGGCTGATGATTTTCTAAAGAAGGGTGCAAAAGTCTATTTTAACTATGAGTTAATGGATGAGTCATATGATTTTTTCAGTCACCCTGCACATAAAATTGAAAAAGAAAATGATGAAAAAGAAATCATGAGGCTATAATTCCTGAAATTCTTGAGTGTTTTAAAGAAAAACCTTTAGAAGAAACTATTCCAATTCCAAAAGCTGAAAACTTGAGACCTTATGTTCCACAAAAAGTTTTGGAAAAGGTAATAGAGGATCTGCAAAAGTCTCTTGATGAAAAGCAATCTTTAATAGATAATCTGAAGACTCAAAATCACTATGTTATTGATCAACCCAAATTTGACTCCAAAGTATGTGAACAACCTGGTTGTTCAATTTGTGAAGTTGTGAAAGCATCAACTCAGACTGGCCGTTCTATTTGTGAAATCGTGAATGCATCTGTGCAAACTGAGAGTCAAGTTGTGCATGTTTCTGTTCAAACTGATGGTGATCTAGATGATGTATATGATGTTCATGATGTTGATGATTATTTCTTCCCGATTGCTTCTGAAACTGAGTCTTTTACCAAGTTTTCTGAGGGAACTCAATCATACTTGAATGAAATTGATGCTTTCAAACAAAAGTTTGAAAAAGAAAGAGAACAGAGGTTAAATGTGCTAAAGGAACTTAATGATCTAAAAGTTGAATTCCAATTTCAGAAAAATAGCACTTCAATTTTTTAAAGAAAAAGAAAAAGCATCAATTCCACTCAAGAAAAGTCCTTGTCCAATTAAGATAAGTGAAGCAAGTGTGAAATTGGAAACATTTTGTTCCTGATTTTGAAAAACATTTTGTTCAAAAAGAGAAAAAACATGAATTTTTTCTAAAGAATATTCCAAAGTCACACTCTTCACAACCTTCCCCATTCAATAAGTTTCAAAGGCCAAAGACCAACCCATCACACAAGACTGATTCGAAACCAAAGACCAAACCATCACCAAAGAATGTTTCAAAACCAAAGTTCAATCAATCACCTAAGACAGATTCGAAATCAAAACCAAACAAAGAACCCAAAGTATCTAAGAATTCAAAGACTTCTAGGAAATACAAGGTTAAATCTGAACCTCAATCCCAAAAAGAAGTCAAAACAAGAAGTGTTCGAAAGATTGTTAAGAATGAAACTTTCTCATTAGGTAACAAACAACCTCAGCAGCTTAGGTATTCTAGTTTTCCTAGGTATTCTCAGAAGAATCCTAAGTGCACTTTACAAAGGGTTAGAGATACTGTTTCTGGAATGACTAAGTACAAAGATCAATATGGTTGGTTGTCACCTAATAATATAAAGAAAGTAAACAAGACCACAGAAACCATCAAGAAGAAACCTGTTAAGTCCGAAAATAACAAATTGTTGCTAACAAGAAGACTGTTCGTGTTTCAGGTGACTTGTGCTTAATAGTAGCAGTAGATGGATTCCTAAGGATAGATTTTTGCATGCTTCTAGTAAAGTCAAGCTTGATGGGAATACAACAAATGTGAAACAAGTGTGGATTGTCTGTAGATAAAATTCTCAAAATAGTGCCAATACATCTAGGACTAGTCCTGCTTGTACCAAAACTTGTGTATAAACCTTGAATTTTCATTGTTTGTAATTCGTGCTTTGAACGATTATGTGTGTTTTGTTTGTGATTTGAATAAAAAAGTTTGTTTGTGTGTTATTTTGCTTGATGTTTATTTTTATGTATACTTGCATGTTATCCCTCTAACCTGCAAGGACCCAATCTACATGGGTACCTAAATCATATTCCTTGTCCTTGCAGGAATTTCTCATTTGTGTATGGTATGTTGACTCGGGATGTTCTCGTCATATGACTGGAAACAAGTCCATTCTTACAAACTTTGTCGAGAAGTTCATGGGAACCGTCAGATTCAGAAATGATCATATTGCTCCTATTCTCGGTTATGGAGACATTGTTAAAAATGGTGTCACTATCAAGAGAGTTTCTTATGTTGAAGGTCTAGGACACAATCTTTTTAGTGTTGGACAATTTTGTGACAATGATCTTCAAGTATTATTCAGGAGATATGAATGCAAAGTGCAGACTGAAGATGGTGTGGATATTCTTACTGGAACAAGAGACAATAATTTGTTCACTATTGATCTCAAAAACATTCCATCTAACTCTTCAGAGATTTGTCTTCTTTCTAAAGCAACTGCACAAAATTCTTGGTTGTGGCATCGCCGTCTTTCTCATCTTAATTTTCAAACAATCAATGCTCTCGTGGATAAACAACTTGTTGAAGGACTTCCGAATTACAAGTACGAAAGTGAACATGTTTGTCCAGCTTGTGCCATTGGTAAGATGAAGAAAGCTTCACACAAACCAAAGAAGTATCTGAGTACTGAAGGTCCGTTGCACCTTATACATATGGATTTGTGTGGCCCAATGAAAGTTCAAAGTATCCATGGCAAGCGATACATTCTTGTGATTGTCGATGATTATTCTCGTTACACTTGGGTATTCTTTCTTCATGCAAAGAGTGATACTCCGAATGCAATTATTGATTTCATAAAGAAGACCCAAGTAAATCTTAAATCATCAGTTAGAATTGTTCGCTCAGACAATGGCACTGAATTCAAGAATTCAACAATTGATTCTTTCTTCAAGTCCATGGGTATTACTCATCAATTTTCCGCTGTCAGGACACCTCAACAGAATGGAGTAGTTGAACGTCGAAATCGAACTCTTGTTGAAGCAGCTTGAACAATGCTTGCTTATTCTAAGTTGCCTCCGAATCTATGGGCTGAAGCTGTTGCTACTGCTTGTTTCACTCAAAATAGATCAATCATTAACAAGAGGTTTGATAAAACTCCTTATGAGGTGATAAACAAACGAAATCCCAATGTGAACTTCTTGCACATTTTTGGATGTGTATGTTATGTTGTCAATGATCGAGATAATCTGGGCAAATTTAAACCAAAAGGCGATGAGGCATATTTCATCGGTTATTCAAGAGAATCCATTGCTTTTCGAGTATATAACCGAAGAACCAAGAGAATTGAAGAGAGTATGAATGTTAGATTTGATGAACTCTCGGGAATGGTTCTTGAACAACACAGTTCAAGACCCGAACTTCAAAGTCCACAAGCTTCCGCAACAAAGACTGCTTCAAATGTCAAATCATCATTCTCTACTCCAACAACTCAAGATTTAGATATCTTGTTTGAAGAATTTTTCCAAGTTCCGAAGAAAGTTCCTGAATCTAAAGTAAATACAAATGAACCATCCAGTTCAAATTCAAAAGAGATGGATCCAAATGAGTCTCCACCATCACAATCATCAGATGTTAATTCATCATCTGATTCTCCTCCACCAACCGATATTTCAGAGTTGCATACTCAACCTCATAATTTTTCTCAAGTGACAAATCTTTCAACCAATCCTGAAGTTTATGATCATGACGACTTTGTTGAACCAATTGCTACTTCGTTTGAACAATTAACAGAACAACATTATCCTGATTTTATTGATTCTGAAGAATCTGGTGATCCACTTGATCCAATTCCTCAGACAACCAAATGGACAAGAGCTCATCCAATTTCTTAAGTCATTGGTAATCCAACAACTGGAGTTCAGACAAGATCCGCAT
The DNA here is from genome assembly GCA_034093135.1 of Erigeron breviscapus. Taxonomy (NCBI): domain Eukaryota; kingdom Viridiplantae; phylum Streptophyta; class Magnoliopsida; order Asterales; family Asteraceae; genus Erigeron; species Erigeron breviscapus. The sequence goes on along the minus strand of CM067167.1, from coordinate 108,366,109 downwards.
CCGCGAATGAATGTCTGTTTGTGAATTTTCTGAGTATTGTTGAACCAAAGACAGTAAATGAAGCTCTAAGTCTGACAAAGATAATATATGACTGTACAGACCGAAGTCTGACAAAGATAATATATGGCTGTACAGACCGAAGTCTGACAAAGATAATATATGGCTGTACAGACCGAAGTCTGACAAAGATAATATATGGCTGTACAGACCGAAGTCTGACAAAGATAATATATGGCTGTACAGACCGAAGTCTGACAAAGATAATATATGGCTGTACAGACCGAAGTCTGACAAAGATAATATATGGCTGTACAGACCGAAGTCTGACAAAGATAATATATGGCTGTACAGACCGAAGTCTGACAAAGATAATATATGGCTGTACAGACCGAAGTCTGACAAAGATAATATATGGCTGTACAGACCGAAGTCTGACAAAGATAATATATGGCTGTACAGACCGAAGTCTGACAAAGATAATATATGGCTGTACAGACCGAAGTCTGACAAAGATAATATATGGCTGTACAGACCGAAGTCTGACAAAGATAATATATGGCTGTACAGACCGAAGTCTGACAAAGATAATATATGGCTGTACAGACCGAAGTCTGACAAAGATAATATATGGCTGTACAGACCGAAGTCTGACAAAGATAATATATGGCTGTACAGACCGAAGTCTGACAAAGATAATATATGGCTGTACAGACCGAAGTCTGACAAAGATAATATATGGCTGTACAGACCGAAGTCTGACAAAGATAATATATGGCTGTACAGACCGAAGTCTGACAAAGATAATATATGGCTGTACAGACCGAAGTCTGACAAAGATAATATATGGCTGTACAGACCGAAGTCTGACAAAGATAATATATGGCTGTACAGACCGAAGTCTGACAAAGATAATATATGGCTGTACAGACCGAAGTCTGACAAAGATAATATATGGCTGTACAGACCGAAGTCTGACAAAGATAATATATGGCTGTACAGACCGAAGTCTGACAAAGATAATATATGGCTGTACAGACCGAAGTCTGACAAAGATAATATATGGCTGTACAGACCGAAGTCTGACAAAGATAATATATGGCTGTACAGACCGAAGTCTGACAAAGATAATATATGGCTGTACAGACCGAAGTCTGACAAAGATAATATATGGCTGTACAGACCGAAGTCTGACAAAGATAATATATGGCTGTACAGACCGAAGTCTGACAAAGATAATATATGGCTGTACAGACCGAAGTCTGACAAAGATAATATATGGCTGTACAGACCGAAGTCTGACAAAGATAATATATGGCTGTACAGACCGAAGTCTGACAAAGATAATATATGGCTGTACAGACCGAAGTCTGACAAAGATAATATATGGCTGTACAGACCGAAGTCTGACAAAGATAATATATGGCTGTACAGACCGAAGTCTGACAAAGATAATATATGGCTGTACAGACCGAAGTCTGACAAAGATAATATATGGCTGTACAGACCGAAGTCTGACAAAGATAATATATGGCTGTACAGACCGAAGTCTGACAAAGATAATATATGGCTGTACAGACCGAAGTCTGACAAAGATAATATATGGCTGTACAGACCGAAGTCTGACAAAGATAATATATGGCTGTACAGACCGAAGTCTGACAAAGATAATATATGGCTGTACAGACCGAAGTCTGACAAAGATAATATATGGCTGTACAGACCGAAGTCTGACAAAGATAATATATGGCTGTACAGACCGAAGTCTGACAAAGATAATATATGGCTGTACAGACCGAAGTCTGACAAAGATAATATATGGCTGTACAGACCGAAGTCTGACAAAGATAATATATGGCTGTACAGACCGAAGTCTGACAAAGATAATATATGGCTGTACAGACCGAAGTCTGACAAAGATAATATATGGCTGTACAGACCGAAGTCTGACAAAGATAATATATGGCTGTACAGACCGAAGTCTGACAAAGATAATATATGGCTGTACAGACCGAAGTCTGACAAAGATAATATATGGCTGTACAGACCGAAGTCTGACAAAGATAATATATGGCTGTACAGACCGAAGTCTGACAAAGATAATATATGGCTGTACAGACCGAAGTCTGACAAAGATAATATATGGCTGTACAGACCGAAGTCTGACAAAGATAATATATGGCTGTACAGACCGAAGTCTGACAAAGATAATATATGGCTGTACAGACCGAAGTCTGACAAAGATAATATATGGCTGTACAGACCGAAGTCTGACAAAGATAATATATGGCTGTACAGACCGAAGTCTGACAAAGATAATATATGGCTGTACAGACCGAAGTCTGACAAAGATAATATATGGCTGTACAGACCGAAGTCTGACAAAGATAATATATGGCTGTACAGACCGAAGTCTGACAAAGATAATATATGGCTGTACAGACCGAAGTCTGACAAAGATAATATATGGCTGTACAGACCGAAGTCTGACAAAGATAATATATGGCTGTACAGACCGAAGTCTGACAAAGATAATATATGGCTGTACAGACCGAAGTCTGACAAAGATAATATATGGCTGTACAGACCGAAGTCTGACAAAGATAATATATGGCTGTACAGACCGAAGTCTGACAAAGATAATATATGGCTGTACAGACCGAAGTCTGACAAAGATAATATATGGCTGTACAGACCGAAGTCTGACAAAGATAATATATGGCTGTACAGACCGAAGTCTGACAAAGATAATATATGGCTGTACAGACCGAAGTCTGACAAAGATAATATATGGCTGTACAGACCGAAGTCTGACAAAGATAATATATGACTGTACAGACCAAGTCAAAAGATTGGCCCTATAATGTCAAAGACGATTCCAAGACTTACTGATGGTCACCTGAAAAGCATGAAATTTGAGAGGATCAACTATCGAAATAGTTGGTGAGTTTACAGTGTGTTTGACTAAAGATCAATCGTCGTTTGTTGTAGTTATTTAAGACAGGACTGCCGAGATCGATATCCGGCAATGAGACTAAACCACTTAGGCTTCTACTTCCAACATACTTTCAACGCTTATATATAGGGTGTACCATTGGCGTACCCACCACGCCTACGGTATGTTGACAATAGTTTTGTCGCCATTGTGATAACACCATTACACGTAATTATAAGACATGACTGTACAGACCGAAGTCTGACAAAGATAATATATGACTGTACAGACCGAAGTCTGACAAAGATAATATATGACTGTACAGACCGAAGTCTGACAAAGATAATATATGACTGTACAGACCGAAGTCTGACAAAGATAATATATGGCTGTACAGACCGAAGTCTGACAAAGATAATATATGGCTGTACAGACCGAAGTCTGACAAAGATAATATGCCTCGTACAGGATTTCCCGTCTACAGTGGGGTACGGACCAGAACCAAGACTGTCAGGTACGAAAGCTGACAAGACTACCATTAAAATCTCATAATGGTAAAACTACATAAGGGGGATCATTTTAGTTTGTCAAACACAAAGAACAATTTAGTCAGCCGCCAACATGGCAAGTCAAAGTCATTTAGTTCAATATTCCGTAAGACATGTATACACACTTTCAGACAGCCGTCAACATGGCAAGACATAAGAAAAATGATTTCATTTACCAAATCTCATGGCATAGACAAAGACAAAGACAAATCATTTATAAAGTAGTCGTGTATACAGTACATGTTTTTCAGGCCCAAAGTAAAAGGAAAAAGGGCGCCATAAACTCACCTTAGCGATAACAGAGCTAAAAGTATGAGTAGTCCGAGAATAAGAGCAGTCTAGTCTCCACGTCTATCCGAAACCTAGGATATGAGCACGAATGGTGAGGATCAAATCTCACGACGACAAGTATCCTACGTACCACTACTTAGCTATAGACCCTAGAATGCCATAACCGAGAATGTGTTTCAAACTTTCATTTTACCAACCAAAAGTAAATATACTTATTTGGACTTTCGGATTAAAAGTTATTAATGTTTAAAAATTGATTCGCAAAAATCTTTACAGTGGGTATCCACTGCGCCGCAGTGAGCCAGAACCTTGCTCACTGCGCCGCAGTGGGCTAAATCGAACCAGGGACCAGTATAATGGCACTGCGCCGCAGTGGGCCATTGCCAAGCTCACTGCGCCGCAGTGAGCTAACCATGAACAAAACCAGCCCTAGCCACTGCGCCGCAGTGGGGCTAAGCCCATGCCACTGCGCCGCAGTGGCCCCATTCTGCAGCCAGCACCAGCAGGTGCAAATATGCAAGAAAGCCCAAATCGTTTTTCAACACAAATCCTTTCATTATAACAAGTATAAACATGTTCAAAAGACCTGGAAACATACCATTTCGCTAACCATATGCACTTTCAACCATTTTGACCTCAAAAACCTAATTCTAAGTCAAAACCTAATTAAGTTAACCAAACCAAAACTCATTTCATTTCCATGGCTATCTAATTTGAATTATATAACTGAAATAAACCCCTTTAAATGAATTTAAATCAAATCAAAAGTTTGAGAAATGGTTTACTTACCAAAATTTGATGTTCTTGAGGTAAAGATGAAGATGGTGATGATAATGATGCCAAAACCCTAATTTATTATTGAAATATGATTAATTCCTTTTAAATCCTTCCTTTACAAAACCAGATTTTTGATGATGATGATAGGGAGATTTAGAGATTTTGAGTGTTTTGGTGGATTGTGTGTGTGTGTGTGTGGTGTAAATGTCGACCAAGAGGGAAAAAGAGGGGGAAAAGGTTTTGGTGTTCATTCCCCTGCCACAAATCCTAAAACCGGCCCATGTGGCCTTAAAATGAGATATTTTGGTACCTTTAATTCGGTAAAATGCTTACGATTAAATACCGTTTGACCTAAAAGTCAAAATGTAAAGTAAAGGTATTTTCCTTCGTGTCATTTTAATTAAGACAAGTCAATAAAGTTTCGTCAAAGTGAACTTTATAATATTAAGTCTAGACAGTCTAATTATTTTGTTCAAGACATAACCTTTAAATATTAATTTAAAGTTATTTTAAAGACTCGGCATTCGTCTAGATAGCTAATAGTCTACGTCATCAAGATACGTCTATTTTGACTAAGTCAAAAGTCCAAAAGTCTAATAAATTCCACGTCAAATGACTGTCTAATTGAGATTAGGACTAACCCGATGTAAATTAATTACGAGTTGTCACAGCATCCCCGACTTCTAAGGATTTCGTCCCGAAATCAAGTCTTGCTCAGTAAAAAGATGAGGGTAGTTATCCCTCATATAGTCTTCACGTTCCCAAGTCGAGTCGGGACCATGTTTTGAGTTCCAACGAACTTTGACCAATTTGATACGACTACGTCTAAGTTGTTTGAGCTGTTGGTCTAAAATTTCAATAGGTTCTTCAACGAATTGAAGAGAGTCAGTCACTTGCAGCTCTTCGACAGGTACGACTAAAGTCTCATCGGTCAGACATTTCTTAAGATTCGAAATGTGAAATGTGTGATGAACGTGTTCTAGCTCCTTAGGTAAATCGAGCTTGTAAGCCACGGAACCAATTCTTTGAACAATTTCGAATGGTCCGATATAACGAGGACTAAGTTTCCCTCGTACGCCAAAACGTGCAGTGCCTTTCCAAGGTGACACTTTCAACATGACTTTGTCTCCCACTTGAAACTCAAGTGGTTTCCGTCTACGGTCGGCATAGCTCTTTTGGCGATCTTGAGCCGCCTTCAGCCGTGCCCTAATTTCGACAATTTGATCAGTAGTCTTCTGAACTAGTCCATATTTAAATAAACGATGTTCTCCAGCATCAAGCCAACAGACAGGAGATCTACACTTTCGTCCATATAAAGCCTCATAAGGCGCACATTTGATGCTAGTGTGATAGCTGTTGTTATATGAAAATTCAGCTAACGGCAAAAAGGTATCCCAACTACCTTTGAAGTCAATGACACATGCCCGAAGCATGTCCTCTAAAGTCTGGATGGTACGTTCACTTTGTCCGTCAGTCTGTGGATGGTAAGCCGTACTCAGGTGCAATTGAGTGCCTAGGGCGTCTTGAAAATATCGCCATGATTGTGAAGTGAAACGACCATCACGGTCAGAGATAATAGACAAAGGAACGCCATGAAGAGATACAATCCTTTCAATGTATATTTGAGACAATTTCCTTATCTTCCAGTTCTCCCGAATTGGAATGAAATGAGCAGACTTCGTCAATCGATCGACAATGACCCAAATAGTATCATATCCTTTCAGGGTTCGAGGTAACTTCGTAATGAAGTCCATAGTAATCTGTTCCCATTTCCAGTCAGGAATTTGGGGTTGTTGGAGCAGCCCAGAAGGCTTTTGGTGCTCCGCCTTGACCATTGAACAATTTAGACACTTCGAGACATAAGTGGCGATATCTCTTTTCATACCAGGCCACCAATAAAAGTCCTTCAGTCCATGGTACATTTTGTCAGCGCCAGGATGGATTGAATACCTAGATCGATGACTTTCGTTCATTAAAAGTTCTCTAAGTCCATTATACTTGGGAATCCACACTCTGCCCTTAACATGTCGGGTTCCATCGCCATCCAATTCAAACAAACGTTCAGCATTCCACAATGCTTCCTTCTCGATACGCCCTGGTTGTAGGGCCTCTTTTTGATCATCCAAAACTCTATCCTTTCGTGGATTTTGAGCTGTCTTGAAGCGTAAGCAATGACCTTTCCTTGACTTGTCTCCTTACGCTATCAATGTTTCGTCATTCGGTAGAGGTATTCTCACAACCTTCTCGTAACAACTAATATCAGTGCGAACTCTAGACAACCAGTCTATATCGACTATCACGTCAAAACTTCCTAGTTCTATGGGAATAAGATCTATCTTAAAGGTTTTACCAGACAATGTTGAATTGCAATTTACCAGATGATCTCTAGTAACATACTTTTGACCGTTCACATATTCGACGATAAAATTTTCTTTCATGGGGATAGCTACTATATTAATTCGAGATTTAAATTCTAAGGATATAAAGCTTTTATTAGCACCGGAGTTGAATAACACAAAGACATAATGATTATTGAGTATGAATGTACCTATCACAACATTTGGGACCACGTCATGCATCAGCAGCCTCCAAAGCAAAAACTCGACCTCTGCCTTGTCCTTCTTGATTCCTAGCTTGATTGTCCCCCGCATTGTTCCTCACGGGAACTATAGCATTGTTGTTCGGGTTTAGATTGAGTCGTGGACAAACGGGTCGCATATGGGTTTCGCTGCCACATTCGTAACATGAAGCCGGTGCATTGTTCTTACAAAACTTTGCCAGATGTCCTGTCCTTTTACAACGGTTACAAGTAGGACAATTTCCCCGGTGATGGAGACCACACCTGTTACATCTCGGGTCTGGACCAGTGTACCTCGTGACGTCCTGAGTGACTACTGCAAAGTTTCTAACAGTCTTAAACCTCTTGCCATTTCCGTCGTCACCAAACCCACTACTAGAGACCTGATCGTTTCTTCTCTTGATCCCCTCTGTTCCAACCGAAGAACCAGGGGTTCTTTTCAAGTCTATCACCATCCGGTTGGTTGCACTGACTGCCGCTTGAAGAGTCAAAGGATTAAAAGCGGCTACCAACCTTCGGATGTCAGGTGACAATCCATAACAGTATCTTTCAACTAACTTCTCCTCCGTATCCACCATACGAGGAACTAGCCTTGTCAGCTCATGAAAACGAGTAGTGTATTTCTCGTTGTCCAATCCAACCATAGTATGATTCCAGAATTCACCTTCCATTTTCTGTACTTCCTCCCGCGGACAGTACTTCTCCATTAACACCCTTTTAAAGTTCAACCAAGGTATGCCATTTGCTTGCTCTCGACCACGGGTCCTAATCTGTTCATTCCACCATGACAGTGCGAGCTTTTGAAATTGAGCAGCGGCATATTCCACTTTGTGCTCTTCGGCACAACGGCTGATATGAAGCACCACCTCTATGCTCTCTAGCCAATTTATTAGACCGACAGGACCTTCGGTGCCATGAAATTCCTTTGGCTTGCAATAAGTGAAGGTCTTAAAATCACTCCCGTGAGTATGATCCCGTGGGATAACTTGTTCCGCAGTAGGCTCGACATTGTTGCTATTATCAGCCGGATGGTTATTATTGGCATTCAAGCTTGCCGTGATCTGGGCGACCAAAGTAGGCATAGCAGCCAACAACTGTTGTGTTACAAATGCTGCCATATTATTATCCCCGCCAGTATTTGGGGTAGGTCCAGGACCAGTGTTCACCTGGACAGTAGCAGCTTCCGGTCTTTGCTGAATGACAGGTTCTTCCTGTTCAGCTTCATTATTCAAAGGAGTGGATCGAGTAACTCTCTTTGGTGCAGTTTTCTTGACTGGAGCCTTTTTCTGAACTTTGCTTTTCGTCTTAGGAGCCATAAGTCTAAGATATGAACAAAAAATGTCATTTAGAGACTTCCTTGATAGGTTAAATAGAAAGTAGCTTTGCAAGACAGATGTCAGTACAATGCAAGTCACAAATTGCTGACTTGTAAGAATTCATGTACTAGACAAGACAAGAAAAATATGGAAAATCATATTTCTAGAGCTAAGAATAAGCAGTTGACATAGTCTGAACAAGTAAGTAAGCCAAAAGACAATCGTATTTCATTGATGTTCAAAATTTTACATAGTCTGGTATGTACAGTCCAAAAACATGTGGGAAACTTCATCCACAATGATAGACTACATAGTCGGAGCAATACGATTTATAGACACGTGGGAAATACATCCACCAAAAAGATAGACTACAACTCAAAGTACTGAAGTACGAGTTGTTAAAAGTTCTAGGCTTACAATACAGAAAGATTATTACAAGATTACATCTTGCAAATGACAACGACTAGCAAAGCCACCACCAAAACCACCACAACCGACAGTATCCAGATCAACCTCCCAATAGTTTCCTTCCCCTCTCTAGCAACAGTCAACGCCTCCGCCGCCTGATGATAAGCTCCAGTCAACGCCTGAGCTTGATTCTCTATTTTCTCCCTTGTACAGATGAGGGAATTGTTCATCCTTGACAATTGTCGGCGATAATATTCCGACCTATCAGCTGCAGATGCAACTGGCATAACAGCACTTGGATTGTAGACAGGCACTCTGGAGGGACCCGCCGCATATGGATCTCCCTGAAAGAATGAAAGACCAAGTCCACTGTTGCCCTGAACTGGTGCAGAAGGACCAGGAGCATAAGGGTCTCTAGGAGCATAAGGCAAATGAGCTCCCTCGGTAGTCCTCCTCTGATATGGAGATAAAAAAAAAAAAAAAAAAAAAAAAAAAAAAAAAAAAAAAAAAAAAAAAAAAAAAAAAAAAAAAAAAAAAAAAAAAAAAAAAAAAAAAAAAAAAAAAAAAAAAAAAAAAAAAAAAAAAAAAAAAAAAAAAAAAAAAAAAAAAAAAAAAAAAAAAAAAAAAAAAAAAAAAAAAAAAAAAAAAAAAAAAAAAAAAAAAAAAAAAAAAAAAAAAAAAAAAAAAAAAAAAAAAAAAAAAAAAAAAAAAAAAAAAAAAAAAAAAAAAAAAAAAAAAAAAAAAAAAAAAAAAAAAAAAAAAAAAAAAAAAAAAAAAAAAAAAAAAAAAAAAAAAAAAAAAAAAAAAAAAAAAAAAAAAAAAAAAAAAAAAAAAAAAAAAAAAAAAAAAAAAAAAAAAAAAAAAAAAAAAAAAAAAAAAAAAAAAAAAAAAAAAAAAAAAAAAAAAAAAAAAAAAAAAAAAAAAAAAAAAAAAAAAAAAAAAAAAAAAAAAAAAAAAAAAAAAAAAAAAAAAAAAAAAAAAAAAAAAAAAAAAAAAAAAAAAAAAAAAAAAAAAAAAAAAAAAAAAAAAAAAAAAAAAAAAAAAAAAAAAAAAAAAAAAAAAAAAAAAAAAAAAAAAAAAAAAAAAAAAAAAAAAAAAAAAAAAAAAAAAAAAAAAAAAAAAAAAAAAAAAAAAAAAAAAAAAAAAAAAAAAAAAAAAAAAAAAAAAAAAAAAAAAAAAAAAAAAAAAAAAAAAAAAAAAAAAAAAAAAAAAAAAAAAAAAAAAAAAAAAAAAAAAAAAAAAAAAAAAAAAAAAAAAAAAAAAAAAAAAAAAAAAAAAAAAAAAAAAAAAAAAAAAAAAAAAAAAAAAAAAAAAAAAAAAAAAAAAAAAAAAAAAAAAAAAAAAAAAAAAAAAAAAAAAAAAAAAAAAAAAAAAAAAAAAAAAAAAAAAAAAAAAAAAAAAAAAAAAAAAAAAAAAAAAAAAAAAAAAAAAAAAAAAAAAAAAAAAAAAAAAAAAAAAAAAAAAAAAAAAAAAAAAAAAAGATGCAACTGGCATAACAGCACTCGGATTGTAGACAGGCACTCTGGAGGGACCCGCCGCATATGGATCTCCCTGAAAGAATGAAAGACCAAGTCCACTGTTGCCCTGAACTGGTGCAGAAGGACCAGGAGCATAAGGGTCTCTAGGAGCATAAGGCAAATGAGCTCCCTCGGTAGTCCTCTGATATGGAGATACCGGTGTTACAGATGATTGAATATGGATAGACACATGTTCGCCTCCAGATTCACTGGAAGATGACACAAGATTGATAGGGCGTGATTCATTGCCTGATTCCTCCATTGGTTCCTCTTCATAAGAGTCAGGAACACAAGGAATGGAGTTTGCTATGATAGGAACTGGAGGTGTACAAGGTACAACAGCATTTGAGCTAACTCTATCCGACATGACTAGTCTGAAAAGATAGTCAAAGAATCCATATAAGTCAAATGGATAAGGCAGTACGTCTCAAATGGATGATACCGTACGCAATTTGAGTTTTAAAGAAATCTTTGTCTAGATTACACACATTTGGTTTGGGTTTCTATTACCAACATATTTGAAATGATGATATATGGCTGTACAGACCGAAGTCTGACAAAGATAATATATGGCTGTACAGACCGAAGTCTGACAAAGATAATATATGGCTGTACAGACCGAAGTCTGACAAAGATAATATATGGCTGTACAGACCGAAGTCTGACAAAGATAATATATGGCTGTACAGACCGAAGTCTGACAAAGATAATATATGGCTGTACAGACCGAAGTCTGACAAAGATAATATATGGCTGTACAGACCGAAGTCTGACAAAGATAATATATGGCTGTACAGACCGAAGTCTGACAAAGATAATATATGGCTGTACAGACCGAAGTCTGACAAAGATAATATATGGCTGTACAGACCGAAGTCTGACAAAGATAATATATGGCTGTACAGACCGAAGTCTGACAAAGATAATATATGGCTGTACAGACCGAAGTCTGACAAAGATAATATATGGCTGTACAGACCGAAGTCTGACAAAGATAATATATGGCTGTACAGACCGAAGTCTGACAAAGATAATATATGGCTGTACAGACCGAAGTCTGACAAAGATAATATATGGCTGTACAGACCGAAGTCTGACAAAGATAATATATGGCTGTACAGACCGAAGTCTGACAAAGATAATATATGGCTGTACAGACCGAAGTCTGACAAAGATAATATATGGCTGTACAGACCGAAGTCTGACAAAGATAATATATGGCTGTACAGACCGAAGTCTGACAAAGATAATATATGGCTGTACAGACCGAAGTCTGACAAAGATAATATATGGCTGTACAGACCGAAGTCTGACAAAGATAATATATGGCTGTACAGACCGAAGTCTGACAAAGATAATATATGGCTGTACAGACCGAAGTCTGACAAAGATAATATATGGCTGTACAGACCGAAGTCTGACAAAGATAATATATGGCTGTACAGACCGAAGTCTGACAAAGATAATATATGGCTGTACAGACCGAAGTCTGACAAAGATAATATATGGCTGTACAGACCGAAGTCTGACAAAGATAATATATGGCTGTACAGACCGAAGTCTGACAAAGATAATATATGGCTGTACAGACCGAAGTCTGACAAAGATAATATATGGCTGTACAGACCGAAGTCTGACAAAGATAATATATGGCTGTACAGACCGAAGTCTGACAAAGATAATATATGGCTGTACAGACCGAAGTCTGACAAAGATAATATATGGCTGTACAGACCGAAGTCTGACAAAGATAATATATGGCTGTACAGACCGAAGTCTGACAAAGATAATATATGGCTGTACAGACCGAAGTCTGACAAAGATAATATATGGCTGTACAGACCGAAGTCTGACAAAGATAATATATGGCTGTACAGACCGAAGTCTGACAAAGATAATATATGGCTGTACAGACCGAAGTCTGACAAAGATAATATATGGCTGTACAGACCGAAGTCTGACAAAGATAATATATGGCTGTACAGACCGAAGTCTGACAAAGATAATATATGGCTGTACAGACCGAAGTCTGACAAAGATAATATATGGCTGTACAGACCGAAGTCTGACAAAGATAATATATGGCTGTACAGACCGAAGTCTGACAAAGATAATATATGGCTGTACAGACCGAAGTCTGACAAAGATAATATATGGCTGTACAGACCGAAGTCTGACAAAGATAATATATGGCTGTACAGACCGAAGTCTGACAAAGATAATATATGGCTGTACAGACCGAAGTCTGACAAAGATAATATATGGCTGTACAGACCGAAGTCTGACAAAGATAATATATGGCTGTACAGACCGAAGTCTGACAAAGATAATATATGGCTGTACAGACCGAAGTCTGACAAAGATAATATATGGCTGTACAGACCGAAGTCTGACAAAGATAATATATGGCTGTACAGACCGAAGTCTGACAAAGATAATATATGGCTGTACAGACCGAAGTCTGACAAAGATAATATATGGCTGTACAGACCGAAGTCTGACAAAGATAATATATGGCTGTACAGACCGAAGTCTGACAAAGATAATATATGGCTGTACAGACCGAAGTCTGACAAAGATAATATATGGCTGTACAGACCGAAGTCTGACAAAGATAATATATGGCTGTACAGACCGAAGTCTGACAAAGATAATATATGGCTGTACAGACCGAAGTCTGACAAAGATAATATATGGCTGTACAGACCGAAGTCTGACAAAGATAATATATGGCTGTACAGACCGAAGTCTGACAAAGATAATATATGGCTGTACAGACCGAAGTCTGACAAAGATAATATATGGCTGTACAGACCGAAGTCTGACAAAGATAATATATGGCTGTACAGACCGAAGTCTGACAAAGATAATATATGGCTGTACAGACCGAAGTCTGACAAAGATAATATATGGCTGTACAGACCGAAGTCTGACAAAGATAATATATGGCTGTACAGACCGAAGTCTGACAAAGATAATATATGGCTGTACAGACCGAAGTCTGACAAAGATAATATATGGCTGTACAGACCGAAGTCTGACAAAGATAATATATGGCTGTACAGACCGAAGTCTGACAAAGATAATATATGGCTGTACAGACCGAAGTCTGACAAAGATAATATGCCTCGTACAGGATTTCCCGTCTACAGTGGGGTACGGACCAGAACCAAGACTGTCAGGTACGAAAGCTGACAAGACTACCATTAAAATCTCATAATGGTAAAACTACATAAGGGGGATCATTTTAGTTTGTCAAACACAAAGAACAATTTAGTCAGCCGCCAACATGGCAAGTCAAAGTCATTTAGTTCAATATTCCGTAAGACATGTATACACACTTTCAGAGTCACTGCGCCGCAGTGAGCCAGAACCTTGCTCACTGCGCCGCAGTGAGCCAGAACCTTGCTACTGCGCCGCAGTGAGCCAGAACCTTGCTCACTGCGCCGCAGTGAGCCAGAACCTGCTCACTGCGCCGCAGTGAGCCAGAACCTTGCTCACTGCGCCGCAGTGAGCCAGAACCTGCTCACTGCGCCGCAGTGAGCCAGAACCTTGCTCACTGCGCCGCAGTGAGCCAGAACCTGCTCACTGCGCCGCAGTGAGCCAGAACCTTGCTCACTGCGCCGCAGTGAGCCAGAACCTGCTCACTGCGCCGCAGTGAGCCAGAACCTTGCTCACTGCGCCGCAGTGAGCCAGAACCTGCTCACTGCGCCGCAGTGAGCCAGAACCTTGCTCACTGCGCCGCAGTGAGCCAGAACCTGCTCACTGCGCCGCAGTGAGCCAGAACCTTGCTCACTGCGCCGCAGTGAGCCAGAACCTGCTCACTGCGCCGCAGTGAGCCAGAACCTTGCTCACTGCGCCGCAGTGAGCCAGAACCTGCTCACTGCGCCGCAGTGAGCCAGAACCTTGCTCACTGCGCCGCAGTGAGCCAGAACCTGCTCACTGCGCCGCAGTGAGCCAGAACCTTGCTCACTGCGCCGCAGTGAGCCAGAACCTGCTCACTGCGCCGCAGTGAGCCAGAACCTTGCTCACTGCGCCGCAGTGAGCCAGAACCTGCTCACTGCGCCGCAGTGAGCCAGAACCTTGCTCACTGCGCCGCAGTGAGCCAGAACCTGCTCACTGCGCCGCAGTGAGCCAGAACCTTGCTCACTGCGCCGCAGTGAGCCAGAACCTGCTCACTGCGCCGCAGTGAGCCAGAACCTTGCTCACTGCGCCGCAGTGAGCCAGAACCTGCTCACTGCGCCGCAGTGAGCCAGAACCTTGCTCACTGCGCCGCAGTGAGCCAGAACCTGCTCACTGCGCCGCAGTGAGCCAGAACCTTGCTCACTGCGCCGCAGTGAGCCAGAACCTGCTCACTGCGCCGCAGTGAGCCAGAACCTTGCTCACTGCGCCGCAGTGAGCCAGAACCTGCTCACTGCGCCGCAGTGAGCCAGAACCTTGCTCACTGCGCCGCAGTGAGCCAGAACCTGCTCACTGCGCCGCAGTGAGCCAGAACCTTGCTCACTGCGCCGCAGTGAGCCAGAACCTGCTCACTGCGCCGCAGTGAGCCAGAACCTTGCTCACTGCGCCGCAGTGAGCCAGAACCTGCTCACTGCGCCGCAGTGAGCCAGAACCTTGCTCACTGCGCCGCAGTGAGCCAGAACCTGCTCACTGCGCCGCAGTGAGCCAGAACCTTGCTCACTGCGCCGCAGTGAGCCAGAACCTGCTCACTGCGCCGCAGTGAGCCAGAACCTTGCTCACTGCGCCGCAGTGAGCCAGAACCTGCTCACTGCGCCGCAGTGAGCCAGAACCTTGCTCACTGCGCCGCAGTGAGCCAGAACCTGCTCACTGCGCCGCAGTGAGCCAGAACCTTGCTCACTGCGCCGCAGTGAGCCAGAACCTGCTCACTGCGCCGCAGTGAGCCAGAACCTTGCTCACTGCGCCGCAGTGAGCCAGAACCTGCTACTGCGCCGCAGTGAGCCAGAACCTGCCACTGCGCCGCAGTGAGCCAGAACCTTGCTCACTGCGCCGCAGTGGCCTCATTCTGCAGCCAGCACCAGCAGGTGCAAATATGCAGGAAAGCCCAAATCGTTTTTCAACACAAATCCTTTCATTATAACAAGTATAAACATGTTCAAAAGACCTGGAAACATACCATTTCGCTAACCATATGCACTTTCAACCATTTTGACCTCAAAAACCTAATTCTAAGTCAAAACCTAATTAAGTTAACCAAACCAAAACTCATTTCATTTCCATGGCTATCTAATTTGAATTATATAACTGAAATAAACCCCTTTAAATGAATTTAAATCAAATCAAAAGTTTGAGAAATGGTTTACTTACCAAAATTTGATGTTCTTGAGGTAAAGATGAAGATGGTGATGATAATGATGCCAAAACCCTGTGTGTGTGTGTGTGTGTGTGTGTGTGTGTGTGTGTGTGTGTGTGTGTGTGTGTGTGTGTGTGTGTGTGTGTGTGTGTGTGTGTGTGTGTGTGTGTGTGTGTGTGTGTGTGTGTGTGTGTGTGTGTGTGTGTGTGTGTGTGTGTGTGTGTGTGTGTGTGTGTGTGTGTGTGTGTGTGTGTGTGTGTGTGTGTGTGTGTGTGTGTGTGTGTGTGTGTGTGTGTGTGTGTGTGTGTGTGTGTGTGTGTGTGTGTGTGTGTGTGTGTGTGTGTGTGTGTGTGTGTGTGTGTGTGTGTGTGTGTGTGTGTGTGTGTGTGTGTGTGTGTGTGTGTGTGTGTGTGTGTGTGTGTGTGTGTGTGTGTGTGTGTGTGTGTGTGTGTGTGTGTGTGTGTGTGTGTGTGTGTGTGTGTGTGTGTGTGTGTGTGTGTGTGTGTGTGTGTGTGTGTGTGTGTGTGTGTGTGTGTGTGTGTGTGTGTGTGTGTGTGTGTGTGTGTGTGTGTGTGTGTGTGTGTGTGTGTGTGTGTGTGTGTGTGTGTGTGTGTGTGTGTGTGTGTGTGTGTGTGTGTGTGTGTGTGTGTGTGTGTGTGTGTGTGTGTGTGTGTGTGTGTGTGTGTGTGTGTGTGTGTGTGTGTGTGTGTGTGTGTGTGTGTGTGTGTGTGTGTGTGTGTGTGTGTGTGTGTGTGTGTGTGTGTGTGTGTGTGTGTGTGTGTGTGTGTGTGTGTGTGTGTGTGTGTGTGTGTGTGTGTGTGTGTGTGTGTGTGTGTGTGTGTGTGTGTGTGTGTGTGTGTGTGTGTGTGTGTGTGTGTGTGTGTGTGTGTGTGTGTGTGTGTGTGTGTGTGTGTGTGTGTGTGTGTGTGTGTGTGTGTGTGTGTGTGTGTGTGTGTGTGTGTGTGTGTGTGTGTGTGTGTGTGTGTGTGTGTGTGTGTGTGTGTGTGTGTGTGTGTGTGTGTGTGTGTGTGTGTGTGTGTGTGTGTGTGTGTGTGTGTGTGTGTGTGTGTGTGTGTGTGTGTGTGTGTGTGTGTGTGTGTGTGTGTGTGTGTGTGTGTGTGTGTGTGTGTGTGTGTGTGTGTGTGTTGTGTGTGTTTGGTGGATTGTGTGTGTGTGTGTGTGTGGTGTAAATGTCGACCAAGAGGGAAAAAGAGGGGGAAAAGGTTTTGGTGTTCATTCCCCTGCCACAAATCCTAAAACCGGCCCATGTGGCCTTAAAATGAGATATTTTGGTACCTTTAATTCGGTAAAATGCTTACGATTAAATACCGTTTGACCTAAAAGTCAAAATGTAAAGTAAAGGTATTTTCCTTCGTGTCATTTTAATTAAGACAAGTCAATAAAGTTTCGTCAAAGTGAACTTTATAATATTAAGTCTAGACAGTCTAATTATTTTGTTCAAGACATAACCTTTAAATATTAATTTAAAGTTATTTTTAAAGACTCGGCATTCGTCTAGATAGCTAATAGTCTACGTCATCAAGATACGTCTATTTTGACTAAGTCAAAAGTCCAAAAGTCTAATAAATTCCACGTCAAATGACTGTCTAATTGAGATTAGGACTAACCCGATGTAAATTAATTACGAGTTGTCACAGCATCCCCGACTTCTAAGGATTTCGTCCCGAAATCAAGTCTTGCTCAGTAAAAAGATGAGGGTAGTTATCCCTCATATAGTCTTCACGTTCCCAAGTCAAGTCGGGACCATGTTTTGAGTTCCAACGAACTTTGACCAATTTGATACGACTACGTCTAAGTTGTTTGAGTTGTTGGTCTAAAATTTCAACAGGTTCTTCAACGAATTGAAGAGAGTCAGTCACTTGCAGCTCTTCGACAGGTACGACTAAAGTCTCATCAGTCAGACATTTCTTAAGATTCGAAATGTGAAATGTGTGAACGTGTTCTAGCTCCTTAGGTAAATCGAGCTTGTAAGCCACGGAACCAATTCTTTGAACAATTTCGAATGGTCCGATATAACGAGGACTAAGTTTCCCTCGTACGCCAAAACGTGCAGTGCCTTTCCAAGGTGACACTTTCAACATGACTTTGTCTCCCACTTGAAACTCAAGTGGTTTCCGTCTACGGTCGGCATAGCTCTTTTGGCGATCTTGAGCCGCCTTCAGCCGTGCCCTAATTTCGACAATTTGATCAGTAGTCTTCTGAACTAGTCCATATTTAAATAAACGACGTTCTCCAGCATCAAGCCAACAGACAGGAGATCTACACTTTCGTCCATATAAAGCCTCATAAGGCGCGCATTTGATGCTAGTGTGATAGCTGTTGTTATATGAAAATTCAGCTAACGGCAAAAAGGTATCCCAACTACCTTTGAAGTCAATGACACATGCCCGAAGCATGTCCTCTAAAGTCTGGATGGTACGTTCACTTTGTCCGTCAGTCTGTGGATGGTAAGCCGTACTCAGGTGCAATTGAGTGCCTAGGGCGTCTTGGAAATATCGCCATGATTGTGAAGTGAAACGACCATCACGGTCAGAGATAATAGACAAAGGAACGCCATGAAGAGATACAATCCTTTCAATGTATATTTGAGACAATTTCCTTATCTTCCAGTTCTCCTGAATTGGAATGAAATGAGCAGACTTCGTCAATCGATCGACAATGACCCAAATAGTATCGTATCCTTTCAGGGTTCGAGGTAACTTCGTAATGAAGTCCATAGTAATCTGTTCCCATTTCCAGTCAGGAATTTGGGGTTGTTGGAGCAGCCCAGAAGGCCTTTGGTGCTCCGCCTTGACCATTGAACAATTTAGACACTTCGAGACATAAGTGGCGATATCTCTTTTCATACCAGGCCACCAATAAAAGTCCTTCAGTCCATGGTACATTTTGTCAGCGCCAGGATGGATTGAATACCTAGATCGATGACTTTCGTTCATTAAAAGTTCTCTAAGTCCATTATACTTGGGAATCCACACTCTGCCCTTAACATGTCGGGTTCCATCGCCATCCAATTCAAACAAACGTTCAGCATTCCACAATGCTTCCTTCTCGATACGCCCTGGTTGTAGGGCCTCTTTTTGATCATCCAAAACTCTATCCTTTCGTGGATTTTGAGCTGTCTTGAAGCGTAAGCAATGACCTTTCCTTGACTTGTCTCCTTACGCTATCAATGTTTCGTCATTCGGTAGAGGTATTCTCACAACCTTCTCGTAACAACTAATATCAGCGCGAACTCTAGACAACCAGTCAATATCGACTATCACGTCAAAACTTCCTAGTTCTATGGGAATAAGATCTATCTTAAAGGTTTTACCAGACAATGTTAAATTGCAATTTACCAGATGATCTCTAGTAACATACTTTTGACCGTTCACATATTCGACGATAAAATTTTCTTTCATGGGGATAGCTACTATATTAATTCGAGATTTAAATTCTAAGGATATAAAGCTTTTATTAGCACCGGAGTTGAATAACACAAAGACATAATGATTATTGAGTATGAATGTACCTATCACAACATTTGGGACCACGTCATGCATCAGCAGCCTCCAAAGCAAAAACTCGACCTCTGCCTTGTCCTTCTTGATTCCTAGCTTGATTGTCCCCCGCATTGTTCCTCACGGGAACTATAGCATTGTTGTTCGGGTTTAGATTGAGTCGTGGACAAGCGGGTCGCATATGGGTTTCGCTGCCACATTCGTAACATGAAGCCGGTGCATTGTTCTTACAAAACTTTGCCAGATGTCCTGTCCTTTTACAACGGTTACAAGTAGGACAATTTCCCCGGTGATGGAGACCACACCTGTTACATCTCGGGTCTGGACCAGTGTACCTCGTGACGTCCTGAGTGACTACTGCAAAGTTTCTAACAGTCTTAAACCTCTTGCCATTTCCGTCGTCACCAAACCCACTACTAGAGGCCTGATCGTTTCTTCTCTTGATCCCCTCTGTTCCAACCGAAGAACCAGGGGTTCTTTTCAAGTCTATCACCATCCGGTTGGTTGCACTGACTGCCGCTTGAAGAGTCAAAGGATTAAAAGCGGCTACCAACCTTCGGATGTCAGGTGACAATCCATAACAGTATCTTTCAACTAACTTCTCCTCCGTATCCACCATACGAGGAACTAGCCTTGTCAGCTCATGAAAACGAGTAGTGTATTTCTCGTTGTCCAATCCAACCATAGTATGATTCCAGAATTCACCTTCCATTTTCTGTACTTCCTCCCGCGGACAGTACTTCTCCATTAACACCCTTTTAAAGTTCAACCAAGGTATGCCATTTGCTTGCTCTCGACCACGGGTCCTAATCTGTTCATTCCACCATGACAGTGCGTGCTTTTGAAATTGAGCAGCGGCATATTCCACTTTGTGCTCTTCGGCACAACGGCTGATATGAAGCACCGCCTCTATGCTCTCTAGCCAATTTATTAGACCGACAGGACCTTCGGTGCCATGAAATTCCTTTGGCTTGCAATAAGTGAAGGTCTTAAAATCACTCCCGTGAGTATGATCCCGTGGGATAACTTGTTCCGCAGTAGGCTCGACATTGTTGCTATTGTCAGCCGGATGGTTATTATTGGCATTCAAGCTTGCCGTGATCTGGGCGACCAAAGTAGGCATAGCAGCCAACAACTGTTGTGTTACAAATGCTGCCATATTATTATCCCCGCCAGTATTTGGGGTAGGTCCAGGACCAGTGTTCACCTGGACAGTAGCAGCTTCCGGTCTTTGCTGAATGACAGGTTCTTCCTGTTCAGCTTCATTATTCAAAGGAGTGGATCGAGTAACTCTCTTTGGTGCAGTTTTCTTGACTGGAGCCTTTTTCTGAACTTTGCTTTTCGTCTTAGGAGCCATAAGTCTAAGATATGAACAAAAAATGTCATTTAGAGACTTCCTTGATAGGTTAAATAGAAAGTAGCTTTGCAAGACAGCACTTGGGTTGTAGACAGGCGCTCTGGAGGGACCCGCCGCATATGGATCTCCCTGAAAGAATGAACGTGTGAGTCCCGAACTATGTATAGATGAATAATAAACCCGACTGGCAAGTACAACTGATCTTGAATGGACAAGTTCAGTTTACGATCCAGATGTGGATAACAAGAAACAATTGACAATATAAATTAATGCAAGAACAAATGGCAGAAACTATATAAAGATATATGTAAATATAATCAAGTAAATAGCATTGAGATACGTTGTTTTCTAATGTATTTGATTTATTGATGTATAAACAAATACAAGGATTGTTGCGGAACAAAGATAAACACCCAAGTGTAAATATCTAAACAATCCCGAAATACAAGTGATCAAGATGACTTGGAAATACTCGTAAGTTTACTTAGAGTATATCTCACAAGTTGCAATGCAATAGTTTCAAGCATTTTGCAAGTTATGAGAAGACTTAGTATTTATAGACAAAGTCTATGATGACATGGACAATGTCGTACAAATGTGGTTGTGAGCATTTAAGGAATTAGGTCATAATTCCTTATATGCTGCACTAGGAAGAGTATATAAGTCACTTGATGTGACTTATAGTACTACGTTCCATACCTATACATTGTACCTTTTATTAATAGATAAATCTATCAACTTGGTAAATGTGTAAGGATAAAGTCTTCCTCGTAATCAGTGTAAAGTGTTGTAAATACTTTAACACTGAGATGCTTCAGTCTTCGATCTGGTAGAATCACTCTGATTGCTCGCTTCTGAGGTGATTCTCTTCTTCATACTTCAGTCTTTGACTTCAGAATGAATGCTTCAGATTTGTCTCGATCTGAACTGAAGTGAAGCTTCAGTGAAGGAATTCTGAGGCATCTCAGAATTCTGATAAAACGTCTTCACTAAACTTCAAGCTATTTCTGAACAAATTATACATGGTCGATTCTCGACCTAACAAATTCCCCCTATTTGTTCTGAAATAGTGCATGCATCTCAGACTTCTATCTATACATGTTTGTAAGTCTGAAATGCAAGTTTTTGTTTAAGTTGTAAAAATTTCTTAAGTACATCTTATAGATCATTGATGTCTCAGAATTTTACTTGTGTTTTTCTAACTTAAACTTATCATCTACTTATTTGTCACAATTTGCAACTTATATATTACACACTGAAATGAAAGTTACAAATGTAAATATTTACAAGTACATGATAATTCTGAATAGAAAACTACTTCTTGGCAGGCCTTGAACCAGAAGGTGCCTCAGTAGGTTTTCTCTTCAGTGGAGACTGATCCCTTTTACCAAATAGCCTTGCTTCAATTTCTACCTTGGCTTGCATCTTTTGCTGAATTCTTGCTAGCCATGCACCAGTCAAGGCAGACTTAGGCTTTCCTTTTAGAACCTGGATCATCTCCCTGTGCTCAGATATGCCAAACTCATGAACTGAAACCTGAGTATATTCTTCAGTAGCCCTTCCTTCTCTTTTCACAACCAAATCGAACAACTTCAATCCATCAGCCTTAGCAACTACCATATCAACAATTTTGGCTGGATGCGATCGATGATTCATATAATGATCATACTGATCCTTTTCATGTTTTCTTTGGATCTCAGCAGCATCATCAGAAATTGGTTTGATTGAAGTATGGACAACATCACGAGAATCTTTCTTTCCAGTCCTTGTTCCAGTTCTGGGCTTTGTTGGTGGTCTGAACAACTCTTTCTCCACATTCTGAACTACAGCCATAACCTCTTGCTTCAACAGCTCAACTCCAGATGTCAAGTTCGCAACAACTGAAGCTTGAACATCTCTCTTAGTCAATCTGAAGGCTTCTCTGATTGCAGAGCTCACCTTATTGCATGTCATCACCAACTCATTCAATTTCCCAACCACTAGCCCTTCATTTCCTGCAACTTTGGTCAACTCAGTGCCAAGAAACATCTGAGCACCTTTCATATCCGCCAAGGAGCTAGTGTTGGCAGTTAGAGAACTGGTTAAGTCCTCCACCCTACGAATAAGGCCTTGGACTTCGGTTTGGTTTCTCTCTAACTGTGCTTCTATATTGAAAGGAGGTGGGGGTTGTGCAGAAGCAGGAGCCACAAAGGGTAAACTACCCAGCCCTTGTAAAACTTTGTTCATTTGAACATCTGTAGGACTCTCAGATTCAGTCTCAGAATCTAGATCCTTTTCTGAAGGGGCATCATAATTTATTTGTCACAATTTGCAACTTATATATTACACACTGAAATGAAAGTTACAAATGTAAATATTTACAAGTACATGATAATTCTGAATAGAAAACTACTTCTTGGCAGGCCTTGAACCAGAAGGTGCCTCAGTAGGTTTTCTCTTCAGTGGAGACTGATCCCTTTTACCAAATAGCCTTGCTTCAATTTCTACCTTGGCTTGCATCTTTTGCTGAATTCTTGCTAGCCATGCACCAGTCAAGGCAGACTTAGGCTTTCCTTTTAGAACCTGGATCATCTCCCTGTGCTCAGATATGCCAAACTCATGAACTGAAACCTGAGTATATTCTTCAGTAGCCCTTCCTTCTCTTTTCACAACCAAATCGAACAACTTCAATCCATCAGCCTTAGCAACTACCATATCAACAATTTTGGCTGGATGCGATCGATGATTCATATAATGATCATACTGATCCTTTTCATGTTTTCTTTGGATCTCAGCAGCATCATCAGAAATTGGTTTGATTGAAGTATGGACAACATCACGAGAATCTTTCTTTCCAGTCCTTGTTCCAGTTCTGGGCTTTGTTGGTGGTCTGAACAACTCTTTCTCCACATTCTGAACTCCAGCCAGAATCTCCTTTTTCTTTCTGGCCATTTCCATCTCTCTATTTTTCACCAAGTCTTGGATGGACATCTTGAAAGTGAGATGGTCCAGCTTTTGTTCCAGAGGAGAGTAGTTCACCCCATACTCGTAATCCAGCATATCTTTCACAGCCTTCTGCACTCTTGGATCATGCTTGACTTTCTGAAACCTTTCCAGTGAAAGTCCAAGAGATGCAGCATCAATATGGTCAAGGGTTCCCATACTCTGGTGTTGAACCCTTTCCCTTTCCTTGTTTTCACTCCACATAATAAATTGGTTAGAGACTTGCTTCTGCAGAGTCTCTAACTTCTTGCTATCAGCATTAGGATCGTGGAGTGGATAGCCTTGTTCATCAACATTCTCTCCAACAACCAGACCAGAACCTTTAACAACTTTCTTTGGTTCCTCTGCCATCATCAAGGCTTTTCCCTTATCTTTTCTACCAGCTTCAGAAATCTGAACTTGTTCCCCCTGAACTGAGGCACTTTCAGATGGCACCTCAGTTTGCTTCTTGGTTGCTTGAATCATCTCTTGAGTACTTGCCAGCAAACCAATAGGCACACCACTTCCCCCTTTGGGAATCTCTGAAGGCATTCTTGCATATAGATCAATAGTAG
Organism: Erigeron breviscapus; assembly: GCA_034093135.1. Lineage (NCBI taxonomy): Eukaryota > Viridiplantae > Streptophyta > Magnoliopsida > Asterales > Asteraceae > Erigeron > Erigeron breviscapus. The sequence goes on along the minus strand of CM067167.1, from coordinate 108,342,017 downwards.
ATTTGAGTGCCTTCAGTGGTTCCCAACTTTGTTGTTCTAGACACTCACAAATGCCTTTAGCCATTGTAGCAAACTGAGACTTTAGTCTAAATGATGAACTAAGGTTCAGTGCTTCTTGATCTTTCAAGTCTTTAAGCATCTTTCGATCTTCATCAGTGAAGGATGCAGGGGGAGGAGGAGCAGTGACAGGTTCTTTCTTCAGAAGAGTTAAGATTTCCTCCAATTGCTTTGACTGATTCTGAACTGAACCTTCAAGCGTGGAAACTGAATTTTTAACTTCATTTACAGCCTTTTCCACCTTGTCATTTGTATCCTTGGTCAGTTCAGCAATCATCAATCTGACCTCTTGTCCAACTTTCTGAGATATAGACTCTGAAATCTGAGCAACAAGATTCTGAGATAGCTCAGACTTCAGATCTTCAACAATACTAGCACTCACAGAAGCCCCAAGTTCTTTTTCATTAATGCTTGGCTTCTGTACCAGCTCATGTACTTCACTTCCTACAGCCATAACCTCTTGCTTCAACAGCTCAACTCCAGATGTCAAGTTCGCAACAACTGAAGCTTGAACATCTCTCTTAGTCAATCTGAAGGCTTCTCTGATTGCAGAGCTCACCTTATTGCATGTCATCACCAACTCATTCAATTTCCCAACCACTAGCCCTTCATTTCCTGCAACTTTGGTCAACTCAGTGCCAAGAAACATCTGAGCACCTTTCATATCCGCCAAGGAGCTAGTGTTGGCAGTTAGAGAACTGGTTAAGTCCTCCACCCTACGAATAAGGCCTTGGACTTCGGTTTGGTTTCTCTCTAACTGTGCTTCTATATTGAAAGGAGGTGGGGGTTGTGCAGAAGCAGGAGCCACAAAGGGTAAACTACCCAGCCCTTGTAAAACTTTGTTCATTTGAACATCTGTAGGACTCTCAGATTCAGTCTCAGAATCTAGATCCTTTTCTGAAGGGGCATCATAATTTATTGGTGGTGGTACATGGTGAATTTGTGGGTGTAAAAATTGAAGTGAAGGTTTGAAAGAAGGATCGGTTACATATGCGGGTGTGGTGCCAGGTGGAAAGATAGGATTTTGGTGAGATGGTGGTGGTGGAACATATGGCTCGTTATCTGGTTGGATTTCTGGGGGAGGAGGGGCGTTTGCGAGGATGGGGGCTGGCTCAGAATCAGATTGATTCGCCTCCAATAAGCCCTCGTCAAACTCAAATTCAGCAAGAGAATCGAGATTCTCCTGAAGTGGCTCATCGTCATCCCAGAAAGCATTCACTTTTGCGATCTGGTCAGATATGCCCTGGTTTGGGTCACTAGTACCCGCACCAGATTCTGGTTCAACATCTGCAGAAGCAGGTGCATCGTCACCAGATTCAAAAATTTCAATTATAGGTACACTAACGGGTCCCACATTCTTTTGTGGCCCACTTAGTAACCTTTCTGAACCAGCTAGTGTGGCTGAGACAGTTTTAACAAATACCTGAATCATAGCAGAGGAGAGTTCAGGTTCATCTCCAGTAATTGTTGCCTTAGAAAAGTCTCTGCTATATTCTGGTACAGAAGCTTCTGGTCCAGCTTCATCATAAGCTTCTCCAAGTATATCTTTAAAGCATAAGCTCAGAAATCTTGGGAATGCAACGTGTAGACTTCTCTTCCCCTTTAACTTTGTGATCAACTGAGCGAAGAGAATCTCAGCAAAGTCCACTTGCATCCCATTCCATATATAGTACCCCATCTCTACTTGAGGTAAAGAAAGTTGGTCCAACCCTCCATGGTTGCCACCAAGACTTTCAACAATTTGTGTCCAGAAGAACCTCCAGCAAGTACCAAAACCAGACATGAAAATATGCCCAGAGGTCTTCAAATTTCCATTATCATCCTCCATATCACCATGACCGGTGGCGACAAGAACCTCCCTAAAATTTACTCCTTTGAGTCTTTTCACAAACACCTGGGGAGGTTTGAGGTAGTTCAGATGAAGGGAAGTTCTGAACCCCTCAAGAGTGATGACACACTTCTTGGTGCCTTCATTGAGAGTGAAGGAGATGGATTTTTCATCCTTACTCACCACAGCAGTGTACCAGAATTCAAGCAAGTATAAATGATACATTGCTTGAGGATTTGCGGTCAACGCATAATGGAAGGGGGATTCCTCCCAGAACTTATTGATCCTTCCCATTAGCGTTTCGGATTTCACGTTTAATTGAGCCAAAAAGTTGCTCATGTTAAAACGAATTTGTGATGGAGTGAAATCCTTTGGCCATGTGGCAGATGTTTTCACATCACTCGAAGGAATATATTCAAAGTTAATGAGTGATTTATGTGAGGAAGAAGATGATTTAGCCATTTTGAGATTTGAAAGTGAAAGTGAAAGTGAAAGTGAAAGTGAAAAATGAAAATGAAAAGGAATATGAAGAGTTATGAATTTTGAGAGTAAAGAAGAGAGAGATTGATGATTAGAGAGTAAATGAAACGAAGTAAATGAAAGAATGAATAAGGAATTTGTATTTAAGGTGGAACAAAAAGGATTTTTCCAATTTAAAACAATTTCTGGGGTCACGTCCGCATTTAATGCAGAGACGTTTGAGGGACCCCACCCTGTACACTTTTTCATAAAAAGTACTCATTTTCTTCTCTTTTTACGGCGCCACTTGTGTGATACATAAGCATGACCAATGCTAAGTTAAAAACCTAGTATGCAGTATGCCACGTGTACACACAATTGGCCAAGTATCAAAAATATCTTGAAAAGATTTTTGTATTTCAGTGATGACAAAACAAATTCTGAGCATGGTCAGTTTCAGAAAAATCTGAACCATCTCAGTCATTAAAATTCAACTGAAATATTTTGATATTCTGAAGTGCTTCAGTTAAATACATTTTTCTGAGCAAAAGGTTCCCCCTCAGAAAGAAGGTTTATTTTATAGTTTGAAAAATGTTTAACATTCCCCCTGAAGTGATGATCCATGAATTAATAAGTGCCAAGATAGTATCACTAAGGCGTTCGATAGCTAGGCGAGCAAAAATTACATGGATCGCTCAGACTGGTGAACCAGATCAGTGTCACATAGGCGTTCATAACAAGATTACCAGTCTAAGGATTTAACATACCCAACTCACTGACTAGATGTTTAAAGGTTTTGACATCTAAAGGTTTTGTAAAAACGTCAGCGAGTTGCTTATCAGTGGGAATAAAGTGCAATTCAATATCTCCTTTCAGAATATGATCACGAATGAAATGATACCTGAGATCGATGTGCTTGGTTTTCGAGTGCATTACAGGATTGTGAGATATGGCAATGGCACTGGTGTTATCACAAAAGATTGGGGTCTTTGTGTAAGTAACACCATAATCAGTCAGCTGGTTCTTCATCCATAGAATCTGAGCACAACAACTCGCTGCAGAGATGTACTCAGCTTCTGCAGTGGATAGTGATACTGCAGTCTGCTTCTTACTAGTCCAGCTTACTAATTTGCCACCAAGGAAATGACACCCACCAGTGGTACTTTTCCTGTCTATCTTGCAACCTGCATGATCAGAATCTGAATAACCCATTAGATCTAGACTGGAGCCTTTGGGATACCAAAGACCCAATCTGGGGACACCCTTAAGGTATCTGAAGATCCTTTTAACAGCATTTGCATGTGCTTCTCTGGGATCAGACTGAAATCTAGCACAAAGGCATGTTGCAAACATTATGTCTGGTCTACTTGCAGTTAAATACATTTTTCTGAGCAAAAGGTTCCCCCTCAGAAAGAAGGTTTATTTTATAGTTTGAAAAATGTTTAACATTCCCCCTGAAGTGATGATCCATGAATTAATAAGTGCCAAGATAGTATCACTAAGGCGTTCGATAGCTAGGCGAGCAAAAATTACATGGATCGCTCAGACTGGTGAACCAGATCAGTGTCACATAGGCGTTCATAACAAGATTACCAGTCTAAGGATTTAACATACCCAACTCACTGACTAGATGTTTAAAGGTTTTGACATCTAAAGGTTTTGTAAAAACGTCAGCGAGTTGCTTATCAGTGGGAATAAAGTGCAATTCAATATCTCCTTTCAGAATATGATCACGAATGAAATGATACCTGAGATCGATGTGCTTGGTTTTCGAGTGCATTACAGGATTGTGAGATATGGCAATGGCACTGGTGTTATCACAAAAGATTGGGGTCTTTGTGTAAGTAACACCATAATCAGTCAGCTGGTTCTTCATCCATAGAATCTGAGCACAACAACTCGCTGCAGAGATGTACTCAGCTTCTGCAGTGGATAGTGATACTGCAGTCTGCTTCTTACTAGTCCAGCTTACTAATTTGCCACCAAGGAAATGACACCCACCAGTGGTACTTTTCCTGTCTATCTTGCAACCTGCATGATCAGAATCTGAATAACCCATTAGATCTAGACTGGAGCCTTTGGGATACCAAAGACCCAATCTGGGGACACCCTTAAGGTATCTGAAGATCCTTTTAACAGCATTTGCATGTGCTTCTCTGGGATCAGACTGAAATCTAGCACAAAGGCATGTTGCAAACATTATGTCTGGTCTACTTGCAGTTAAATACATTTTTCTGAGCAAAAGGTTCCCCCTCAGAAAGAAGGTTTATTTTATAGTTTGAAAAATGTTTAACATTCCCCCTGAAGTGATGATCCATGAATTAATAAGTGCCAAGATAGTATCACTAAGGCGTTCGATAGCTAGGCGAGCAAAAATTACATGGATCGCTCAGACTGGTGAACCAGATCAGTGTCACATAGGCGTTCATAACAAGATTACCAGTCTAAGGATTTAACATACCCAACTCACTGACTAGATGTTTAAAGGTTTTGACATCTAAAGGTTTTGTAAAAACGTCAGCGAGTTGCTTATCAGTGGGAATAAAGTGCAATTCAATATCTCCTTTCAGAATATGATCACGAATGAAATGATACCTGAGATCGATGTGCTTGGTTTTCGAGTGCATTACAGGATTGTGAGATATGGCAATGGCACTGGTGTTATCACAAAAGATTGGGGTCTTTGTGTAAGTAACACCATAATCAGTCAGCTGGTTCTTCATCCATAGAATCTGAGCACAACAACTCGCTGCAGAGATGTACTCAGCTTCTGCAGTGGATAGTGATACTGCAGTCTGCTTCTTACTAGTCCAGCTTACTAATTTGCCACCAAGGAAATGACACCCACCAGTGGTACTTTTCCTGTCTATCTTGCAACCTGCATGATCAGAATCTGAATAACCCATTAGATCTAGACTGGAGCCTTTGGGATACCAAAGACCCAATCTGGGGACACCCTTAAGGTATCTGAAGATCCTTTTAACAGCATTTGCATGTGCTTCTCTGGGATCAGACTGAAATCTAGCACAAAGGCATGTTGCAAACATTATGTCTGGTCTACTTGCAGTTAAATACATTTTTCTGAGCAAAAGGTTCCCCCTCAGAAAGAAGGTTTATTTTATAGTTTGAAAAATGTTTAACATTCCCCCTGAAGTGATGATCCATGAATTAATAAGTGCCAAGATAGTATCACTAAGGCGTTCGATAGCTAGGCGAGCAAAAATTACATGGATCGCTCAGACTGGTGAACCAGATCAGTGTCACATAGGCGTTCATAACAAGATTACCAGTCTAAGGATTTAACATACCCAACTCACTGACTAGATGTTTAAAGGTTTTGACATCTAAAGGTTTTGTAAAAACGTCAGCGAGTTGCTTATCAGTGGGAATAAAGTGCAATTCAATATCTCCTTTCAGAATATGATCACGAATGAAATGATACCTGAGATCGATGTGCTTGGTTTTCGAGTGCATTACAGGATTGTGAGATATGGCAATGGCACTGGTGTTATCACAAAAGATTGGGGTCTTTGTGTAAGTAACACCATAATCAGTCAGCTGGTTCTTCATCCATAGAATCTGAGCACAACAACTCGCTGCAGAGATGTACTCAGCTTCTGCAGTGGATAGTGATACTGCAGTCTGCTTCTTACTAGTCCAGCTTACTAATTTGCCACCAAGGAAATGACACCCACCAGTGGTACTTTTCCTGTCTATCTTGCAACCTGCATGATCAGAATCTGAATAACCCATTAGATCTAGACTGGAGCCTTTGGGATACCAAAGACCCAATCTGGGGACACCCTTAAGGTATCTGAAGATCCTTTTAACAGCATTTGCATGTGCTTCTCTGGGATCAGACTGAAATCTAGCACAAAGGCATGTTGCAAACATTATGTCTGGTCTACTTGCAGTTAAATACATCAGTGAACCAACCATACCACGATATTTTGTATGGTCCACTGGTTTTCCATGTGGATCAGAATCCAAAGTTAATGGAGCAGAAATTGGAGTATCTTTTGATGAGACTGAATCAAATTGATATTTCTTTAGTAAATCTCTGACATATTTTTCTTGGTTAATGAAAATACCATCTTCATTTTGTTTTACTTGAAGTCCTAGAAAATATGTCAGTTCTCCCATCATACTCATTTCATACTCAGAAGACATGATTTTTGAAAAGTTTTTACACATCTTCTCATTAGTAGAACCAAACACAATATCATCAACATAAATTTGTACTAAAAGGATATCACTTTTATCATGCAATATGAACAAAGTTTTATCAATTGCACCTCGTTTAAAACCATTTTTAAGAAGATGTTTAGTAAGTGTATCATACCAGGCTCTGGGTGCTTGTCTCAGACCATATAAGGCTTTGTTCAGTCTGTACACCCAATGTGGTCTTTCTTCATTGATGAACCCTGGTGGTTGATGCACATACACAACTTCTTCTAGATCGCCATTCAGAAATGCACTTTTGACATCCATTTGATAGACTTTAAATTGATGATGAGCTGCAAAAGCTAAGAAAATTCTAATAGCTTCAAGTCTAGCAACTGGTGCAAAAGTTTCATCAAAATCGATTCCCTCTTCTTGTGCATATCCCTTTGCAACAAGTCTTGCTTTGTTTCTAATGACGTGACCATCTTCGTCCATCTTGTTTCTGAAGACCCATCTTGTCCCAATTGGTTCCTTCTTCAGGTTACTGGGACAAGGAACGAGTTCCCATACATCGTTTCTTCTGAACTGGTTGAGCTCATCTTGCATGGCTTCAACCCAGCTTGGGTCATTCATAGCCTCGTCAATCTTCTTGGGTTCTATTAGAGATAAGAAGCTGACGTATAAGCATTGATCGCTTGTGGCTCTTCTGGTCTGAACCCCTCTACTGGACTCTCCAAGAATTTGCTCGATTGGATGTGCTTTTGTCCATTTAGAGTATTGACCAGGGTGAGAAATGATATCAGTGCAAGAACTTCTCTGAGTAACTTCAGGAGGAGCTTCAGAGAATACATCTTCAGCTTCTTCTTCTTCCTGCATATCATGACTTGCATCATGAAATTCTTCAGATTGAGGTTGCTCAGTGGAGTCTGATATCATTGGAGTAGCAGCATATACATCTGATCCAATGGTTAGTTCAGAAGGTAGTTTGAAACTAACTGGAGGATAAAAAGGAATGTTGCTTGACTTGTTTAATTCTGGTTCTGAACGGAGATGTTCAGAAACATGTTCAGGTGACTGATCAGATTCTGCAGTGGGATCAGAGTCACCAAAACTGATTGGACTTTCTGAGGGTGGTACAGGAATGGAATCTTTAAAGATTGCAGAATTGGATTCATCAAAGGTAACATGAATTGACTCATCAACCTTTTCAAGTCTCTTGTTAAAGACTCTAAAGGCTTTGCGAATTGATGAATATCCTAGGAAGTACCCTTCATCAGCTTTAGCATCGAATTTTCCAAGCTGATTAGAGTTATTCAGAATGTATACTGGACACCCAAATACATGGAAGTATCCAATATTAGGCTTTCTGTTTCTGAGTACTTCATAGGAGGTCTTCTTATGTCTCTTGACATAGATAGATCTGTTCTGAGTGTAGCAAGCAGTTGCAACAGCTTCAGCCCAGAAATTCTTGGGAAGACCAGATTCATTTAGCATACTTCTAGCAGCTTCAATCAGCGTACGATTCTTTCTTTCTACAACACCATTCTGCTCTGGTGTGTGTGCTGAGGAGAAGTTCTGAGATATGCCAGTTTCAGTGCAGAAGGACTCCAGAATGGCATTTCTGAATTCAGTGCCATTGTCACTTCTGAGCTGACAAACTTTTCGCTTGTACTTGAGCTCAATTTGTTTGATGAGACTGAATCAAATTGATATTTCTTTAGTAAATCTCTGACATATTTTTCTTGGTTAATGAAAATACCATCTTCATTTTGTTTTACTTGAAGTCCTAGAAAATATGTCAGTTCTCCCATCATACTCATTTCATACTCAGAAGACATGATTTTTGAAAAGTTTTTACACATCTTCTCATTAGTAGAACCAAACACAATATCATCAACATAAATTTGTACTAAAAGGATATCACTTTTATCATGCAATATGAACAAAGTTTTATCAATTGCACCTCGTTTAAAACCATTTTTAAGAAGATGTTTAGTAAGTGTATCATACCAGGCTCTGGGTGCTTGTCTCAGACCATATAAGGCTTTGTTCAGTCTGTACACCCAATGTGGTCTTTCTTCATTGATGAACCCTGGTGGTTGATGCACATACACAACTTCTTCTAGATCGCCATTCAGAAATGCACTTTTGACATCCATTTGATAGACTTTAAATTGATGATGAGCTGCAAAAGCTAAGAAAATTCTAATAGCTTCAAGTCTAGCAACTGGTGCAAAAGTTTCATCAAAATCGATTCCCTCTTCTTGTGCATATCCCTTTGCAACAAGTCTTGCTTTGTTTCTAATGACGTGACCATCTTCGTCCATCTTGTTTCTGAAGACCCATCTTGTCCCAATTGGTTCCTTCTTCAGGTTACTGGGACAAGGAACGAGTTCCCATACATCGTTTCTTCTGAACTGGTTGAGCTCATCTTGCATGGCTTCAACCCAGCTTGGGTCATTCATAGCCTCGTCAATCTTCTTGGGTTCTATTAGAGATAAGAAGCTGACGTATAAGCATTGATCGCTTGTGGCTCTTCTGGTCTGAACCCCTCTACTGGACTCTCCAAGAATTTGCTCGATTGGATGTGCTTTTGTCCATTTAGAGTATTGACCAGGGTGAGAAATGATATCAGTGCAAGAACTTCTCTGAGTAACTTCAGGAGGAGCTTCAGAGAATACATCTTCAGCTTCTTCTTCTTCCTGCATATCATGACTTGCATCATGAAATTCTTCAGATTGAGGTTGCTCAGTGGAGTCTGATATCATTGGAGTAGCAGCATATACATCTGATCCAATGGTTAGTTCAGAAGGTAGTTTGAAACTAACTGGAGGATAAAAAGGAATGTTGCTTGACTTGTTTAATTCTGGTTCTGAACGGAGATGTTCAGAAACATGTTCAGGTGACTGATCAGATTCTGCAGTGGGATCAGAGTCACCAAAACTGATTGGACTTTCTGAGGGTGGTACAGGAATGGAATCTTTAAAGATTGCAGAATTGGATTCATCAAAGGTAACATGAATTGACTCATCAACCTTTTCAAGTCTCTTGTTAAAGACTCTAAAGGCTTTGCGAATTGATGAATATCCTAGGAAGTACCCTTCATCAGCTTTAGCATCGAATTTTCCAAGCTGATTAGAGTTATTCAGAATGTATACTGGACACCCAAATACATGGAAGTATCCAATATTAGGCTTTCTGTTTCTGAGTACTTCATAGGAGGTCTTCTTATGTCTCTTGACATAGATAGATCTGTTCTGAGTGTAGCAAGCAGTTGCAACAGCTTCAGCCCAGAAATTCTTGGGAAGACCAGATTCATTTAGCATACTTCTAGCAGCTTCAATCAGCGTACGATTCTTTCTTTCTACAACACCATTCTGCTCTGGTGTGTGTGCTGAGGAGAAGTTCTGAGATATGCCAGTTTCAGTGCAGAAGGACTCCAGAATGGCATTTCTGAATTCAGTGCCATTGTCACTTCTGAGCTGACAAACTTTTCGCTTGTACTTGAGCTCAATTTGTTTGATGAGAGCAATGATTTCAGCAGCAGCTTCACTTTTGGACTTGAGGAAAATCACCCAGCAATATCTTGAATATTCATCTACGATGACAAGGGTGTACTTCTTTCCTGCTCTGGTCTGAACGTTCACTGGTCCAAAAAGGTCCATGTGAAGCAAGTGAAGAGGTTCAGTTATACTAAAGCTTTGCTTTGTTTTGAATGAAGCTCTTTTCTGCTTACCCATTTCACAACCTGGACATGGCTTGTCTTTATTGAAAGACATAGAGGGTATCCCATCAACAAGTTGTTTTCTTGACAACTTATTAATGTTTTTGAAGTTCAGATGAGATAACCTCTTGTGCCACAACCAGTTTGTGTCTACATCAGCCTTTGTGTAGAAACATTGTTCAGAGATAGATGGATTCATATCAATGACATAAATGTTTCCCTTCCTTGGTGCAACCAGAACTACCTTTCCATCTCTGTTGAATATGGTGCCTTGTGAAATATCAAATAAAACCTTGAAGCCATCATCACATAGTTGACTGACACTGATCAGGTTATATTTCAAACCATTCACATATGCAACACGTGTGAATTTGACTTGACCATTATTCACAACACCATATCCCTCAGTTTTTCCATTTCCATCATTTCCAAAAACGATTGAGGGCCCCTCTTGCACCCTATATTCCTCCAGCAGGGTTTGATAACCAGTCATGGTTCGGCCAGCAGCACTGTCCAGAAACCATATGTTCTTCTTTCGGTCTCCCTGCACACAAACAAAGATTAGTTCTTTTTGGGAACCCATCTATGGATGGGTTCACTAGACTCTCCCTTAGCAGTCTCAGATTTCTTTGGTATATGAGGAACAGATGGGTCAAATGGGATTTCAGTCATTATCTCAGTTGACACAAAAGTTGTTGGTTTGATGGAGTGCTCAACCTTTTTCTTCTCAGATTTTTGCTTGATTTGCTTAGAAAAAGGTTTTGCATTTTGTTTAGGTTGAAGAGGAGTGGTTTCAACATTTTTTAAACGTGCATTACAACTCTGCACTTGTCTAGCCAATAGTTGAAATTGACTTTCTAACCTTAACAAAATAGATTCATCATTAGACACCTGAGCCTTACCAGAATCTGAGGTAGAAGGCTCAGTGGGGGAGAAAGTTTTCTTCTTCTTCCTGCATATCATGACTTGCATCATGAAATTCTTCAGATTGAGGTTGCTCAGTGGAGTCTGATATCATTGGAGTAGCAGCATATACATCTGATCCAATGGTTAGTTCAGAAGGTAGTTTGAAACTAACTGGAGGATAAAAAGGAATGTTGCTTGACTTGTTTAATTCTGGTTCTGAACGGAGATGTTCAGAAACATGTTCAGGTGACTGATCAGATTCTGCAGTGGGATCAGAGTCACCAAAACTGATTGGACTTTCTGAGGGTGGTACAGGAATGGAATCTTTAAAGATTGCAGAATTGGATTCATCAAAGGTAACATGAATTGACTCATCAACCTTTTCAAGTCTCTTGTTAAAGACTCTAAAGGCTTTGCGAATTGATGAATATCCTAGGAAGTACCCTTCATCAGCTTTAGCATCGAATTTTCCAAGCTGATTAGAGTTATTCAGAATGTATACTGGACACCCAAATACATGGAAGTATCCAATATTAGGCTTTCTGTTTCTGAGTACTTCATAGGAGGTCTTCTTATGTCTCTTGACATAGATAGATCTGTTCTGAGTGTAGCAAGCAGTTGCAACAGCTTCAGCCCAGAAATTCTTGGGAAGACCAGATTCATTTAGCATACTTCTAGCAGCTTCAATCAGCGTACGATTCTTTCTTTCTACAACACCATTCTGCTCTGGTGTGTGTGCTGAGGAGAAGTTCTGAGATATGCCAGTTTCAGTGCAGAAGGACTCCAGAATGGCATTTCTGAATTCAGTGCCATTGTCACTTCTGAGCTGACAAACTTTTCGCTTGTACTTGAGCTCAATTTGTTTGATGAGAGCAATGATTTCAGCAGCAGCTTCACTTTTGGACTTGAGGAAAATCACCCAGCAATATCTTGAATATTCATCTACGATGACAAGGGTGTACTTCTTTCCTGCTCTGGTCTGAACGTTCACTGGTCCAAAAAGGTCCATGTGAAGCAAGTGAAGAGGTTCAGTTATACTAAAGCTTTGCTTTGTTTTGAATGAAGCTCTTTTCTGCTTACCCATTTCACAACCTGGACATGGCTTGTCTTTATTGAAAGACATAGAGGGTATCCCATCAACAAGTTGTTTTCTTGACAACTTATTAATGTTTTTGAAGTTCAGATGAGATAACCTCTTGTGCCACAACCAGTTTGTGTCTACATCAGCCTTTGTGTAGAAACATTGTTCAGAGATAGATGGATTCATATCAATGACATAAATGTTTCCCTTCCTTGGTGCAACCAGAACTACCTTTCCATCTCTGTTGAATATGGTGCCTTGTGAAATATCAAATAAAACCTTGAAGCCATCATCACATAGTTGACTGACACTGATCAGGTTATATTTCAAACCATTCACATATGCAACACGTGTGAATTTGACTTGACCATTATTCACAACACCATATCCCTCAGTTTTTCCATTTCCATCATTTCCAAAAACGATTGAGGGCCCCTCTTGCACCCTATATTCCTCCAGCAGGGTTTGATAACCAGTCATGGTTCGGCCAGCAGCACTGTCCAGAAACCATATGTTCTTCTTTCGGTCTCCCTGCACACAAACAAAGATTAGTTCTTTTTGGGAACCCATCTATGGATGGGTTCACTAGACTCTCCCTTAGCAGTCTCAGATTTCTTTGGTATATGAGGAACAGATGGGTCAAATGGGATTTCAGTCATTATCTCAGTTGACACAAAAGTTGTTGGTTTGATGGAGTGCTCAACCTTTTTCTTCTCAGATTTTTGCTTGATTTGCTTAGAAAAAGGTTTTGCATTTTGTTTAGGTTGAAGAGGAGTGGTTTCAACATTTTTTAAACGTGCATTACAACTCTGCACTTGTCTAGCCAATAGTTGAAATTGACTTTCTAACCTTAACAAAATAGATTCATCATTAGACACCTGAGCCTTACCAGAATCTGAGGTAGAAGGCTCAGTGGGGGAGAAAGTTTTCTTCTTCTTTAGTCCTTTTGGAACCTTAGATGAAGTCTGAGGAGATGGCTTTTTGGTTTTAGCCTTCTTTTCTGAACCAGTTGTCTGAGCTGTTTCAGAATTTCCCTCAGATTGTTCCTTGACCTTATTAGTCACAATTTTTTGTTTGCCAACTTTAGGAAAAGTAATTTCCGGTTTCATTTCTTTTGGAAGTGCATCTAAATCAGTGATTATAGATGCCATGTGAAGCAGTGAAGAGGTTCAGTTATACTAAAGCTTTGCTTTGTTTTGAATGAAGCTCTTTTCTGCTTACCCATTTCACAACCTGGACATGGCTTGTCTTTATTGAAAGACATAGAGGGTATCCCATCAACAAGTTGTTTTCTTGACAACTTATTAATGTTTTTGAAGTTCAGATGAGATAACCTCTTGTGCCACAACCAGTTTGTGTCTACATCAGCCTTTGTGTAGAAACATTGTTCAGAGATAGATGGATTCATATCAATGACATAAATGTTTCCCTTCCTTGGTGCAACCAGAACTACCTTTCCATCTCTGTTGAATATGGTGCCTTGTGAAATATCAAATAAAACCTTGAAGCCATCATCACATAGTTGACTGACACTGATCAGGTTATATTTCAAACCATTCACATATGCAACACGTGTGAATTTGACTTGACCATTATTCACAACACCATATCCCTCAGTTTTTCCATTTCCATCATTTCCAAAAACGATTGAGGGCCCCTCTTGCACCCTATATTCCTCCAGCAGGGTTTGATAACCAGTCATGGTTCGGCCAGCAGCACTGTCCAGAAACCATATGTTCTTCTTTCGGTCTCCCTGCACACAAACAAAGATTAGTTCTTTTTGGGAACCCATCTATGGATGGGTTCACTAGACTCTCCCTTAGCAGTCTCAGATTTCTTTGGTATATGAGGAACAGATGGGTCAAATGGGATTTCAGTCATTATCTCAGTTGACACAAAAGTTGTTGGTTTGATGGAGTGCTCAACCTTTTTCTTCTCAGATTTTTGCTTGATTTGCTTAGAAAAAGGTTTTGCATTTTGTTTAGGTTGAAGAGGAGTGGTTTCAACATTTTTTAAACGTGCATTACAACTCTGCACTTGTCTAGCCAATAGTTGAAATTGACTTTCTAACCTTAACAAAATAGATTCATCATTAGACACCTGAGCCTTACCAGAATCTGAGGTAGAAGGCTCAGTGGGGGAGAAAGTTTTCTTCTTCTTTAGTCCTTTTGGAACCTTAGATGAAGTCTGAGGAGATGGCTTTTTGGTTTTAGCCTTCTTTTCTGAACCAGTTGTCTGAGCTGTTTCAGAATTTCCCTCAGATTGTTCCTTGACCTTATTAGTCACAATTTTTTGTTTGCCAACTTTAGGAAAAGTAATTTCCGGTTTCATTTCTTTTGGAAGTGCATCTAAATCAGTGATTATAGATGCCATGTGAAGATCACCAGATTCATATGCTGTTTTTTGATTTGCAAAAGTGTTTTTAATTGCAGCATCTGGTTTTGGTGCACTCATCCAAGATTTGATTATTTTTTGTTCTTTTTCAAGGATGGTTTTTAGTTCTTCTTTTTCCAACTCTAAAGTGGCAACCATTGATTGATAACTTTTTAGGGCCAGATGAACATCTTTCAGTTCCTTTAATCTGGCCTGACTGGCGTTCAGTTCAGAAGTATTATTTTCAAACATTTTTAGGCTTTCTGAACGCACTGTCTCAACAAAAGAGATGTCAGCCTCTAAAAGAACCAAAAGGTCCAGTTTGTGTTCCTCATCTTCTTCATAGCCAAAATTACTGACCTTTTTCATCACTATATCCACCCAGCGGCCAGATTCAACATCAGTTTTGACCAAATGACCTTGGTCTTCTTGTGCCATGAAACACATATCCCTAACTTCCTCCTCATCATCAGATGATTCATCGGAGTCTTCCCACTTTTCAGTCTTGGCAATCATGCAACTGTTGCTCGAGTTGTCTTGTGCCAAAAGAGCCATATGAGCCTTCAACTTCTTGTATTTGGCCTTATAGCTGTCATCAGACTTCTGAAAAATAGAATGGTTAGGAGCAGATTGTGATGATGAAGGTTGACTAGATCTGCATTCCTTCATGAAATGTCCTTTCTTGCCGCATTTAAAGCATTCAAGATTGGACTTATCAATAGAAGCGCTGGAAGCAAAGGGTTTGCCAGATCGATTTGATTTGGCCTTAAAACGATTGAACGTTTTAGCCAGCATGGCAACCAGATCATCATTGTCATCCTCATCACAATCATGAGTGACATTAGCAGAGACACCAGTTTTTAACATTTGAGAAACCATCTTCTTCATTGAGTCAAAAATATCACTCTCAGAAGATAGTAGAGCAGTGCTTTGTGGTTCAGAATACTGAACCGTACCAGAACTTGTCGAAACATGGTTCTTGGCATCCTGCTCAGCCAAAGCTCTTTCAGCTTTGTTCTCTTCAGTATACCTAAATGCTCCATAAAGGGAAGCAAGAGTATGACTGTGTAATGTTTTGCCTTGTCTCAAGACCAAGATTAGATTTTCCCATTTTGAAGGTAAAATGTCACAAAATTTTTCTAACAAAATTTCTTTGTCTTTAGTTACTCCCAGGGCTTTCAGTTGGTTTACCAGATTTGTGAATCTGATATAAGTTTGGGTTAAGGACTCCCCAGGAATAGCAAAGAAAGACTCATATCTTTTGTTTAAGGCAACTTTTCTTGTGACAATTGTCTCATTAGTGCCTTCAAACTGTGTCAGTAGTTCCGCCCACATTAATTTAGAATTTTCGAGTAAAACAAGAGTGGGCATAAGGGTTTCTGGAACTGCGTATAAAATCATATTTTGTAACTTGGTATCCAAGTCAACAAGTCTATGATCTTCCTCTGACCAATGATCCTTCTCCTTAGGTGACTGCCTAGGAGTCCCATCGGCATTTCTGACGACAGTTGACGCATTCATAGGGACAAAGGGTCCATCTTTTAAAATGTCTGGTAAATGTCTCTCAACACCAGCAATATACTTAAGTAAGCACGCTTTCCACGTTTGAAAGTTTTCACTGTTCCCATCAAACTTGGGAACAGGATTAGTTGGAAAGTGTACGTGAACATTGTGTGAGGGTATATTGTTGTTGATGATAGGGGGTGGGGTAGCATTATTAGGGTCAGGTCGTTCTTGTTCAAATTCAGCCATCTATGCAGATCAAAAGGTTAATGAATTTATCAAATTCAACCTTGAGGCTCTGATACCAATTGTGAGTCCCGAACTATGTATAGATGAATAATAAACCCGACTGGCAAGTACAACTGATCTTGAATGGACAAGTTCAGTTTACGATCCAGATGTGGATAACAAGAAACAATTGACAATATAAATTAATGCAAGAACAAATGGCAGAAACTATATAAAGATATATATAAATATAATCAAGTAAATAGCATTGAGATACGTTGTTTTCTAATGTATTTGATTTATTGATGTATAAACAAATACAAGGATTGTTGCGGAACAAAGATAAACACCCAAGTGTAAATATCTAAACAATCCCGAAATACAAGTGATCAAGATGACTTGGAAATACTCGTAAGTTTACTTAGAGTATATCTCACAAGTTGCAATGCAATAGTTTCAAGCATTTTGCAAGTTATGAGAAGACTTAGTATTTATAGACAAAGTCTATGATGACATGGACAATGTCGTACAAATGTGGTTGTGAGCATTTAAGGAATTAGGTCATAATTCCTTATATGCTGCACTAGGAAGAGTATATAAGTCACTTGATGTGACTTATAGTACTACGTTCCATACCTATACATTGTACCTTTTATTAATAGATAAATCTATCAACTTGGTAAATGTGTAAGGATAAAGTCTTCCTCGTAATCAGTGTAAAGTGTTGTAAATACTTTAACACTGAGATGCTTCAGTCTTCGATCTGGTAGAATCACTCTGATTGCTCGCTTCTGAGGTGATTCTCTTCTTCATACTTCAGTCTTTGACTTCAGAATGAATGCTTCAGATTTGTCTCGATCTGAACTGAAGTGAAGCTTCAGTGAAGGAATTCTGAGGCATCTCAGAATTCTGATAAAACGTCTTCACTAAACTTCAAGATATTTATTTCGAGCCTTATATTATTTTACATAATCGGGACGTAGTTGATCAGGTTAGGTCTAATTATAGACAAATAATATAACTCCTGAAATAAGTATCCTAAACCTAAATAGACTTAGATTCCCTTTTGAAACGAAATGGCTATAGATTGAGTTTTTCCAGCGGAAAAACTCGGTATTAACTATAACCTGTGTCTCTGATACCAATTTTTGTCACACCCCGTTGTAGCGGAAATACAGGGTTAACAAAGAATTGCATACTAATCAGAAGGTTAATAGAGATTACATCCATTTATGCCAATACAAGTCAAAACAAGTACAATCGTTCAAAGTGTGGGCCCCAAAATACGGATACAAGTCATCCTCATTTGGAACTGGGCCCACAGAATACAAGTTCAATAAATTGGACAGTCAAATACAATTAAAGCCAAAAGCATGATAGTCCTCAATGTCTGATGCTAATTGTACGTCCAAAGTCAAAAGATTGGCCCTATAATGCCAAAGACGATTCCAAGACTTACTGATGGTAACCTGAAAAGCATGAAATTTGAGAGGATCAACTATCGAAATAGTTGGTGAGTTTACAGTGTGTTTGACTAAAAGATCAATCGTCGTTTGTTGTAGTTATTTAAGACAGGACTGCCGAGATCGATATCCGGCAATGAGACTAAACCACTTAGGCTTCTACTTCCAACATACTTTCAACGCTTATATATAGGGTGTACCATTGGCGTACCCACCACGCCTACGGTATGTTGACAATAGTTTTGTCGCCATTGTGATAACACCATTACACGTAATTATAAGACATGACTGTACAGACCGAAGTCTGACAAAGATAATATATGACTGTACAGACCGAAGTCCGACAAAGATATTAAGACTGTACAGACCGAAGTCTGACAAAGATAATATATGACTGTACAGACCGAAGTCTGACAAAGATAATATATGACTGTACAGACCGAAGTCTGACAAAGATAATATGCCTCGTACAGGATTTCCCGTCTACAGTGGGGTACGGACCAGAACCAAGACTGTCAGGTACGAAAGCTGACAAGACTACCATTAAAATCTCATAATGGTAAAACTACATAAGGGGGATCATTTTAGTTTGTCAAACACAAAGAACAATTTAGTCAGCCGCCAACATGGCAAGTCAAAGTCATTTAGTTCAATATTCCGTAAGACATGTATACACACTTTCAGACAGCCGTCAACATGGCAAGACATAAGAAAAATGATTTCATTTACCAAATCTCATGGCATAGACAAAGACAAAGACAAATCATTTATAAAGTAGTCGTGTATACAGTACATGCTTTTCAGGCCCAAAGTAAAGGAAAAAGGGCGCCATAAACTCACCTTAGCGATAACAGAGCTAAAAGTATGAGTAGTCCGAGAATATGAGCAGTCTAGTCTCCACGTCTATCCAAAACCTAGGATAAGAGTACCAATGGTGAGGATCAAATCTCATGACGACAAGTATCCTACGTACCACTACTTAGCTATCAACCCTAGAATGCCTTAACCGAGAATGTGTTACAAACCTTCATTTTATTTGACTCAAAATATTAATGTCATTGACACTGTTATTAAAAGGTAGTCCAAAGTACCATTTCGTACAAACGAAGTTCAAGTGTCCAAGGTGTCAAAAACTGAAACGTCAAACAGTTCCAGAAATCGCGGCGCGACCTGGGGTCCTCGCGGCGCGACCCTGCTATGTTCCTCGCGGCGCGAGCAGGTCCTCGCGGCGCGAGAATACCTCGCGGCGCGAGCAGGATACCTCGCGGCGCGAGCAGGATACCTCGCGGCGCGAGCAGGATACCTCGCGGCGCGAGCAGGATACCTCGCGGCGCGAGCAGGATACCTCGCGGCGCGAGCAGATCTCGCGGCGCGACAGGCTCGCGGCGCGACCCTGCTACGTTCCTCGCGGCGCGACCTGGGTTCCTCGCGGCGCGACCCTGCTACGTTCCTCGCGGCGCGACCTGGAGGTTTCGCGGCGCGAGTCAGATCGAGTGCAGGTTCTGTTCGAAATTCGACACACCTCGCGGCGCGAGCAGGATACCTCGCGGCGCGAGTTCTACCTGACCGGGTGAAAAACCTGGTTTATGACCATTTTTAGCAAACTACCTCGCGGCGCGAGCAGGATACCTCGCGGCGCGAGCAGATACCTCGCGGCGCGACCAAGTTGGCTCGCGGCGCGACCTGGGAACCTCGCGGCGCGACCTGGGTTCCTCGCGGCGCGACCCTGCTACGTTCCTCGCGGCGCGACCTGGAGGTTTCGCGGCGCGAGTCAGATCGAGTGCAGGTTCTGTTCGAAATTCGACACACCTCGCGGCGCGAGCAGGATACCTCGCGGCGCGAGTTCTACCTGACCGGGTGAAAAACCTGGTTTATGACCAGCAGGATACCTCGCGGCGCGAGCAGGATACCTCGCGGCGCGAGCAGGATACCTCGCGGCGCGAGCAGGATACCTCGCGGCGCGAGCAGGATACCTCGCGGCGCGAGCAGGATACCTCGCGGCGCGAGCAGGATACCTCGCGGCGCGAGCAGGATACCTCGCGGCGCGAGCAGGATACCTCGCGGCGCGAGCAGGATACCTCGCGGCGCGAGCAGGATACCTCGCGGCGCGAGCAGATCTCGCGGCGCGACCAAGTTGGCTCGCGGCGCGACCTGGGCAGCTCCTCGCGGCGCGACCTGGGTTCCTCGCGGCGCGACCCTGCTACGTTCCTCGCGGCGCGACCTGGAGGTTTCGCGGCGCGAGTCAGATCGAGTGCAGGTTCTGTTCGAAATTCGACACACCTCGCGGCGCGAGCAGGATACCTCGCGGCGCGAGTTCCTCGCGGCGCGACCCTGCTACGTTCCTCGCGGCGCGACCTGGAGGTTTCGCGGCGCGAGTCAGATCGAGTGCAGGTTCTGTTCGAAATTCGACACACCTCGCGGCGCGAGCAGGATACCTCGCGGCGCGAGTTCTACCTGACCGGGTGAAGAACCTCGCGGCGCGACCTGGGTTCCTCGCGGCGCGACCCTGCTACGTTCCTCGCGGCGCGACCTGGAGGTTTCGCGGCGCGAGTCAGATCGAGTGCAGGTTCTGTTCGAAATTCGACACACCTCGCGGCGCGAGCAGGATACCTCGCGGCGCGAGTTCTACCTGACCGAGTGAAAAACTGGTTTATGACCATTTTTAGCAAACTATATCGACTCCAAATCGATTCCTTTCATTTCTAACAACTGTTATCATGTTCAAAAGACCTAGAAACATACCATTTCGCCAAATCATTTCGCCATTTTAATCATTTTGATTTCAAGACCAAATTTGTAAATCAAAACTTCATTTAACAACAATACCAAACTCATTTCATTTTCATGGCTATCTAATTCATTACTCAAAACTGAAATAAACCCTTAAATGAATTTAAATCAAATCAAAAGATTGAATAAAAAAGTTAACTTACCAAAATTTGTGTTCTTGAAGAATTTGATGAAGATGGTGAAGATTAAGATGATGATGATGCCAAAACCCTAAATTATTGTTGAAATATGATTACCCCTTGAATCCCCTTTGATTTTTCTCAACAGATTTCTCTTGGCTAAGAACTTGATTTTTGAGACAAGAGTGTTTTGTGTGTGTGTTTCTATGTGTGTGTCGACAGAACAAAGAGAAAAAGGGGGGGGAAAGCTGTTTGTTGTTTTATTTCCCACCACAAACAAAGGGGCCGGCCTATGTGGCTCCTTTTCAGTCATTTAAATACCCCAAATTTGGTAAAATGCTTACGATTAAATACCGTTTGACCAAAAGTTTAAAATGTAAAATAAAGGTATTTTCCCTCGTCTCATTTTAGTTAAGACAAGCCAATAAAGTTTAGTCAAAGTGAACTCTATTAATATCAAGTCTAGACAGTCTAATTATTTTGTACAAGACATAACCTTTAAATATTTATTTAAAGTTATTTTTAAGGACTCGGCATTCGTCTAGATAGCTAATAGTCTACGTCAACAAGATACGCCTACTTTGACTAAGTCAAAAGTCCAAAAGTCTAATAAGTTCCACGTCAAATGACCGTCTAATTGAGATTAGGACTAACCCGATGTAAATTAATTACGAGTTGTCACTCATCTGACCTTAGGTCAAATGATTCCAACACCCCATCCTTTTGGAGTTGAGCCATGCGTTTCTTGTTAATGTGTCCAAGACGACAATGCCACAAGCACGCTTTGTCTATACCATTAGACGAATCAATTTGAAATACACTATTGCCTAAATTGTCTACACATATCACAGTTTCATACACACCATCACAAGGTAAAGCTTCGAAATAGAAAATGCCATTCTTATAAGCAGAAATAGAACCATTCTCATCATTAAAAGAAAATCTAAAACCTTGTTTGAACAATGCATGAAAAGAGATAATGTTTCGTGTCATTTCTGACGAGTAGCGACAATTCAATAAATCTAAATTAACACCATTACTAAGCACTAGACTATAAACTCCAATCTTGGTGACAGGTGAAGATCGTCCTATTCCCCATGATCAAGTTCATTCTACCATGCTCCACATCCTCACTTTTTCTTAGTCCCTGCAAAACAGAGCAAATGTGGAAACCACATCCTGTATCAAGGACCCAAGAATTAGAAGATGATGGGTTAATAGATGAAATAGTGTATATACCTGCAGTAGATGGCTTCACTTTGCCATCCTTTAAATCTTGCAGATACTTTGGGTAGCTTCGTTTCCAATGTCCTTTGTCGTTGCAATAGAAGCAAGTGGCCTCTTTGGGATCAGAAACAGGGGTAACATCAGAACTGGTTTTTACATGAGACTTTCCCTTCCAGTTTTGCTTAGGAGGACCTTTCCTCTTCTTCCCCTTTCCTTGACCAATGGCTAGAACGGTAGTATTAGCAGGGGCGGGGACATCACTCTTTCCCTTCATCCCTGTTTCAGCTGTTCTCAGGAGGTTGTGCAATTGAGACAATGTGGTCTCATTGTTGTTCAAATGATAGGTCAAGATGAACTGGTCATAACAACTTGGTAAGGAGTTCAAGACTATGTCAATGGCCAACTCCTCATCAATATGCACATTTAGCCTCACAAGTCGATCCATGTATCTTTGCATTCTTTGCACGTGGCCGCTGACAGACTCTCCGTCCTTCATCTTGCTTGATATGAGAGACTTTACTATCTCGTACTTTTCTTGACGAGCTCGCTTATGATACTTTTCTATAAGGTCCTTGTTCATCTCGTACGGCCAGTAATCCTCATAGAATTTTTGCAGTTCAGAAGTCATGGTAGCAACCATGATGCAAGCAACTTTTGTTGCATCAGCATAATGTTTCTTATATGCGGCTAATTCTTCAGGGGTGGCTTTCTCTTCGTCAATTTCTCCAAGTTCCTTGTCAAGGACATACTCCTTGTCCTCGAAACGAAGAGCCATTTTGATGTTACGCATCCAGTCATTGTAGTTGGTGCCATCTAATGTCACCTTTGAGCAGATGTTCAACAAAGAAAAGTTGTGGTTGGAGGAGGAGGAACCAGAAGCATCGTTAGGAGTAGACATTTCTAAAAGAAAGGTAGTTTGAGTTAGATAAAAACTAACCTTAATATAACAACTCAAAATTGAAATATCGAGGCTAGGTACCAACTATGAAATTCACAACTTAGAAAAGGGATGCCGTAATCTAATTGAAAATTTCATACACGTAGGTCTTTTGAGACTCATTGAAACTATTCAATGGCATGTTTAATCTCAGATTATGCTCTTCCATTTGTGACTGGGATACCGAGGATCACAAACAAGATGTGAATAACCATGCAAATGTACTTGGTAACCTCAATGTCATTTATCATCTCAATTGATGTGCTGGTAAACCACACACGCTCCATCAACAATGACAATTTATGAGATACCCATTACAACTCTTTATTAGTCCCTATTAGTGTGATGGTTAACCACACACGCTCCACTAATGACTTATAAAGTGTAATGTGCAATTTCATGGGTTAGCATACAATTTCACATTTTTCCTAAAGTAACTAAGATTGGGATTTAAATAAAAGGTTTAGTTACTTTTATTATCATTATACTTTTAATGAGAATTAATATAGTCCTATCAAACCCGTTCGGCTAACGACCCTCCACTAATCAAGGAAGCGGTGGGTGAGAGTGGACACCCATTCAACTACCATTTTATAGGCAGTTTTCTTATACCCCCCTTATAGACTAGCTTCGTGAATGAGGCCTACTATTGATTTGACTGACTTTATTCTTATACATATAGTAATAATTAAGCTTTTAATTTTACATATAGTATAAGGTGTATTTTAAAACTTTTCAAAATACGATGATTATTTAATCAATTCAACAATTATAGCAAATTCAATTGAAAACAAACCTGGCTCTGATACCACTGATGGGTTTTAGGCATTACAAACTAACTTAAACTTTTAAGGGAGCATGCAACCTAAAACAGGATCTATGTTTTCACTATTGAACCTATAACTATGAACATAATATAAAATTCTAATACTCTAGTAAATAATCAAAACTTACTAAAGAAAATAAATAAATAAATAAATAACATACCTTTTAGTTGTTATAGTAAACAACTAAAATTATCCCTCTGGATCTCTTGGAAGCAAGCACCACAAATGTCGTGCCTCTAATGGAATCACACCCGGCGACTCCAAAAAAAATAACTAAGTGTGGATGAACTATAGAAGAGTTCTTCCAAGAGGAGAAAGAAGGAGGCGAATACTCAAGCCAAGTATTGTGTAAAAAGAATGAATCCCTAAGGCCCTATATATAGCCTTGGATAGCCTCCATACTTTTCCTATCCCACCGATGTGGGACAAACTTCCCAAGGGAAATTTTATTCTCCTTTATCACTTCTATTCATTTTGAGTCTCGAGGGCAACCCAAAAGGACTGTGCTTCTATCAATTATAGTTATGGCATATAATGCCGATAAAATACCTCCATCCTAATCCCCACATGATCTGGGAACCCCGAAGGATCGAACCCGCGTATTTAAACTTCATATATGGGTTTAGGCTTCATTGGTAACGGGTACATTAAAGAATTATTTTTTGTGCCCAGTGCGTGTTTACATTACCACTAGGCTAATTCCTTGTTGGTCAGTAATTTATATCTAAGATCATACTTGTGTGTGTTTTGTTGTAGAAATATGGAATTGGTTCATGGGGCACAAAAAGCATCCTAAGTTGCATTATGCCAGAGAATGTAATAAATACATCCAATACAAGATGGGGTGATGATTCGTATCTTGGATAGAATATGCTCAGGTAATTGGAAGGCAAAGGTAATTGGAAGGAGAGGAATTTAAGCAGGCTTCTCTATTAAAGGCACCATAACGAAGAGTTTGTCGTCTACCCATCTTGATTAGAACTCAAACGTTTAAAACTTTGCAACTGTTGTTTTCATATATACTGGGCAAACTCATTTGACCTTCACTTTTGAGCCAACTGTTTTATATCACTTGGGTGACCCATTAAAAATTTGGCCTCGCTGCTTTCTGGTGCATTCACATTCTAATAATCATTTTTTAACAAAAATGTAACATCACCAATAGGCTCAACTAAATATAATATATGCAGATCTTTCATTGATAAGCTTTCGAGAACTCCTTTTAAACCTTGATAATCAGGAATTTTTTATTTTCCTTATATTGCTTTGTTAAAATTTCATTACAAATTTAATTTTCGGAATTATGAAAAAGGCAATGTTGACAACTCGAAACTTAGAAAACTGCTTAAGGCAGTTACCATACCCAACCCTGCATAATGAAATTCCTGGTCAAATTGGTCTTTTCTCTTGGTTCGAAATTTTCTTAAATATCAACATTTTTCATTCTAATAATTATTTGAATTGTATCCGATCAATTCATTTGGGTGAACCACCAAATAGATTTGATCTACAAGTGAATCATATATTATATGATTGCATGGTTCACCAACACTTTGTTCGTTACTTTGTATTTGAATAGCGATTTATCTATAAATCAACTAGCCACGATAAGTAAAACCTTTTGAACATATATTAAAATACATAAATTATCTTACAAATTAATAGCTCTTATTTTACTAGCATGTTATTTTACCTTTTTAGTGTCATTTTATATTTTAAATTCCAGATCTAACTACGTCAAACAACAATATAAGTTTCAACTTCCATCACTAAAAGAAGTTGCAACTTTTTTGGTTTATAGTTTAGTCAAAACTCAAGTCATTGAAATATTATGGAAGGACCGAATATGAACTTTTGGGAAATATAAGGGAAGATATGTAGTACTCACACACTCACTACCATACTAGAGGTGGAAGAACACAGGGGTGGGAAGAGAAGATAATGAAGGCTGAAAGAAGAAATTGAATTGAAGTTTAATAAATATAAGTTGATTATTGTTGATAAATAGTATACATCCAGGTATAAACTCCTAATTTATTCTCTCTCTTTTTTTGATCTGTTTTAGCTTTTGATTGATTTAGGGTTTAATGTGAGAAATTGGGGGCAAAACTAAAATTATTAAAAACCTTATACATATGTCTTGTTTTAATAGTATAAATATAAAATGTAAGTGGTTCATCATAAGAAATTGAAGGTAATATAAATAAGTTGATTATTGTTGATAGCTGGATTAGCTGCCTACTATACATTCAGGTATAAACTCCTGCTTATTTTATTTTTTTTATCTATTTAGCTTTTTACTGAAATTAGCAAAAACCTTATACATATGTCTTGTTTTAATAGTATATATGAAAATGGAAGTGGTTCATCATTAGAAACCATCCCAAGTTTCAACAGAAGTTGGAGAAGATGTTATAAACTCCTCCTAATTTATTATTATATATATTGTTTATATCTATTTAGTTTTTGATTGATTTAGGGTTTAATGTGAGAAATTGAGGGGATTTTGATTAAAACTGAAATTAGCAAAAACCTTATACATATGTCTTCTTTTAATAGTATATAAAAATGGAAGTGGTTCATCATGAGACACCATCAGAAGTTTCACCACAAGTTGAAGGAGAAGATTTTATTAGCAGCATGCCAGAGGATGTGATCGCTGATATAATGAATCGTTTGCCGTTAAGAGACGCGGTGAGGACTAGTATTTTGTCAACAAGTTGGAGGTTTAAGTGGACTCTTCTCACCCAACTCATCATATTAATCAAGTTCTTTAATATGTTTGCTAGAAGAACAATTCACTTTGATAAAACTAATAGAAGAGGACTTCTTCATCAGCTTAAAGGTTCCATTACAAAGATTGTCCTCCATATAACTGATTATATGGAATTGGCTGCCGAGGATATTCATCATTTGTTTATGTTTCTTTCTAGAATACGAGGATTTAAGGAACTCACTATAACGTTGCTATAAAAACACTAGTTCAGTTGCCTTCCCATCTTTTCTCTTGTCTAGATCTGAAACATTTGAACCTTGAGAACTGTGTTTTGTCTCCTTTGCCTGATTTATGTGGTTTTCCCAAGTTATTGAGCTTAGAATTGTTTAATGTAAGAATTCAAGGCCACAGATATGGGGAATTAATTTCTCAATGCCCCTTACTTGAGTATGTGGAAATATTGAGTGGCGAAGTCGGAAGGGAAGTGAAATTGGTTGAGATTACAAAACTCGAAAATCTCAAGAAGTTACTTTTGTCATTGGCTTTGCTTGACAATATGAGCATGGTCAGACTTTCCACTGTCTTCCAGCATCTATCTCTTTTCCCAAAACTCCAGGAGCTTTATTTAAGTTTTATAAACGTCAAGGTAAGGCTAAAGTTGGGTCCTTGAACTTCACTTTTCTCAGTACTGTAACTAGGATTATTGAGTACTTTAACAAGTTAAAGTGGCTTTCTATGTACCTTTTGTAGTTCTTGCAAGAAGATGTTGCTCAAAGTCCGGTCTGCACCAACTTTCCATTCCTCAAGGATCTTACGTTATGCGACATAGATTTTAGTAGTCATTCCATGTTATCATGTGCTTTTGGGATGCTTTTTCGCTGCGCAAATTTGCAGACCCTTCATATCACTGTAAGTGAATAGTTATGCATGATACTGCTCCTCTTGAAAATCTCATACATGTGTACATGATACTTTTATCACGTAGGCTGCATACGAGAAATGCTGTCCACCCACCTGCCATAATTTCTCCAGAGTAACCCCAACACAATGGGCAGCTGCAGCTTCAATGTGAGTTAGAATATAAAAGGTTTGGAAAATGAAGTGTGTTTGATCAAGTATATGCTGGCTTATTCCCCCATGCTAAAGAGTCTTGTTATAAAATGCATCCCATCCATAGAGTGATGACAGTGAGAAGGATAAGCTTGCTAGCAGTTTGTTGTAGCTCCATCGAGCCTCCCCAATGGTGGAGATTATCTTCTAATTGTTTTCATGATCTAATTTTACATTTCCTGTTAGGTTGAATTTTGTGATTTTTGCACATGACGTGCCATTTCCAGCTACTTGTTTATCTTAGTAGAACTTCCGTTTTAATAATGGTGATGCTATGATGATAATTTTTGGATCTACCTTGTTTTATGAACTTCTGTTCTATCTATTATCTAAGATCGTAAGGAGTGGTTGTGGATGTTGCTTCTGAAACATATGCTGACAGCAAACGCAAAAAGGAGGAGGATGCAACTGAGTGACAGATTCAGAGGAAGTGTTTAAGAAGATTAAACAGGAACCAAACAACTATGATGATGGCACAGATGACGATGATGGGATTGTCCGTGGAACACAAACAAATGTATCGAGTGTGGGCTTAGAAATTGCCGCAGGAAATTGATGGAAGACTCTAAGAGAACAATTTTATGTGGTTTTAGCTATTGTGGTTTCTTTCGCGGTATAAACCAAGCATCTTGTGATGGCAGATTACTTGATTGTGTTTTTGATTGCTCATATAGTTCAAATGTAGACAATAAATGACCTGCTTCTGTTTGAGATTAGGTACTGGATTTATTACAGCTGCCCATATATATGTTTTAGACTATTGACTTGAGATAGTGATTTAATGCATCTTTAGAATCAATTATGATTGATATTATTTTTTTCCGAACATTCAGTCGGTATGCGACATCAGGGAAACTTCACCGTATAATGGTGAAGCCTTGCACGTACCCTAGACAACGAGATGTTGACCATGGGCCGTTACAAGTATTCGGAGGAAAAAACCCCAAGACTTGCCATCCTAAGGATCGAACTCAAGACCTTGGGTAAAACCTGAGATGCCTCTGACCAGTTGGACTAGTCATCATTGGCAGATTGATATACTATCAGCTTTAGAATTGAGATTAGTGATTGATGAAAGTATAAAATATAACTTGTAAGAACGAAACACAAGTGGCTGTTGAAATCGATAAATTTGGATTATTTACAATATAATTTTCTCGAACTTTGAAATAACTACATTACCCCTTTTACATCAATTATTTTTACATTAATAACCATACTGCTACGGCCGTCGCCGCCACCGCCTCCGTTACCACCGCTTCATCTTCATCGCACGGGTAATATTCTAGTTGTAATATGATTGTATGGTTCATGAACACTTCCTTCATTATTTTGTATTAAAAATGCAATTATTTGGAAAATAATTCGTACTGCATGACTTTACCTATCTTAGTACTGTCATGTTAAAAAAAGTTACAAATTAAACCTTTAAATTTGATAAACATACATAACCCTCCTGAATTTTACATAATCCCCTTTGAAATATACATGTTTTACCTAAGATAGATACTGCATGCTTTACTTAAGCCTTTCCCCATAATCAATTACAGCACAATAAGTCAACCATATCTAATACATAAATAATCTTAAAATATTTTAACTTTATTTTATTAGTATGTCATTTGTATTATCAAATTCGGTTCCAAAAACGTTGTCAAACATATCTATTTTAACTAGTTACAATTTGCAATTAAAAAAAAAAACAAAAACAAAAAACTTGCAAATTGCAAGTTAAGCCTACATAGTTCAGTCAAAAAGACATGGAAATATTGGAAGGACAGAATGTTATTTTTTTGGAAACCTAAGGGGTGTTTATAACAATCATGTACTGTGTTATACTCCATCCGTCCCATTTTAAGTGTCCTGTTTGACTTTCTGAGTCTTTTTTCTTCAACTTTGACCGTAAATATTTTTGTTTGTATTATATAACACTTAATGAAAGTTATATCATTGAAAAGTTCGTTTAAAACCCAATTTATTCATATATTTTATATGAAATGTTATACAATATAAACAAAAATATTTACGGTCAAAGTAGAAACAAAAAGACTGCGAATGTCAAAGGTGGACACTTAAAATGGGACGGAGGGAGTATATTAATCAAAAATGTCTGATGAGTGTGTGGAAGAACACAGGGACATAAGTTGGGAAAGAAGAAATTGAAGTTAACAGAAAAGTTGATTATTGCTGATAACTACTATACATTTCAGGTATAAACTCAATTTAATTTATTTATCAATTTTTTTACTTAATTTATCTATTTAGTTATTGATTGATTTAGGGTTTACTGTGAGAAATTTGGGATACTCGGGTATTCAGTCTCTCTCTCTCTTCTCTCTCTCTAGAGAGCCGTTGAGAGGTTTCTCCGGCTTCTCTTTGAGATCGAGAGTAGATCTGAGATCGAGATTTTTCCGGTTAAGTCTTCCACTCCGGTGGATCTAACCCTATTTTTTTCACCCCGGGCCGGAGGTCCCTTCCACCTCGGTGGATCTGGAAGCAGCCTCCCCACCTTTGTGTAGGGGTAAGGTCTGTCTACATCATACCTCCCTCATAGCCCGACTTATGTCGGGATTGAGTACCTTGTTGTTGTTGTTGTTGTGAGAAATTTGGGGCAAAACTGAAATTAGCAAAAACCTTATACATATGTCTTGTTATATATTTAGTATATATAAAAATGGAAGTGGTTCATCATGAGAAGCATCCAGAAGTTTCACCACAAGTTGAAGGAGAAGATTTTATTAGCAGCATGCCAGAGGTATTTGTCAGACGTTGGAGATTTAAGTGGACTCTTCTCACCCGACTCATATTTAATCTAAAGTTCTTTCGTATGTTAGCCGAAAGAAAAATTCACTTTGATAAAACTAATATAACTAGACTTCTCCTTCATCTTGAAGGCGCAGTTACAAAATTTTCCCTCTGTATAACCAATGCATGAAAGTAGATGAGAGATATTCATCATTGGGTTATGTTCCTATCTAGATTACGAGGATTTAAAGAACTCAGTATAATATATCACTTGGAAACACCGCTTAAGTTCCCTACCCATCTTTTTTCTTGTGTAGACTTGAAACATTTGAAGCTTGAATACTGTGTTTTGTCTCCTTCGCCTTATTTTCGTGGTTTTCCAAAGCTATAAGCTTAATTTTGGAATTTGTAAGTTTTCAAGACTACAGATGTGGGGAATTTATCGCTCAATGTCCCTTACTCGAGACTCTCAATATTTTCTATCTCCAACTTACCGGAGAAGTGAAATTGGCTGAGATTGCAAAACTCGAAAATGTGAAGGTCTTAAGTTTGTCATTGTGTTTGCTTGACAATATGACCATGGTCAGACTTTCCAGTGAATTGCAGCATCTGTCGTCTCTTCTTCCAAAGATTCAGGACCTTATTTATGTTTTAAAAAATGCAAGGTAAGGCTAAGTTGGGTGTTTGAACTTACTTTACACAATATTGCAACTTGAATTGCTGAATACTTTCACCAGTTGAAGTTCCTTTCTATGTACCTTTTGTAGTTCATGCCAGAAAATGTTTCTCAAAATCCGGTCTCCACCACCTTTCCCTTCCTCAAGAGTCTTACATTTGGGATGCTTTTTGGCTGTGCAAACTTGCAGACCCTTTATCAAAGTAAGTGAATAGTTATACATTATTTTGCTTCTCTTGAAAATCTTTCATACACGTGTACATGACTACTATTTTATAATGTAGGGTATATACACGAATGCTGTCCCCACCCGCCATATTTCTCCAGAGGTAGGCTGCAGCACAATGGGGCAACTGCAGCTTCGGAATGTGGATATATCATCAATAAAAGGTTTGAAAAATGAAATATGTTTGATCAAGTATATGCTGGCGTGTTCCCCTGATCTAAAGAGCATCGTTATCAACTGGTCCGAGAACAATGATGGCACTAGGAAGTATAAGTTTAAGTATAAGCTTGCTAGCAAGTTGTTGAAGCTCCATCGCGCCTCCCCAAAAGCAGAGATTATCTTCTAGTTTGTTGTGTAATCATGAACTAATTTTACATTTCCTGTTGTTTTGTATTGATTTTGTGACTTCTGCTTATGATGTTCCGTTTCCATCTACTTGTCTATTTTAGCAAAACTTCTCTTTTGAACTTTTGAAGTTTTGGTAATGGTGATGTTACGATGTTAGTTTTGGCAACAAGGAGAAATGATCAAATGAAGATGCGAGTATTAATTAGCATTTGACAACAAGGTAGCATGGTTGAGACTCCTCACATTTGATTTCAGGCAAAACGGTTATTGGCCGTTGCCATAGCCGACGAGAAGAGGGAGAGGGTTCTGGACCAAGTTCAAATCCACACTAGATTTTCAAAAGGAGACAACTTGATTTATTGGAATATTCTCCAAGAAAGTGATTCAGTTGGCAAGACTACCACCATCTTAAGAAAGCCACAAGCTGAGATTTATTTATGTGATGGAAGACTACAACAAATACTTGTATCAGTTTGACTCTCAATGCCAACTCATGGATATAAAGAACATAAATCCTTTATCTATACTTCTTTATAATAATTATCAACCCCCTATTTTAGAAATTGTTAGAAAATGGTTAGATGCAAAAGTACTAAATTACCCTCAATAAATACCCACTATGGAAAAAGTTTTTATAAATTACCAAATTTGCCCTTAATGAATTAATTTACACTTTAAACCCTTATTTTAATGTTTAATACTTTAAGCCCTTATCTTCTAAAATATTCCACTATCACCTTTACATCAACCTACACCACTTGACACCGCCACCACCAATAATACCGTCACCGACACCACTAGACCGTCGTCCCCACCACCGCCGCCGCATTGCGCAGGTACCATGCTAGTCATCATAAATAAGAACACTATCATCACAAATCATGATTTCTCGATCCAAAATTCTACTCCCTTTGCCCGTTTCAACCACTCTGCTCTAATCATTTTCGTTATTCTATAAATATGAAGCCTGGTCAAGTATTCTAAGGCTCGATTTCCGTCTTCACTTATGATCGTTCCACAACATCAGTCTTGGTGGCTTCAGATGCTGATTCTGAAGATGCAGCAGCTTCGCTTTCCTCAACGCGCCCCCATCTTCCTCCAGTAGCGACTGCCATCATCTCATTAATCTTACCATCCATCTCAGCCGGACTATCAGGCTAAACATACCGATAATAACTCGTAAGTCAACAAATAGATAATTATAAGTCGAGATTGCAAACTAGGTGGGTCGGGCAAGTTAGATAACGGAATGACAACATGGGTGAAGATGTACATTGGCCCCTTGCCAATAATAGCAGCTTTTTGGTCAGTACTCTCATTCTTAACTTTTCTTTTCATACAATTGCTCGTTTGTGACCACCATTCTGGTGTTCTTTGTACTGGTTTCTTGATCTCCTCCCTCTAGTTTTTGGGAGATTGTCTGTTAATCGATAAAAAAAAATAAAAATAAAATTAATGTTCTAAAAAATGAAAGAACAATTCAAACTAGAAAATGAGTTCTGACAAAAGAGAGCAGCCATAATACTAGGAAATGTGATATTAAATAGTTTGCTTATACCTTATAATAGCACGGTAGGTCTTAGTTGGGACAACGTCACAACGATGAATATAACGTTATTTTGAAATAACTAAATGTGTTGGGACAATGATGAATATAAACATTGTTTTGTACTATACAAATGCTCGCACGATGCGGCATGGTGGCGGCGGCAATGATGGCGGTGATTAAAAACGGCGATGAGTGGTGGTGGCGTTGGTAGCGGCGGTAACGTTGTGATTATTTATGTAAAAGTAATTGACATAAA
>CM067167.1:108263573-108307705 GCA_034093135.1 Erigeron breviscapus | reverse complement strand
GTGTCACGGGTTTGAATCTTACGCGTGTTTAGGAATTTGTACATCAAAAACACAAGTTTTCTTACCTTTCCACGCGTTTGGCAAACCACGTGTTTACAACCAGATTCAAAAATTTCCTAAGTTTTATTGTGCAGATTTATTATTGCTAAATTTTTGTTATTGCACTATTGTTTTTGCTTTACAGAAATGGCAGGAAATCCGAGAAATTTTTTCTCCACTCACAATCAGTTGATTGATTTGTCAAGAGATCGCAGAAATGTGGAGTTTAATGGATTGCTTCGGTATTTGGAACGATCACGTATTCATTTCGTGATCACTCACAATCCAGTCTTATATCAAGGTTATCTGCATCATTTTTGGAACAATGCGTCTGTAAGGGTGGTTCAAGCGCAGCGTGCACAAGGGGATAGAGCTGCTGTCCCTAGGAGTGTTAGGTTTCAGACCACTGTGGCTAATCAGACTTTTTCTTTCTCTGCTGCTGATTTGAGAGAGATATTACATTTGGGGACTGTTGAAGAAGAGAATGGTCCGATAGAGTTTGAAGAGACCTTGGTCAGAGGATGTTTTGGAAGGATGGGTCATGCTACACCTGGTGCTAAATGGCCGATTGCGAAGGCTGGTTTTTATGGCCAATGGAGGTTTTTGGCGCATGTTTTGATTGTGGCGATTAGTAATCGTCATGCAGGGTTCGACCAGTTAAATAAACAAGTTGGTTCGCAGATGGTGGCCTTGACATTGAATCGACCATATTCATTCTCGGGTTATTTCTTTGATATTTTGAAGACTCAAATTACTCAGACTGGGGCGCAGAGGTTTATGATGTTGCCAAGGATAACGATGGCAATCATTAATCACTTTGTACAGAATCTGCCAGTCTTGGAGGATATATATGACATTGTTTCTCCACCAACTCGGATTTGGTCTATGATGTTAAAGATTAAGGAGAATTATCCAAATCCTCAGAATGTGCCATTGTTTGGACATTTGATCAATCCAAACTATAGAGCTCCGGCTGTTGGATGGGAAGATGAAGATGCGGTCGAAGGAGGAGGAAATAATGATGCACCACCTCCACCACCACCACAACCTCAAGTTCAAGTTCCACGTGTGGCTCCACGTCAAAGACAACGACAACGACGGGTTCGTCCACGGGTTCAACCTCCACGCCACGTCAACGACAACGACAACGACGGGTTCGTCCACGGGTTCAACCACAGGCTCAGCCTGAAGTTAGGCAAGTACAAGCTGCTGATGAAGAGGTTCAGGCTGCTAATGAAGCGTTGGAAGATCTGTTAGATCAGGCAGCAGATGCTAATCCCGAAGTTGGTGAAGCTTTTGTACAGGCTGCATTGGATCCAGATGATGTTATTGCACAAGTGGATAATTTCCAATCGTTGGATAATCTGGAGTTGTTCGTAGAGTCTAATGCTGAACGAGATCAGGAGCTGGATCGCTTATTGGAGGATGTAGATGATCAACTGAATTATGTTAGGGCTGATGTTGATCGGGCAAGTGGTTCTTCTTCTGTTGAGAGAGGGTTGAAAGGGTTCGCACTGAAGTTGAGAGTGAACCAGAGGAAGAGGAGATACCCTTGATCAGACGAAGGAAAGTGCCTAGATCGGGAAAGGTTCTACCGGCTCATTTGGCTGCAGCATTTGAGACTTATAGACAACAAGAAGAGTCTGAGCAGAATGAGGTGACGGAAGGATCAGTTCCTGAGCGAGATGAGGCTTCAGTTGCTGTAACTCAATCTGAATCTGTTCAAGTATCAGTTCCTCAAGTTACACAAAGTGCTTCGTTTAGGCCTGTTGTTCCTATAAGCACTGTGTTTACTACTCTTCTACGTCCATTACAACCGCCTATGATTGGTCGACCTCCAGTTTCTACTCAGTCTACTACTCGACCTTTTGAAGCCAGACCAACAGTTGAACCTGCGCATATCATGACGACTCAATTTAAGGTGAATCATTTGGAGACACGAGTTATGTCGTTGGAAGCTCAAATGAAATCTATGCAAGGGTTAGTTGGGAAGTTAGTTGCTGAGTTGGAAGATGAAAAGCGTCAAAGTGCAGAACTCAGGGAACAGCTTCGACAGTTAATGGCTCAAGGGGGAGATAGTTGTAGGGAAACGGAGTTGAAGAGGAAAGAGGATGAAGATGATGATGAGGATGCGAATGCTGATGGTGAGCCAAGAACTGAAGCTCAAGCAGAAGCATCGACTCAGGGGGAGACACCAAGACAAACAGAGTCAGAGATTGCTGGTACAGCTGGTGCTAGTACATCTGGGACTCAGAAAGATTCAGGAAAAGCTGTGATGGTGGCTCCAGATGTAGTTCTTGATGATGATTCCAATTCAGGTAACTCAAATTCTGATTCTACTACCAATAAGTCTTCAGAGTCAGAGTCGGATTCAGATTCAGATTTTGATTTTGAACCTTAAGAGATTAATGATTTGTGTACTTTAGATGTAAATAAGATAAAAATTATAAGATAAATATTGGTGTACTCAATTGTTACATTATATTTATGATATAGTTTATTTTATTTATGCTATCTTTTATGTCTTAATGTTGTTTGTCTTTGCATATTTGAAATATTTGAATTTTTAAATTTCAGATAAGCTTCAAAAGATAGATGTAGGTACATCTGAGGTTCGAAATGATGATTCTGAAAATGATGAAAGTTTGGAGAAGGTGAAATGATTCCTGATTTGGACTGGGATAATGTTCTTCAAGATGATGATTTTGTGCAACAACAAGTTCCAGATGATCAACAAGAGATTCAAGCTGAGCGAGTTTTTATTCCAAGTTCAAGAACTCTACACTTTACGGTTTTTACCAAAGTTGGAGATGATGATTTTGTGCAACAACAAGTTCCAGATGATCAACAAGAGATTCAAGCTGAGCGAGTTTTTATTCCAAGTTCAAGAACTCTACACTTTACGGTTTTTACCAAAGTTGGAGATGATGAAGATGGAATTACTCTAAGCTGGAATATTGAAGATTCGAAGGAATTTGATGTGACAGAGTATCCAGTGCCAAGTAGGGATGAAGATCACCTACATCAAATTGATAGAAAGATACCGGCAAGAGGATTTGTAGGAGAAGGTATGAAACCATCAGTCTTTTGGGATTTTATTAGTGATCGAGATGCTCATACGTATGTTACTACTATTTTGAGTTGGTTTTTCGATGATGAGCTGAAATTGTTTGTTATTAAAAGAGATGATGGTTGTCAGTACTTGAAGCCTATGAAAAGATATTTTCAAAGCCTTAGTGAATCCGATTTAATGGATTTAGGAAGGAAAAGGCTGGTTAATCCAAGTGGAAATGGATATGCAACTTACTGGAGTAAGAAGTTGCAAGATGATTACAGGAAAAGATTTTATGATGATTTTGATAAAACCAGTTTGTTCATAATGCCAAGATCCTTAAAGAAAGTTACGAAGGATGATGGAACTATTGAATTTGTTCAAAGATCGATCAAGCGTGTATTGAAGGTCCCGGTAAAGAAATGGCCTCAAGATGTTTTGAGTACACTTGATCACTGGGAGATTCATAATAATACTGGTGAAGCATTGATGTATGAAGATAAAGATAAGAGAGTTATTTTGCTACGTGTATTTGATCCTATGCAGATTGTAAATCTTTCCAGAGATGATCAGAGAAGGTTATACGACACTCAATGTTTGTTTATTCCTTCATGGACTACTGAGGAAAGCAGATACAGGAAGATTTTGCGTATTTGTTTACATGCTAATATTCATGCGAATAGCAGGAGATTGTTATTTGATGGATAATGTTTTTTTTTTTTTTTAAGACTGAAGAAATCGTGTAGCTGATGTCAAGGGGGAGACTGTAAGTGCATGTTTCGGTTGACAACAGCAACATCGATTTGATCAGTATGTTTATGTTTTGTAATATGTAATCATAGACTTATGTTATGTTTAAACTTGTTATTTGGACTTAAGTAATGTGAATGATTACATATTGATCAGAGTTTTGGTATGTTTAATGTTTACGACTTGTATGAATGTGATTATAAGTAACATACAGATACAAGTGATAAACTAGTCACGTTTTAAGTAATTAAAGTATACTTAAAAGATGACAAAAGAAAGTGTGTACAAACTCGTGCTACAGTAACACGAGTTTGACTAAACTCGTGCTACAGTAACACGAGTTTGACTAAACTCGTGCTACAGTAACACGAGTTTGACTAAACACGTGCTACAGTAACACGAGTTTGACTAAACTCGTGCTACAGTAACACGAGTTTGACTAAACTCGTGCTACAGTAACACGAGTTTGACTAAACTCGTGCTACAGTAACACGAGTTTGACTAAACTCGTGCTACAGTAACACGAGTTTGACTAAACTCGTGCTACAGTAACACGAGTTTGACTAAACTCGTGCTACAGTAACACGAGTTTGACTAAACTCGTGCTACAGTAACACGAGTTTGACTAAACACGTGCTACAGTAACACGAGTTTGACTAAACTCGTGCTACAGTAACACGAGTTTGACTAAACTCGTGCTACAGTAACACGAGTTTGACTAAACTCGTGCTACAGTAACACGAGTTTGACTAAACTCGTGCTACAGTAACACGAGTTTGACTAAACTCGTGCTACAGTAACACGAGTTTGACTAAACACGTGCTACAGTAACACGAGTTTGACTAAACACGTGCTACAGTAACACGAGTTTGACTAAACTCGTGCTACAGTAACACGAGTTTGACTAAACTCGTGCTACAGTAACACGAGTTTGACTAAACTCGTGCTACAGTAACACGAGTTTGACTAAACTCGTGCTACAGTAACACGAGTTTGACTAAACACGTGCTACAGTAACACGAGTTTGACTAAACTCGTGCTACAGTAACACGAGTTTGACTAAACTCGTGCTACAGTAACACGAGTTTGACTAAACACGTGCTACAGTAACACGAGTTTGAGTAAACTCGTGCTACAGTAACACGAGTTTACTAAACTCGTGCTACAGTAACACGAGTTTGACTAAACTCGTGCTACAGTAACACGAGTTTGACTAAACTCGTGCTACAGTAACACGAGTTTGACTAAACTCGTGCTACAGTAACACGAGTTTGACTAAACTCGTGCTACAGTAACACGAGTTTGACTAAACTCGTGCTACAGTAACACGAGTTTGACTAAACACGTGCTACAGTAACACGAGTTTGACTAAACACGTGCTACAGTAACACGAGTTTACTAAACTCGTGCTACAGTAACACGAGTTTGACTAAACTCGTGCTACAGTAACACGAGTTTGACTAAACTCGTGCTACAGTAACACGAGTTTGACTAAACTCGTGCTACAGTAACACGAGTTTGACTAAACTCGTGCTACAGTAACACGAGTTTGACTAAACACGTGCTACAGTAACACGAGTTTGACTAAACTCGTGCTACAGTAACACGAGTTCGACTAAACACGTGGTCCAGTTAATTACGACCTCGCAGTTAATTACGACCTCGCCAGTTCAATTACGACCTCGCCAGTTCAATTACGACCTCGCCAGTTCAATTACGACCTCGCCAGTTAATTACGACCTCGCCAGTTCAATTACGACCTCGCCAGTTCAATTGCGACCTCGCAGTTAATTACGACCTCGCCAGTTCAATTACGACCTCGCCAGTTAATTGCGACCTCGCCAGTTCAATTACGACCTCGCCAGTTAATTACGACCTCGCCAGTTCAATTACGACCTCGCAGTTAATTACGACCTCGCCAGTTCAATTACGACCTCGCAGTTAATTACGACCTCGCCAGTTCAATTACGACCTCGCAGTTAATTACGACCTCGCCAGTTCAATTACGACCTCGCCAGTTATTACGACCTCGCCAGTTCAATTACGACCTCGTAGTTAATTACGACTCGCCAGTTCAATTACGACGTCCTGAACTTTATCATAGCAAGTCAATCATTCCTTCTGCGAAATCTTCAAGTGGAGGGATTACTGCCTTCTACAGTGGAGACAGTGAAAAGTTGAAAATGATGATGGATTCTGACAACAACTTGATGTATGTAACTTCTTCGGAATCAGCTATGGTTGTTCATAATGGGAATCAGAACGGTAGTTCTCCAAGCTCGGGTTTAACATGGATGCCGATGAGCATAAGATCTGCTGAGGGACATTTGGGCATGCTCGCTTCATTTGTGTCTGCTCATGAGAAGTTAATTGGAGGAAAACTGACTGATCCTGATCTGGTTAGGGAGGATTACAAGCAAGTTGATCCAGATGATCTGAAAGAAATGGATCTGAACTGGCAATTAGCTATGTTAACATTGAGAGTTCAGCGTTTCACAGATAGAACCGGAAGGAAGGTCATAGACGGCAAAGTAGGGTTTGATAAAACTAAGGTGAAGTGTTTTAACTGTGATGGTTTTGGACATTTTGCTCGTGAATGTCAGAGGCCAAGACGGGACAACAATTCAGCTACAGGCCGTCAGAACTTCAATCAAGGTGGTTCTATTGCAGGTCAGAATTCAGGGCGTCAATATGCTAATACTGGGAACAGAAGCTCAGGAGAAACGGACAACTCAAGAGCTTTGGTTGTACAAAATGATGGTACATATAATTGGGGTTCGACTAGTACCGATGATCAGAATCATGCATTCATGGCTGAAATACAAGACTTTGATGGAGGAATGAACGATCTCGTTGATAATTCATTCGACTATACATTGTATGCCAGCACAGATGATCATGATAGTTTTCATCATAAGATAAAAGAGGAACCTGAACCATCAGAACCAGTAAGAGCTGAAAGCAAAAATATGTCTACCGAAGCCGAGGCTGGCTTCATGGCACATCTTGAAGTTATTGAACAAAAGGAAC
Organism: Erigeron breviscapus; assembly: GCA_034093135.1. Lineage (NCBI taxonomy): Eukaryota > Viridiplantae > Streptophyta > Magnoliopsida > Asterales > Asteraceae > Erigeron > Erigeron breviscapus. The sequence goes on along the minus strand of CM067167.1, from coordinate 108,300,834 downwards.
CACTAAGGAAAACTACGGGGATATGGTTTGTCGATAGTGGATGTTCAAGACATATGACTGGTGACAAGAGACTGTTAACGGAGTTTACACCTGTTAAAGGGTCTTATGTTAGTTTTGCTGGTCCCAAGGGCGGAAGTATTTCTGGTATTGGAAAAGTCGTCAATGGGAAGATTAAAATGGATAATGTGAACTTTGTTGAGCAGCTGGAGCATAATCTGATGAGCGTGTCTCAAATATGCGACAAAGGGAATCCAGTTCACTTTACAGAAAGGGAAGCTCTTATCTTGAAACCAGGTTATGTTATTCCAGAGGAATGGATATTACTGAAGGCTCCAAGAAAGAAGGACATCTATGGTCTTGAATTAGGTGTAATTGATTCAGTGGAGCCAGTTTGTCTGCTCTCTAAAGCTTCTGAAGATGAGTCTCTGCTATGGCATAGAAGGATGGGTCATATCCATTTCAGAAAAATGAATTATATTACAAGTAATGGATTGGTTCTCGGCGTTCCAAATAAGAGATTTATGGTAGAGGATAAATGTGTGCCGTGCTTAAAAGGAAAACAGACTAAAAAGCCACATAAGCCGAAGACTCAGAATTCTATTGCCGCTCCATTTCAGCTACTACACATGGATTTATTTGGACCAGTAAATGTTCGAAGCATAGGGTTTATGTACTACTGTCTAGTAGTTACTGATGATTATTCTAGATTCTCGTGGGTATTTTTCTTGAAGACCAAGGATGAGACTGCTCAAATCCTCATGGAGTTCTTGGAAAGAGTTGAAAATCAGTACAACACAAGAGTGAAGAGAATCAGAAGTGATAACGGGACAGAGTTCAAGAATCAGATTATGGAAGTATATTGTCTGAGCAAAGGAATTGAGCATCAATTCAGTGCACCCTATGAGCCTCAACAGAATGGAGTAGCAGAGAGGAAAAACAGGACATTGATAGAGACCGCCAGGACTATGCTAGCTGATTCAAGGCTTCCTACTATGTTTTGGGGGGAAGCAGTGAACACTGCTTGTCATGTGTTAAATAGGGTTTTAATTGTTAAAAGATTTAATAAGACACCTTACGAGCTTTTAAACAATAGAAAACCAAATTTAACTGGGTTGGAACCTTTTGGAGTCCCATGCACGTTTTTAAAAGTTCGTGACCAACCCAAATTTGCCGAGAAGGCTGAAGAGGGAATTTTTCTTGGTTACATTCCGGGATCTCCAAATAGGAGGGTGTACAATATTAAGTCTGAAATAGTTGATGTTGGTTACAATGTCGTTATTTCTAGCTATAATCCCCCTGTACATCAAGGGTCTACTATCTTGTTTAATTATGATGATGTGTTTACCTCCTTTAATGGTCCTATTTCTTTTGGTGCAGGTAGTTCAGAGGTGGATGAAGTAGTATTGCTACGTGATCAGAACATAGTAGCAGGATCCACTACTCCTTCAGAATCCGCGACTGCTACAACATCAAAGAATAATGAGGAATCAAGAAAGGATCAAGATAAAGAGCTTGTGTCAACTTCAAGCAACACCAGTGCAGATGGTTCATCAAAGGATACTGAAGATACAAGTGCACAAGAATCGGAACCAGTTACTCCACTTCCTCATGGAGAAATAGGTTCAAATTTGGGTGTAAATCTTCAAGTTGATAAAGCTACACAACATAGAGTCAACAAGTATCATCCAGTTGAGGACATTATTGGTGAACCAAGTGCAAGGGTTAAGACAAGAGCTCAAATTAATAAGCTATCTGGTTTATTCGCAGAGATGAAAGAAACCGGTATAGTTGATGAATGTAAGTTCAGCTGCTTTGTATCTCAAGAAGAGCCAAGTAATATTCAAATGGCTTTAAAAGATCCATCTTGGGTTGAAGCAATGCAGCAAGAACTGTTTCAGTTTGATAAACTCCAGGTCTGGGAGCTTGTTGATCTACCTCCGGGAGAGTATCCTTTCGGCACCAGATGGGTTTTTAGGTGCAAAAAGGATGAAAAAGGCATTGTGACACGTAATAAAGCTCGGCTAGTTGTTCAAGGTTTTGCTCAACAGGAAGGGTTGGACTACACTGAGGTGTTTGCACCGGTTGCTAGGCTAGAAGCTATTCGTTTGTTTCTAGCATTTGCTGCTTTCAAGGACATTAAGGTATATCAGTTGGATGTCAAGAGTGCATTCTTATACGGTACTGTCCAGGAATTAGTGTATGTTACTCAACCGCCAGGGTTTGAAGATCCAGATCATCCTGATAGAGTCTATCGACTGAATAAGGCTTTGTATGGATTACATCAAGCTCCAAGGGCATGGTACGACAAACTGTCGAAGCATCTTCTCGAGAATGGTTTTGAAAGAGGATTGATCGATAGTACGTTGTTTACAAAATGGAAGGGAGAGGATTTCCTACTTGTACAAGTTTACGTGGATGATATTATTTTCGGGTCATCAGACGAAAAGATGTGCAAGGAATTTGAGCTGATTATGAAAGGGACTTTTGAGATGAGCGCTATGGGAGAGATGAACTTCTTTTTAGGTTTGCAGGTTGAACAGAAAAAGGACGGATTCTTCATTCATCAGACGAAGTATGCACAAGATATCTTGAAACGATTTGGCATGGAAGATACTTCACCGATGGATACTCCTATACAAAAGAACCATCAACTTGGGATGTTTTCTCTTAATGATCCAGAAGTTGATCCTACTCGTTATAGGGCCATGATAGGTTCATTGATGTATCTTACAGCATCAAGACCAGATATCATGTTTGCGGTTTGTTTGTGTGCTCGTTATCAGTCTTGTCCCAGGGAAAGTCACATGAAAGCTGTTAAGCGAATTCTTCGCTACCTCAAAGGGCAACCAGTGCTGGGTCTTTGGTATTCAATTGGGGGAGACTTTGAGTTCGTGGCTTATACAGATGCTGACTATGGAGGCTGCAATTTTGATAGGAAATCGACTTCAGGTGGATGTCAGTTCTTAGGGGGGAGATTGGTTTCATGGCAATGTAAGAAGCAGACTTCTGTTGCGATCTCGTCTTGCGAGGCGGAATACATGGCAGCTGGTGGATGTTGTTCACAGGTTCTATGGATTCAGCAACAACTGCGTGATTACGGTCAGAATTTCCTTTGTACTCCCATAAAGATAGACAATGAATCCACCATATCCATTACTAATAATCCTGTTAAGCACAGTAGGACTAAGCACATAGACATAAGGTTTCATTTTATTCGTGATTGTGCTGAAAAGAAATTAATAGTCCTAGAAAAGGTGCCGAGTGACTTTAATTTAGCTGATCTGTTCACTAAGGCTTTCGACCGAACTCGTTTCGAGTTGTTAGTCCAATTGATTGGAATGAGAAATCTATAGTGACAGTGTCTCTCAAAAGGAACTTTGTAAAATGTGTCAGTGTTTTGTGTCGTTTATGTGTGTCATATAGTGTCAGAAAAACAAAATAAAAATGAGAAAAACCAGAAAAGAAAAAGAAAATAATAAATAGATTAAGGTCACTGCATCAAGACGATTAGACGTGACGATACTTTAGCTTTTAAGCCTACTTAATTGTACTTTAAATTGCTCAGTTCAGTGATACCATTATATGATGTATCGGTAGGCACAAAGTACCAAGGTTTCCTTATAATCTGAACTTAAATGTATACAATGTTCTTATGGGAAACGTATTCAGATATATGGTTGAGAATGCCTGCTTTTTAAATGATTAGATCTGGTCCTTAAATCTTATGAAAGATCTAGCATTGTAATTATGTATATTTGGTCGTTATATAGAAGGTCTCGGGTACATACATGTGTATGTATTGCTTTTTCGGATGTATATTTGTGACAAGATATGCAAATATCTTATAAATCTTTTGAAAATTATGGAGCTAATGTGGCCTTTGAGATTCGAACAAGTAAGTCCTTGGGGTGTCTTTGTATACCTAGCCTACCTAAAGCTTCCAACTTGGGATAGGTTGTCAGAAAGTTCGCTACACGGGTCTCATCGAAAGTCACGGGTTTTCATAAGCGCTTTAAAATGATGTCACAAATATGCAAGTACTTAGCATTATGCAATGTTGGGTATATTTCCGTACGTGAGTCAAGTTATGTCGCTTTGCGTGTGAGGAATCACCGACCTGTCACCGCTGACTTGATTCTTAAAGGCCGTCTCCCTGTAGTTACCAAATGACTTAATCTTAGTGCTTGTGTCAATTGTGAGAGTATATCTGAATGTGGGTCACTTAAGTTCGCAAACTTGATTAAGTGGCATATTAGGCTACTCCGGTTACATGGTGACTGTCCTTGGCCAGGGTATGTCGAAAGTGTCACAAACCAAAAGGAAACTGGAAGTACCGAGTGTTTAAGAGGACAAACATATTGGTAATCGTTTTTGGATCACTGTTCATAACTAATAATAAGAGAATTATTTCTCACTTGTGGGCTTATGTAACATGCTAATCTGATCTAATCAGCAGTAACTTTAGCTCTTGTAACTATGTTATTCGTTTATGTTCAGTGTGTGTGTGTGTGTGTGTGTGTTTTTGTGAGTTTTTGTTGTTTGTGTGTGTGTATGTTGTATTGTATTGTGTGTGTGTGTGTGTGTGTGTGTGTGTGTGTGTGTGTGTGTGTGTGTGTGTGTGTGTGTGTGTGTGTGTGTGTGTGTGTGTGTGTGTGTGTGTGTATGTGTGTGTGTGTGTGTGTGTGTGTGTGTGTGTGTGTGTGTGTGTGTGTGTGTGTGTGTGTGTGTGTGTGTGTGTGTGTGTGTGTGTGTGTGTGTGTGTGTGTGTGTGTGTGTGTGTGTGTGTGTGTGTGTGTGTGTGTGTGTGTGTGTGTGTGTGTGTGTGTGTGTGTGTGTGTGTGTGTGTGTGTGTGTGTGTGTGTGTGTGTGTGTGTGTGTGTGTGTGTGTGTGTGTGTGTGTGTGTGTGTGTGTGTGTGTGTGTGTGTGTGTGTGTGTGTGTGTGTGTGTGTGTGTGTGTGTGTGTGTGTGTGTGTGTGTGTGTGTGTGTGTGTGTGTGTGTGTGTGTGTGTGTGTGTGTGTGTGTGTGTGTGTGTGTGTGTGTGTGTGTGTGTGTGTGTGTGTGTGTGTGTGTGTGTGTGTGTGTGTGTGTGTGTGTGTGTGTGTGTGTGTGTGTGTGTGTGTGTGTGTGTGTGTGTGTGTGTGTGTGTGTGTGTGTGTGTGTGTGTGTGTGTGTGTGTGTGTGTGTGTGTGTGTGTGTGTGTGTGTGTGTGTGTGTGTGTGTGTGTGTGTGTGTGTGTGTGTGTGTGTGTGTGTGTGTGTGTGTGTGTGTGTGTGTGTGTGTGTGTGTGTGTGTGTGTGTGTGTGTGTGTGTGTGTGTGTGTGTGTGTGTGTGTGTGTGTGTGTGTGTGTGTGTGTGTGTGTGTGTGTGTGTGTGTGTGTGTGTGTGTGTGTGTGTGTGTGTGTGTGTGTGTGTGTGTGTGTGTGTGTGTGTGTGTGTGTGTGTGTGTGTGTGTGTGTGTGTGTGTGTGTGTGTGTGTGTGTGTGTGTGTGTGTGTGTGTGTGTGTGTGTGTGTGTGTGTGTGTGTGTGTGTGTGTGTGTGTGTGTGTGTGTGTGTGTGTGTGTGTGTGTGTGTGTGTGTGTGTGTGTGTGTGTGTGTGTGTGTGTGTGTGTGTGTGTGTGTGTGTGTGTGTGTGTGTGTGTGTGTGTGTGTGTGTGTGTGTGTGTGTGTGTGTGTGTGTGTGTGTGTGTGTGTGTGTGTGTGTGTGTGTGTGTGTGTGTGTGTGTGTGTGTGTGTGTGTGTGTGTGTGTGTGTGTGTGTGTGTGTGTGTGTGTGTGTGTGTGTGTGTGTGTGTGTGTGTGTGTGTGTGTGTGTGTGTGTGTGTGTGTGTGTGTGTGTGTGTGTGTGTGTGTGTGTGTGTGTGTGTGTGTGTGTGTGTGTGTGTGTGTGTGTGTGTGTGTGTGTGTGTGTGTGTGTGTGTGTGTGTGTGTGTGTGTAAATGATTTTGTTTAAGTTCGAATGTGCTTACAGTGAATTATTTGACCTTAATGTGACTTAGGTTAATAATAGACTGTTAAGTATATTCAATTTATCTTGTAAATTTTATTCAATTCTTCAGATTATATGTTATTACTTTGAGAAGATTTGATGCGTTTGTTGAGATGTGCAGATTAACAGGACAACGAACAGATGAGTTTTCTGTAGGTTGTGAAGTTAAAGTGCAAGAAAGACGAATACACAGAGATTGTATAGGTCATGTTTGTTTTACCTAGATGTATACTAGTATGATGTGGTAATCATAAGAGTATTTTCATATGGAACAGTTTTGCTTCTGTCGCAAGATCTCTAATGCAAAAGTATAAGTAATTAGGTTTTAGTTAGATGTCTTTACAGTGTTAAAGCCAAGTGACCATTAGAAACGGAATTTATATAGTTTTGCATGTTAAAATAGACATAATTGGAAGACCTTAGAATAGGTTATCCTTAGAACAATAAAACATGGATTTTAAGGTTCTTATTCATTTAGTCGACGAAAACGGTAAGTTTAGGTCGTAGGTTATCCATAGAATAATAAGACCAGGATCTTAAGATTCTAGATTTGTGATAATTTGACGGATAGACGTTTAGGGGTGTTCATTCGGTCAGGTTTTGGGTGAATAGAGTTATTCGGTTTGGGTTATTCGGTTTTTTAAGAAAGAGAAACCACCCAATACCCAATCCATATATATGACCACCCAATCCAAACCACCCAAATAAAGTTCGGGTTATTTGGTCGGTTCTTGGATTACCCAAATAAAAAACGCTTTCAAATTTTTATTTAGTATATTTGAATAATCATGCAATCCGAATGTCAATTTACACCATTTTATTTATTCATGTGAGGTTATTCAACTAACTGTATGCTTTTAGATTTGTAGAACAACGTATTTAAATAATTATAGTCGTATTAATACCATTTAAATTAGGTTATTATAGTTTTTATTAAACGTTAAATGCTTAATCGGGTTTTGGTTGGGCCCCAATTAAAATTTTCTAAACCAAAACCAAACTGTTTAACAACTTCCTTATTCGGTTTCACCCAAACACCAAACCAAATCCAAATAATCCAATCCAAATAATACCAATGTCAAATGGATTGGGTGGGTTATTTGGTTAATCCGAATAATGAACACCCCTATAGACGTTAAGTCTATAGGTTATTATTATTTTGTAGTTCTAGACTAAGATAATGTCATATAGGTTTTTATGACTTATAATAGTGAGGAATAACAAAATTTGGAGAAGAAAATGAAAAATGTAGTTCTAGATTAAATCGTTACTATCAACTATTGTAGTGATGAAATAATGAAGAATAACATTATTATTTTTATCTTGTATGTTCTCTTGTATTTAAGCTTGTATGTGCAGGTGTAAGCACAAGAAGCCGTATTTTTCATGTTTTATCTGAAGATGTTGATCATAATCAGAAGAAACATTTAGAGTTATGAAGATAAAGAGACATGAGAATTGCTTTTGAAACATGATCCATGTTCCTGAAGTTTGTGATTCAAGTTTCAAAGTTTCTGGTTTTCATGGAAGTCAACTAGTTCAGGATTGATTGTTGGAAATTTTACCTCTCTATCACATGCCGTTAAGGCAAGGCGAGCAGGGACTCGAGCAATATATCCAAGAAGGAAGATTGCATATGCTTAATTCGGAGGGATTTATCGTTGAGGGGGAGAACTACAACAACCTATGGTGCATTAATTGATTATCATGACGATACAGAGAGTTTGAAGTTTGATTTTCAAATCTGAAGTTTCAGAAGATCGAGTTTCAGGTATAGCAATTAATTTTTGTTGTCTCGAAATTATTTTTTGTTTTTGTTTCAGTGTATTTGCTCAGAAGTCCAAGCAACAGACTGAAGTGTTCAAGACAAAAGCCTTGTCTTGATAATTAAAGAGCTAAGAACATCAGGTTTTTATGATATATATTTATATAGTAATTACAAGATGTTAATAGTGATATTTTTATTAGTTGAAGATCTTAGATATAGAAATTTGTATTTGAATATGAAAGATTATCAACTTTGTACTTATTTACCTTAGACATTGAAATAATGTGATTGTAGAAGGTTAAGTAAAACCTTAGATATCGACATAATGTGAATGTAAAAGGATATCGATTTGATAAGCCTTAGACATAGAAATGCGATATTTTAATGTGAAAGGCTACTAGTTTCATGCTTTATAAACCTTAGACATAGATATATTGTTTAAATTTGAAAGATTGTCAAATATTTTTTTGAAATCTTAGAAATAGAAACGAACTTATGAATGTGAAAGGTAATTGTACTTTAGACGTAAATATTATGTTTGAATATGAAAAGTTTTCAAAAATGTGCTTTTGAAACTTTAGATATCGAAACATATATGTATGTGAAAAGTATTTCTAATAAACTGGTTATCTAGATCATATAGTTGTGAAATGATTTCATAAGAATATGACGTAGTTAATCAACATTATGTAAATTTTATACGTGTAATGCTCTGATTATATGATCATAGTTATGTATCCCAGTCATGAATTGGGGGGGAGTACATAAGAATGATGGTGGTTATAATGATTAATCATAGTTTTACTTCCTAGTCATAAAATTGAGGGGGAGGTATAAGAATGACGAATCAATTTTATAACTTTTAAATGTATATTTCACAAGTGGTACAGTTTTGCAAGTGGTACAGTTCGGGAAAGCTCATTTGGAAATTGTTTTGGAAAGATTGATCATGGAAAAGTTAAAGAATTTCGGTAAGTTTATTAACTTTTCAGATTTAAGACGAAGATCAGGGAAAAGATGAAAACTTGATGCCTACAGGTTTGGTCATTTTGATTTTTCATATTTCCAGGAAGTTCGTAATAAACGTTGATTAGTTATTCAGAAACTTTGACGAAAATTTGATTTTAAAGTGTGCAGGATTGCGACCTCGTAATTGAAGATGGCAGAATACGACCTCGTATTTTACTTAACAGATTTTCAAAATTTTATTTTTATAAAATTTGAAAATGAGTTAATTATGAATTAAATTACAGGGATAATTTATTTTTGTTTAACTAAATTACAGGGATAATTTATGTTAATTGTACTTTAAATAAATTACAGGGATAATTTATGTTAATTGTTTTAAATAAATTACAGGGATAATTTATGTTAATTGTTTAATAAATTACAGGGATAATTTATGTTAATTGTTTTAAATAAATTACAGGGATAATTTATGTTATTGTTTAAATAAATTACAGGGATAATTTATGTTAATTGTTTAATAAATTACAGGGATAATTTATGTTAATTGTTTTAATAAATTACAGGGATAATTTATGTTAATTGTTTTAATAAATTACAGGGATAATTTATGTTAATTGTATTTAAATAAATTACAGGGATAATTTATGTTAATTGTTTAATAAATTACAGGGATAATTTATGTTAATTGTATTTAAATAAATTACAGGGATAATTTATGTTAATTGTTTAATAAATTACAGGGATAATTTATGTTAATTGTATTTAATTAAATTACAGGGATAATTTATTTTTGTTTAACTAAATTACAGGGATAATTTATGTTAATTGTACTTTAAATAAATTACAGGGATAATTTATTTTTATAAAATTTGAAAATGAGTTAATTATGAATTAAATTACAGGGATAATTTATTTTTGTTTAACTAAATTACAGGGATAATTTATGTTAATTGTACTTTAAATAAATTACAGGGATAATTTATTATTGTTTGACTAAATTACCGGGATAATTTATGTTAATTGTATTTAAATAAATTACAGGGATAATTTATGTTAATTGTTTAAATAAATTACAGGGATAATTTATGTTAATTGTATTTAAATAAATTACAGGGATAATTTATGTTAATTGTTTTAATAAATTACAGGGATAATTTATGTTAATTGTATTTAAATAAATTACAGGGATAATTTATGTTAATTGTTTTAATAAATTACAGGGATAATTTATGTTAATTGTATTTAAATAAATTACAGGGATAATTTATGTTAATTGATTTAACTAAATTACAGGGATAATTTATGTTAATTGTATTTAAATAAATTACAGGGATAATTTATGTTAATTGTATTTAAATAAATTACAGGGATAATTTATGTTAATTGATTTAAATAAATTACAGGGATAATTTATGTTAATTGTATTTAAATAAATTACAGGGATAATTTATGTTAATTGTTTTAATAAATTACAGGGATAATTTATGTTAATTGTATTTAAATAAATTACAGGGATAATTTATGTTAATTGTTTTAATAAATTACAGGGATAATTTATGTTAATTGTATTTAAATAAATTACAGGGATAATTTATGTTAATTGTTTAATAAATTACAGGGATAATTTATGTTAATTGTATTTAAATAAATTACAGGGATAATTTATGTTAATTGTTTAATAAATTACAGGGATAATTTATGTTAATTGTATTTAAATAAATTACAGGGATAATTTATGTTATTGTTTAAATAAATTACAGGGATAATTTATGTTAATTGTTTAAATAAATTACAGGGATAATTTATGTTAATTGTTTTAATAAATTACAGGGATAATTTATGTTAATTGTTTAATAAATTACAGGGATAATTTATGTTAATTGTTTTAATAAATTACAGGGATAATTTATGTTAATTGTTTTAATAAATTACAGGGATAATTTATGTTAATTGTATTTAAATAAATTACAGGGATAATTTATGTTAATTGTTTTAATAAATTACAGGGATAATTTATGTTAATTGTTTAATAAATTACAGGGATAATTTATGTTTTTGCATTTCTGAAGCGATCAAGAATTCATCACATTCTTACTCATTCACCTGTGCTGTATGAGTCATACCTGGTAGAGTTCTGGGAGAATGCAAGACAGAAAAGGACTGCTACTCAGGAGATGAATGAGACAGTGGTTGCTGGCAAGACCATCAAGTTCTCAGCTCCCGATCTTATTAATATCTTGAGTTTAGGTACAATAGATCAAGAAGGAGGATAAAATGGACCTACTACATTTAGTAGAGAGGTTATTGTTGGAGGATTTACAAGGATGGGTTATGCTGATGACTTAAATGTGGGAACATTGAAGAAGCGGGGATTCTTTGGAAGGTGGAGATACTTAGCGCATGTATTGTTGGTTAGTTTGTGTAGCAGAAGAACCGGATGGGATACGCTTAATCAAGAATCTCAAGCTCAGATGGTTGGTCTGGTGTACAACAAACTGTATAGTTTTTCTAAGTATTTCTTCAATGAATTAAGGAAACAAACAACTGCCAGACTAGGGCATAGGTTTATGGTGTTTCCTAGATTCGTTATGATGATTATCAATCATTATATTCCTAATCTACCAGCTACAGAGAAAGTCCTGAAAGTGACATCTTTAGTGGGAAGGGCATATGATGAGCTCAAGCATCGCTTTAGTGGTGATCCAGGTGCTCAAGATGTACCCTTGTTCGGAGCTCTAGTGGATATTAACTTCAATCCACCAACGGCTGAAGAATTTGCCAGATTCAGGACTGAGATTGTTCCACATCAGCCTGTTGTTAACCCAGTTCCTCTACAAATGGTTATGCCAGATGAGGCCATACGCGACATTGAACAACCACATGTTCAAGGCACAGAAGAAGTGATAGTTGAGAGAGATGTGATTCTTGAAAAAGAAGCAGAAGCACATGAAGATGTTGTTGATCATGCTGCTAGTACTTCTGAGAATGCTTCAAAGAAAGTTTCATCTGAGTCAGGTTTGAAAAGGAAGAGAACAGAGTCTTCTAGGGAATCTGAGGTGCCAGAAGTTGAAGAGGTGCCTGCTCCAAAGAAGAAAACTGTTGTTAAACTGAAAGTGAAAGGGAAAGCTGCTGCTAGTGGACTAGATGAGACTGTTAAGGCTCCAGAAGCATCAAGCAGAGTTCCAGAACAGTGGTCTAGGAGATCATTTGAATCACATGCAGAGACAGTGATACCAAGAAGATCTCAAAAGACGACTGTTAATCTTGAAAGGCCATCTACAACTCATAGAATGAGAGATTCAGTGCCTAATCCTGAACCAAGAGCTGAAGCGACTACACGTCAAGTTCCTATCTTGCCACCAGTGTTTGGTATGGCTGACATGAAAGGAAAGATGATGGTGTTAGATGCTAGAGTTAATGGTTTATTTGATGAGTTGGAGAAACAAAAGAAGAACCATGAGAAAGAGATGCAAAAAAAGCAAAAGGAAGTTGAGGCGTTAAAGAAAGCTCTTGATGATGAGAGGAAGAATCATCAAGGCTTTGTTAACACTCTCATGTCCAACTTTGACATGGTTCGACGTGAAGCTACCAAGGCTGAGAGTTCAGCTACTAGAGCTAATACTAAAGTAGTTAGAGTAGCTGAACAAATGACTAAGATTGCGGATGTCATGCTGGATTGTGTGACGCAATCTGATTTAAATAAGTTGATTGAGAAGTTTTTGGTAGAGAAGAAGTTATTACCAGATCTAGGCTGTAAGGGTGATGAGCTTTCGAAGAGCAAAGATGATGATTCGAATCAAGACCCGGATTCAGCGAAAGATAAGGGTAATAAGCATCGAGAAGATCTGACCAAGCCAATAGAGTCACTGACTGAGATTGCAACTGGTATGGTAGGGTCTTCTAAAACAACTGATGCTGTGAGGGAAGAGGGAGAAATAATCTATGGTGATGAGAGCTGGATGGACATCGCAGAAATTGATGTGCCAGTTACAGCTTCAAGGCTTGTGGATGAAGATGTTGAGCGCAAAGGGTTTAGTATTGATGACTTTAGAGCTAAGCTAGATAGTATGGAAGCTCCAGTCACTGAAGAACCAATTGCTTTGAATCTTGAAGTTCAACATACAGAGCCTAGTGCTAACACTAAATCAGGATGGTGGTTACATAGTAAGGCTGAGTATGAGGCTTTGCATAGACCTATCAAGTATAAAGCCTATCCACTACTGCATGCTCAAGAATCATGAGTTTTCATTGGGATAATGAGCTACGGTTGCTTGTTGTCAGGAGAACAGACGGAGTGCAGTATTTGGAAATGAACGCAGATGCAATCAACTCTCTTACAGATGTTGATTTATGGTGTTTAGCTAGGCTAGAACTGATAAATCCTAGTGGTTATGAATTGGCTGATCATGTTGCTAGGTCTATGGCAAAAGACATGAAGATCAAGGATCCATCTCAAAGAAAGTATCATCCACAGGAGGGAAAGATGGTCAAGGATAAATCGAAGATAGATCCAAAGACAAAGAAGCATGTTGTTACTTTGAAGTATGAGCCGACCAAGTTTGCCAAAGAAGTGCCTTTGAGGAAGTTCAAGAAGGACTTATTGGATAATATGATTGGCTGGTAATTTGATAGTAAGACATATGAAGCTGTGATGTATGCGGAGCATTACTATAAGATCGTGAGGATTTATGAGCCTCTTCATCTAGTGAACTTCTGTAGGAAAGATCTGTTGAAGCTGAACAGTGTTAATATTTGGTTTCCACCAGATTTTCAAGGTCCAGCGCTGCGATATAGGAATGCAGTGAGTTTATGCTTGAAGATTGGCTTACACTCAGACTGTGATTTCTATAAGGCTGCAGATGATTCAGAGGAGGTTCAGAAGAAGAAGAAGGCTGATACAAAGAAGCAGAAGAAGTAGATTGATGACAAAGACAAGACAAAGACATTTATTTTAACGTCTAGAAGCTATTGCCAAGGGGGAGTCTGTAAGTGCACGTCTATATCAATAGCAGTCTAGATTGTTTGGTCTTATATTGTAATATGTCTTTGTAATGTGATTGTCATTAATGGACTTTGTATTATGCATAGAATACTAGATTAAGTTTAAGTATTGAATGCGTAATAAATCTGCTAAGTATGAATTGCGACCTCGCAATTCATAGAGGATGCGACCTCGTAATTGCATGGTCAATTACGAGGCAGGACACGAATTGCGACCTCGCAATTGTGTCGAGCTGGGCTGTAAATGCGAGGCTAGCTCGCTGAAGCCCATGTCGCACGATTCCTAAAAATACAGAACCCTAACAGAGTTTAGGGTTGAACATTTGTCGAAATTTCGAGCATATAGTGCAGGTTAAGTCGTCAAAGGATTGTTCCGCTAGCCTAGAGAAGATCTGCGAGGCAGCAGATTATCTGAAGCCTTATTGTTGATCACCAAGTTATAGTGAGGGATTCCGCACCTCAAGATAACTGGAGCAAGTTATTAACGATCTGTACCAGGGGACTTACATTTTCCAGTTTACTAATTGGCGTTCAAACCATCATTTTTACAATACAAGTGTAGGAATTAGCAATTTTGCCCATTAGTACCATTTCTGATATTTTATAGACTATGAAATGAAGCATTTGAATCCTAGTTTATATTAAAAGCTTATTTATATAATAATAAAAAAAAGCTTATTTATATTAAGAGCATACATATATTTCCGTCAATAAAGAACACAAGTAGCAACTAGCTGCCGTCCAACAAGATAAGTAGCTTGCTAGAATTTAGTAGTAATTAGAAAAGTAACAAAACTAGGAAAGTAATTAACCAGAAATCAATAAATCATGATGATAAATGTCTGATGATGCATATAACGTGTAATAACTACTATGATATGTAACAACTGTGTAATGATAGGACTTTAGCTAAATGAACATAGTCGGCCTTTAACCATTGGCCCAGTGGCCACCAGCCGCCACTTTCCAGGGGAGGTCTTGGGTGGCAAACTTGAGATAATCAGGGGATTATTAAGTGGTTGAAAATCACCTGGACACTAGCCTGGCTGGGGTGGTTGAAAATCATCTGGACACTAGCCTGACTGGGGGATTAGTGAGTACCAATGGTACATGGGATCAGGGGGTTTCCATCCAATTACCCTTTTTTTTTTTTAACATAGTCGGCCTTTGGTTTACTTGGAAGCATCTATGTTTCCATTAGATGCATTTTAGATAAGTTTATACATGCATTTTTAATTGAACTTCCAAATGTATAGCCATAGAGGTGGCCAAGTTTGACCCACCCACTGAAATATTAGTTGATTTGGGCTACATCCTCTATAATGTGGTCAACCAGGGTAAATTCTAAACGCTTAAAAGATGTTCAGATGGGTAGAGGTTATTAGTCATAAATTGTAACTATATATAAAATCTAGAAGAAATAGAAAATAATGGTGGCACGACAACCTTACACAGACCAACCCGTTTCCACGCAAAAATAGGCACCAGATGTTTCTAGTGCCTCTTGCATATATAGAACAAGGAAGTATGGTATCTTATATCATGAACCGTGCTCAAGACAAGCTTAAGACACACATTGGTTTTAATTTATGCCCACTGGATTAGAAATATCTATTTTAGTTTACTTAATTGGATTTTGTGAACAAGTCGACATCACAAGATTTCTCTGTAGTTCTCTCTGGCCCATGAGAAACTAATTCTTTTTTTTGTGCCTTTGTAAAATTGAAGTTGTCATCATTCCTTCTGAAACTTTTTGGCATAAAATCATGTTGTTTGCCCTTTTCATTACAAATACTTTAGACCAGCAGATTTGCTTAATCTCTTATTAGCAAAGGGTATGTTTTAGAATTTTAATAAACTAGTATTATTACCCGCGCGTTGCGACGGGCGCCACAATATCATTTTTGTTCTTATATTATATCGTTTCATATCCTTTATGCATGATGTCTGAAACTTTACGTAAAAATTAGTTAATAAATGCTTATGTGTAAAAGTTGTTTTATAGAAACTTGAGAACCGAAAACTTTGGTGTAAAAAAAACGAAAGTTAAATTTTTGATGGGGTGTAAAAGTTAAAAGATAAAAGCTTGAAAAGGGTGAAAAAAGAAAAACTCAAAAGATGAGGACAAAAGTAAAAAATTAGAAACTTTAGAGGGTAAAACGAAAATAAAAAATTATTAGGGGTTAAAAGCTAACACAAAAATTTTAAGGGGTAAAAGTAAAAAATAGTAAAAGTAAGTAAGTGTTGTAATTTAAGCAAATGAACTTGTACAATGCATATTGCTTTTTAGTATGTTAATTTTTATAAATATATTAATTTATTAGCGGTTACAGGAAAAACTGCTTTTTAGGAGACGCGAGTATTTTGAACCCGAGCTTTGTGGCGGATCAGCAAAGTCACATATTCGTTTAAGGATTTGAAGTACGAACTTATAATAAACATGTTCCAATACATATACTCGTTTAAACAGATGTTAAAAAAAAAAAATTCGGGGTGACACGAAAAACAAACAAACCAAATAAAAAATTTTAAGGGGTGAAACCGTAAATATGTGAAAGCTATGTGGTAGAAACATGATAAAAAAAAGTTCGGTGGAAAAAATAAAAGTCTAAACTTTGGTGGGGGCAAAAATAAGAAGATAGAAAGTTTGGGGTTAAAAGTAAAAAGATGAAAAGCTTGGGGTTAAATGTGATTTTTTTTTACGATTCAATGAATAGTAAGTATGTGAGGAAAAGATGAGGACAAAAGTAAAAAATTAGAAACTTTAGAGGGTAAAACGAAAATAAAAAATTATTAGGGGTTAAAAGCTAACACAAAAATTTTAAGGGGTAAAAGTAAAAAATAGTAAAAGTAAGTAAGTGTTGTAATTTAAGCAAATGAACTTGTACAATGCATATTGCTTTTTAGTATGTTAATTTTTATAAATACATAGGAGACGTGAGTATTTTGAACCCGAGCTTTGCGGCGGATCAACAAAGTCACATATTCGTTTAAGGATTTGAAGTACGAACTTATAATAAACATGTTCCAATACATATACTCGTTTAAACAGATGTTAAAAAAAAAAAATTCGGGGTGACACGAAAAACAAACAAACCAAATAAAAAATTTTAAGGGGTGAAACCGTAAATATGTGAAAGCTATGTGGTAGAAACATGATAAAAAAAAGTTCGGTGGAAAAAATAAAAGTCTAAACTTTGGTGGGGGCAAAAATAAGAAGATAGAAAGTATGGGGTTAAAAGTTAAAAGATGGAAAGGTTGTGGTTAAAAGTGAAAGATTTTGTTACTATAAGGAATAGTAATTATGTGAGGGGAGGAGAAGTTGGTTTTTAATATATATATAATATAATATCATCAACACGTTACTAAAAACAGCGTCTAGACTCAGAATATGTCAACGGTATGTTTAGATGTGTAGTTTATGATGAGTTATGACTTATGGCATGTGCCTAACATGTTGACCTAAAAATATGTCTGTAAAGGAGGTCTAAACGCATGGTAAATCCAAGGATCAAGATAAAGAGAAACACTAAACCGAGTATCTCCATTCTTAGGCACACGATAATTAAAACCTTAATACTTTGTATCATAGTTTACTTCTTAGGATCGATTATAAAGAAGGTGGTGGGTAGCACATTATTCCTATAGGTTTTAAATACCAATGTTATATGGGCGAGTTCAAAAGATCTGGTCATTGTTTGCAATGGCGGCACTGAAGTTAGCCTCAGATTGTAAAATGTGTTCTGCAGTGGCGGATCCAGAAAACTATGTCGATGGAGGCAAAAATTCAAATCATGAATATTGACGAAATAACATCTATACGGCATCAAAGCAATCCGTTTAATAACATAAAATGGCATACAAACATCAATTAAACAACCTAGAAAACACTTTAAACTTCCCAAATAGCACCCAACAATATCAAACCATAACAAGCATCAACATCACAATTTGAGTCAATCAGTCCCATAAACAGAATCTAGACATGCCCAAACAACACAATTTAGGTAGTAACTGTTTAAAATGAGTATTGATTGAAAACTCAATCTCAATTGATAGTTGTTAATTCATTTAATCCTTGTGATTATTATCGATCATACACAACAACTTCCTAATGAAAATTTGGCAAAAATTACAAAAGCTTTTATAAATTGAAGCTAGTGTTGTGGAGTTTCTCCATTTTCAAATTTATAATCAAAAGTTTCACATCACAGCATTTGCAATATTATTAAGTAATAGCAAGTAAACATTTTATGTGAGATAACTACGATAAAAATAATTAAGAGTTAAAGTTTACAATAAAAATACATTAAAATTTTTGCTTTAATTATTTGTCTAATTGAATAAGTTTGGGTGATGATTCCATGAAGCATCATGTCTTCATAAGTTACATTTCACATTGGTTATTCTTTTTTGTTAAGTTGTTTTTCTAATTTTGATAGGCTGATGGGGTCATATATATTTTTGAGTTGGGGTCAAATTAAAAATTGTATCAAATTTACCATTGCTAGCTAATATGGGCTGGGGTCTACTGCCCCCATATCTTACATATTGAATCCGCCTATGGTGTTCTGGACAGGTTTGTGAAACGGATCCCATATTATTTCGTGATTGTGATGAGTCGGTATGAAATTAGCAAGGAAGGTCTGAAATTCTGGCAATCATTGTGCATCGTGAAGGAGCTATCATTTGAGGTCACTATGACGGCCATGATGATGTAGCATCAAGCGAATCCAAGAAGCCAACAGACACCGCTGACCAATTGAGTAAAAAAGTTCAAATCCAGACATTGGCTTTGAAAACCGACACTACTCAAAGTCATGTAAAGCAAAACCAATGCATCGCATGAGTCAAGAGCAATTGGCATAAACATAACCTGAAAAGGAAAATACAGCAATTGCCTCCCAATTCTGCTGAAGATGCATTGTTGATGTGTAACTGACACAGAAATTTTAATGAATGCTATTTCTGAGCTTTGTATTTTCTTCTTTCATTTGCAAGCTTGGTGAAATGTATAGAGTTACGCATCCAGTTGTGTTTGTCTAACCAACTTAAATTTTTTGGGTAATTATCATGTAACTTTGATGCTTCTTATTTAACATCTTACTTCTATGTTTTATTTGGGTGGATACTCCTTCTTACTCCAAAAACTAGTATGAGGATTAGTTTATAAAATAAAATGGCTTGTTGTTGAATCATAGTGAGATTAGTTTAATGGATTAGTTTATATTGTTGCTCTAAAAAATCTTAAGCAATGATATTATTTTTTAAATAATTATTAGAGTTATATATAACAATTATCTTATAAAAGTAAACTAACATTATTTGAGGTTCAAATGATCAATTTGTTAGAAAAGAAAATAAAGAAGAGATTTACGGGATCAGCTTGACATCATTTCCCGCTTTAGAAGATAATTTCCAGCCAACTAGTTATTGCATTTCCATAATTAGTTCTGGATTAATCCAATTGTAATAAACATCACAATTTATACAATGTAGTCCTCTGTGTGTTTGTTCTTCTTCTAAAGCCTATTAATAATAATCAATCACTATCTTTTATATCAAATTGTTAACATGGTATCAGAGCATGGTTGAATGATTCTAGGATCAAACAACTGCTCAACAAAAACCAAATCAAAAGCCACCACACAAATCAAGCCACCATGTCTTACGACGGTGGCTAGCTCAGTCAATCAAACCAACGAAATAATCTGGTTCCAAATTCCATAGAAACCAGTTCATCACCCCGATCAACAAAACCAAACTCAAATCCCAGAAATCCCCAAAACCCAATGCAAAGTTAAAAAATAAAATAAAATAAAAAAAGGTTGAAACTTACATCCGGCGACAATCTGCCACCCGACGTGCCGCCGTTAAAACCACTGAAGATGGTGGCGACGGTTGCTGAGCGGTGGTGATGAACTCCGACTATGGCGATAGACACGATATGGTCGGAAAAGTTAACGTCATTGAGGGAGCCGCAAAGAACCCTCACGTGGGGTTTTTAGTTTTCGTCGAAGAGAGTAGCAGCAAGTGGAGCCGCCACTTTGAGTTGGTACGAAAGTTGAGAGGAGGTCGGCAGGAGGTGTTGCCGCAAAAATCAAAAGGCTGGCTTTTGATTGGTTGGTGGGGTTTTGAGAGTGCCACAAAAACCAAAGGTTTTTTGCTTATTTGTCGAGCAGGAGAAATCAAGAAACAATTCTTTGAATAGGAGCAGCACGTGAAAGAGGACCCATCATCCTTGCTTCTCGAACAACAACAACAACATTAATAAATCTTTTGACTCCCATCAATTAATAATCATTGTTGATTATTTTTTGAAGTAGCCGTCGAAAAAGAAGGAGGAAATCGTTTTCTGTGGTGGAAGGTAAAAGGGAAAAAGGAAAGTGTGAATCATATTCCCAAAATAAAATATCTTTCCTAAATAAATCACATAATTTCTCCTTTTTTATCTTTTTTTTTTTTGACAAGTATAGGTTGTATATATATCTTTACTACCCCGCAATTACGGGTAGCATCAAAAGTAAAAAAATTAACTTACATTAAAACTGTTCCAATCCTCCCAACTAAGATTACTTTTCTTAATTCTACATTTATACCAAATGAAGCTCAAAGCCTTTATATCTTGAAACACCTTATCAATGATAACCGTTTGTTGCTCAAATATCTTCTCATTTCTAGCCTTCCATAAGCACCAACAAGTGACAAAAACAATTCCTTTGAAAATCTTTCTCTCTTTCTTTTTCAAACCAACAGACTTGTATAACTCTATTAGCTCTTGGGCCGATGAAGCCATGAAAGAATCTGTTTTGCATCAAAAGCCAATTTTTCCCCAAATCTCTGTTGCAACGTGACAAAAACAAAGGATGTGCTCAATTGACTCATCCCAACTATCGCATAATCCACACAAAAGAGACCCCAAATTACAATTTCGAAATTGGAGGGCTTTATATGTAGGTAGTCGATTAAGAGCGGCTCTCCACATAAAGATGTTACATTTCTTTGGCACTCCTTTTGCCCACTTAAATACGTACCGCTGACTATAATCCCTACCGCTAGCAAGAAGATTTTTAACACTTTTAACCGAAAAGCTTCGTCTTTCTCCAATAACCACACCCACTTGTCACATGAATCGGTCAATCTCGCCCCTTCCATAAGAGAACTAAACCTGACCCACTCGTCAAGCATGTCTACTGACATAGGCGTTGAGTACCACTCCGGGCATCCAACAAATCTGTTTGTATCGGGGCAAAAACGGTCTCTCACCAAACAAGTTTTTACTTTTTCCCTTCTGAAACAGTGAGGAAAAACATCTTTTAAACTTGAATTAATTATCCAAGGGTCTAACCAAAAACGGATGTTATTACCTCTTCCACAAACACCTTTAAACAAACTACCTAAACTTTTACCTGCAACCTTGCACTTCTCCACTAAGCTGATCAAAGATTTCCAAACCCCTGTGATTCTCGCTTTAACCGGAACTGAGCGCCAACCTCTATTAGAGCCATGGACAGAATCAATTACTTTCCTCCACAATGAGTTTGGTTCATTCCTATATCGCCATACCCATTTAGTAAGTAACGCCACATTTACATCTTTTAATTTCGTTAGTCCAAGTCCACCATCCTTAACTGGAGTGCTAACTCGATCCCAAGACACCCAATTGATCTTGCTTTTATTGGATGTTCCACCCCATAGAAACCTTCTAATAACCGATTCCAAGCCATTGATCACAGCTTCAGGCACCTTGAATAGGGAGAAATAGTAAGTCGGTACACTTTCCAATACCGCTTTAATTAATGTTACCCTCCCACCAATCGACAAACAGTTTTCCTTCCATCTAGCTAGTCTGGACTCAAATAAATCGACTAAAAAGTTCCAACTTGTAATTCTCTTCATGCTTCCACCAATACGTATGCCAAGATAATCAAATGGCATAGTGCCCTCTTTACAAAAAATAGACTCGGCCATCCTTTTAACTTCCGCTTCCTCCACTCCGACACCAAAGAGTTTTGATTTACTTAGATTAATTTTCAACCCGGAGCAAAGATAAAAAACTCTTAAAATCCTTGCGACTTTTTTTATGTTACTGCTCGACCAGTCCCCCACCAATGTGCAATCATCGGCGTATAATAAGTGTGAAATAATCGGGCCTGTACTAGACAGCTTTAATCCAAAAGCTTCAACAGTCGACACATTATTAATCAAGGCTGAAAAACCCTCCATAACCATTAGAAACAAAAAGGGAGAAATAGGATCACCTTGACGTAAACCTTTGAAGCATTGAAATTCAAAAGTGGGTGAACCATTTACCAAGACCGATGCCCTAGTGGATGAGACCAGCCCATGAATCCAAGAACACCATCTCGTAGGAAAACCCATTTGTTCCATGATTGCTAACAAAAAATTCCAATTAACGTTATCATACGCCTTATTAAAATCAACTTTAAATATAAACGCCTTCTTTTTCGATTTCTTTATCCAATTCACCATCTCATTAAGAATTAAAGGACCATCCATAATCAACCGATCGCTCAAGAAGGCAGTTTGAGTATAAGAAATTAGAGGGCTTAACACCTTCTTTAATCGGTTGCTAAGGACCTTCGATATAACCATACTAATAATGTAACATCCGTAAAATTTCAGGTCAATTAAAATAGAAATTTGTCTATTTTAATATACTACTTTACAGAAACTAGAATAGTTGTAATTGGTAAAGGCGTTTAAACTTTAAAATGAAAGACACCAAATTATAAGGTATTATGTCTAAAGCCTTAGTAGAATCATATTTAAAGTTTGATAAAATAACGTCAAGTATTTAGATTAAATCACGGGTTAAACATTTAGCAAACAATGACTATTACATAAATAAATAATAATAAAGCCAAGTGATCCGTGATTTTCTCTCGAATAAGTCTAGACTTTTGTTTCTTTCTTTTGGCTTAAATGAACTACTACACTCAAAATGATCCGTGATTTCTTATGGACAAAAATTTTCCTGCTTTTCCTTTTTAGTTAGACCCCCCTTGTTCCTTTCTAATAATTCCTTTCTTCTTAATATATTATATATATATATATATATAATATATATATATGTATATTGTCATAATGATGCATATATATATATATATATAGATATAGATATAGATATATATATAGAAATGGGTATATGATAAAAAAAAAAAACCTCACGGCTCCCTCTCTCTTCTCTACATATATCGACCCTCCATCATCACCTTTAGGATATCACCATCACGGCCAAACCGAACCACCCCTCTCGGCTTCTTCTCCCTCCCAACATCAACACAACCACCACCAGCTGGACTACTAGAAAAGCTACTGCTCGCCGCAACTCCTCCCACGACCACCTTCATGCTGTTACTATTTGATATAGTTCTTGCCATCAAACGTAAACCACCATCTTTATACTACCACTGCTGAATTGTTGCTACCATTGCTGCGCTACTGCTGCTGCAAGCTCAATCACGGCCACCACCAAGGGCTATTACTGCTAGTCGACCGCCACCATTAACTGCTGCTACTACTCGGTTGCTGCTAGCACCGCAGCCATTCAACACCTGCAATACCATACTCTTCCTCTCGGCTGCCATATACCATCTTTATCATTTCTGCAGCTGCTTTTGTTACTGTTTTTGCTGCTGATGTTCGGAAAAACATCACCACCGAACCCCTGCTACTGTAGACCAAGGTTCCAGCCACCACCTCGAACCACCACTGCCAACATGTGATTCTACTACTGCTCGTGATTGCCACTGCTACTGTTCATCACCACCTTTTTCCACCTTCTCTCGGTTACCATCTCCAAACACCACCACCGTAAGTATATATATATATATATATATATATGTGTGTGTGTGTGTGTGTACGTAAGTATGTACATATATATACGAGTATGTGTGAAGTGTGTGTGTAATATATATACATATATATGTATATATATGTATAAAAGATTTATACAAACCAAATTAACGACCGTTATAAAATCTGTTACAAAACAAGTCCAGTTTCTGACAACCGTTAAATCTATTACAAGACATGTCCATTTTCTGACGACCGTTAAATACCATTAGATTTTCTGACAGTTTCAGTCCTAAACCGTTAGATTTTCTGACAGTTTCAGTCCTGAACCGTTAAACTGTTTTACAGTTTTAGTCTTTAGTCCGTCAGCTTCTGATTAAACTAATGACCCTTTTGAAATAACTACAAAATGGGTTATCTTTAACATTAAACTATATATATTGCAGAAACTGTTATTTTCCAAGACATCAGGGACTGAAACTGAAATTCATATAAACACTAAAACGTTGGTATAATTATTTATTAAATGAATTATATTTTATATGTTTTAGATTAACTTGCCATGAGGATTATCTGCTGTTCTGGTTTGCTACTACAACTAAGGTGAGTTTCGTAAACCCTCCATACTCTAATTGAGATTCGGGCTGAAAAGTGTACACATACGTGTTTGTTGAATGTTGTTAATCGTTATATGAATCGTTGTTGTTAAACGTGCTTGTTGAACGTGTTAATCGTTATATGTGATCATTATTGTTGAATGTTGTATTGTATGAAACGTAAACGTTGTGAACATGCATTTGAAATATATGTAAGTCATGTCGTATACATGCTGTTGAAATATACGTAAGTCATGCCGTTATACATGCTGTTGAAATATACGTAAGTCATGCCGTTATACATGCTGTTGAAATATACGTAAGTCATGCCGTTGATCATGCTTTTGAAATATATGTAAGTCATGCCGTTGATCATGCATTTGTAATATATGTAAGTCATGCCGTAATGATCACGCCTTTTGGAACATATGTAAGTCGTGCCGAAACGTTGTTGAATCGTGTTATGTGTTGATGTTGTGCTAACGTATACCCTTTTAGGGTTTTCTTGATGTGATTAGGTATTCTAATCCCCGTATATCGTTAACGGTTGTATTCCCGATACGTTTATTCCTTGTTATATGTCCCTACGAACTCACCAACTTTATGTTGACGCTCTTTAGTACACTTTTCAGGTAATCAAGTTAATCAGAGACAAAATGGATGATTGCATTGCTTGCTTGTTAGAATTGGACTAGCTTTGGACTTCTGGATCCGTGATCCTTATTCTCCCTTTAATGGGTTACTATTAGGATCATTTATTATCGATTCGAACTTCCTTTTATTATTGATTGAACGTGTATTTGATGAATGTTGATGAATGTATATGTTTGTATGAGTTTATGGATCGTTTCGATCTTATGTTTTCATATAGTTGACTCTACATAATTTCCATGTCGTGATGTGCTATTTCTACGTGATACCCCATGATTCCGCCATGTTGGGGTGTTACAAATAATCCCAACCAATGTAATAGGTCTGTAATCATTAAGGCTACTAGGATCAGTAGTCTTTGGAATGAGAGTGATGAAAGCCGAATTACAACCTCTACTAACCTTCCCCGCATGGAAAAAATCATTAAAAATTGCCACAAAATCTGCTTCAAACTTGTGCCAGAATTTTTTAAGAAACTTAAAATTGAATCCATCCGGGCCTGGAGCCTTATCGTCTCCACATTCAAAGACAGCTAGTTTGATTTCCTCAATTGAGAAAGCCTTTGTGATATTCTCAGCCTCCACTCTCGGCAAAGTCGACCCAAAATTAAAGTTTGGAATGGGTCTGTTGGGCCAACTTTCCATGAATTTATTCTTAAAAAAGCCTATTACATTTTTCTTGATCAACTTTGGCTTGTTAACCCACACATCATCAACGAGCAGTCCCGGGATACCATTACATCTTTTTCTATTGTTAACTAGCCCATGAAAGAACTTAGTATTTTCATCGCCCTCGACAGCCCACTTACACCTTGATTTTTGTTTGAGATCCATATTCTTTATCCGGTCCAATTCTAATATTTTCCTTTTACATTCCGTTCTGGTCCATAATTCATCCTCATCTAAGTCATCCTCTTCAATTCTAGTATCCAGCTCTTGAAACTCTTTTATGCATAAATCTGATTCTAACCCCTCTTTATTCACAACGTCCTCACGCCATTCTTTTAACTTTTCCCGAATCCATTTGAGCTTCATCATAAGTATGACATCTGGGGACCCATGACCAGTTAATGAATCCAAAGCGTGGTCTATAACCGTCCCAAAATCTTCCCGTTCCATCCACGAGTTGAACAAACGGAAAGGCTTAGGACCAAAGTTTTTCTCTACCACCTGAAGAACTAAGGGATTATGATCCGACAATAATCTCGGCATAACCCTCAAACACGCACTGGGCCAACTATCAACGACCTCTCTACTCACCAAAATCCTATCAATTTTGCTAAACTTTTTCCTATTTTCGTCTTCCTTAAAGTATGTAAACCTTCCTCCCTTCATATTGAATTCGTGTAGGTTGTAACACCGAACTTTATAAAAATATGGATTTCAAAATTTTTTCTTAAAGTCACAGAGTATTGCGGAAGTTTCCATCAATTATTACATTTCCAAAATATAAATGTTCAACTTAAATGACGGTGTTACTCGTCGGATCCAACCAAAATCAAATGAAACCCATAATAAGTCAAATAACGATGACAGTCAACGAAATATAATAAATGAGTCTGAATAAATGAGGCAATCTAGGTAAAAGTCTTCAGCTGTATCTTCTACCCATCCTCACTCTAATCTGCATCTCAACTAGGCATCAACCTGAGGTGGCACAACATTTTCAACAAAAGAACAAGTGTCAGCTATAAAGCCGAGTAAGATATACCACAGGTTAATATAAATGATTGCCAATTAAAAACAACTTAATAAAGAATCATACGCAGTCGGGCATATAGCAACAACAACAATATATAGCAATCGAATACACACAAGAATGATTAACAATCCTACGTGTGCCTATCAACTTAATCAACAATGTTCAACTTTATCTACGTATTCAACTTAGCAACTTAATCAACTTCAACAACTTTATTCAACAATAGGTTATGCCCTTTTTATTACAACTAGAGGTGGATGACTCGCGTCACCACAATGAATACAACTACAAATGTGTGCAAAGGCGGCCTTAAGGCCTTTAAGGGACCTTGCACCCGACTTGATGGGTAGTCCTTTCGGGGTCCATCAGTGTCGTTAAGGATAGGCATAACCAAATCCAGGAGAAAGCTGTTACGCAACTCGTAGTGACTGGACCTAGTCACCCAGCTAATATCAAACTTCGAGGTCGTGCCATTGGAAGCAACTAGTCTACTCCCGCTGACCAACTAAATCACACTGGTTCCTACGCGGTTCCAGTATGGGATAAGCTTACCACTTTCAACTTAGATTTATACTCGAGTTTTAACAACGATATCAACTTTAGCAACTTTTATTTCAACTTTAAGTTTAGGGCCCCTAATCGTGCACAGTGTCAATATGGCAACCTACACAAGTCTAGTGAACTAGTGTAAAAGCCAAACCAACTCAACAACTTAGCATTTCAACGAACACAACTTTACAACTAAAAACAACATTAATATTAACTATAATTCAGCATGCACAAGCGTAATATCAACAATATAAATCAGCCTAGTCATGCAAATCTACCCATTTCGCGAAACCCTCCAAAAGTCCCATTACCCAAACTAGCGTATGAGAAAGAAAGGTTTTAAACCACTTTTACGAAATCACCATTTTCGTTGTGCACCCCAGCGTGTCAAAAATGATATATCTTACCTCAATATGGCTTATCAACAAGCTACAAGCACAATACAATGATGGCTAGGTGCTTCCAAGAACCTAGAACAAGTTTAAAGTCGATCTATAAGCTACACAAAACAATTGAACAAGACCAGACCTACCTGTGCGCCGCACAGGACTTGTATGCGCCGCATAGAACCTAACTTACACAATTATGCGCCGCATAGCCTGGGTGTGCGCCGCACAAACCACACTCAATTCAAACAGAAACTTTGCAATTTTCTGGAAAAACGCCCTGTGCGCCGCATAACGAGCTTTTACTGAAAACCAACTTTCAAAAATCGCATTTGTACGCCGCACAAAACTCCCGTGCGCCGCACAAAGCCTTTTTCGACCAAAATCCCAACTTTTAACCCTTTAATCGAATCCCTTCCGAATACCACTCATCAATTCGACCTGAGGACATAAAATTAACCTCTTCCAAGATACTTTTGACAACTTTAAACCATTCAATGATCCTTAAATCATTTGCTAATCATAAAATAATCGTTTGATCACCCGAAAGCATGAAATCAATGATCAATCAATTAATTAACCCAACCCAAACCCTTATGGCCTGGATTAAGACTAATATAAGACTCACATAATCAGATCTCAGATGGTAAATACTCATATTACCTGTAGATCGCTATAGGGAAGCAAAATACTAGACCAAACTCTCTCGAATCACACGTTGGAAGACTTTTCGGCTTGCAATTGATGAAGGGATGATATGGGGCTGCTAGGGTTTGTTTAGGGAATGAATAATCTGTAATTGACAACCTCAAGACACCCCCTAACTCCTTAAACCCGTTTTTAAGTTTGAGCACTTGGCAATTTGACCCCTAAAGTAACTAATGACTTCATTATACCTCTAAATGACCCGATATCATATACCTAACATGTAAGGACCTTTTTCTACTACAAATAAGGCACAATAATCATTTTATAACACAATTTTCAGTCAACGATAAATTAGCAACTTTCAACTTAGCATATATGTCGTTTACCGAATAAATCAATAAATGACCCGACAACCACGAAGTGAGCAACGATTTAACTATTTCAACTTTTGGGCAATTAATGTTTATAAAACATCTAATTTATAATAAAATTCAACTAAATCAACTAATGGGTCGTCTAATCACTAACGGAGTTAACGGTCAACTAATAGGTCAACTAACGGAGTTAACGGTCAACTAATAGTCAAAGATCGAAAATGATTAGGATGTTACATAGGTCATTAGCATTTATAAATCGATTGAAATCTCTAGCACATCTTGGCTTGAATTTAGATCCTTTCCTCTCATCGGGAATCCTTACTGTGTTGAAATCACCCAAGATTAACCAATAATCGGAAGACCCATTTTTAAGCACAGATATCGCTTCCCATAACTCCTTTTTATCTTTACTATTCTGTGGAGTGTATACATTAACTACTATAAAAAGCTCGACACATCCTAACAACTTACCTTTCACCACTAAGAAATTGTCACTTTTTATACAGTCTTCTTTCTTAAAAACCAAAGGGTCCCATATACTTAAAAGACCACCTGAACGACCACGCGGTTCCACCATCTCAAAATCCGTACCCGAATTACCCCAATAACTTTTAATCAACTGAACAGAAACATCCCCACTTTGAATTTCTTGAAGGGCGATAAACGAGATACCTTCTTTATTTTTAATACCCTTAACCCAATTTCCTTTCCCACATCCCTTTATTCCTCTAATATTTAAAGATAGTAAATTCATTGATTAACCACATTATTACCTTCTAATTGAATAGTTTGCAAAACTCTCTTCTTAGCAGCTTCTAAGTTAACCCCTGCATCATTACCCAGATTAATTGTTTCTTCAGCTTCAAGCTCCATCTCGTCTAAATCTGATGTACTCTCGTTCGTTTGGCGAGGGGTGGTAGCCTCATCTACCACCTTATAAGGAATCTCAGACTTTTTTGCATTATCGTCTATCCTGTTATCTTCCACTACCACACCAGAGTTGGATACGTCAGCCTGTTTACCCAACTCCTCCAAGAACACCGACTCGGATTCCCTAGGCCTTTTCTTTGGTCGAGACGAATCACTAGCCGCATTAAAAGTCCAATCTACTTGTTCTTTGTTTTTTGCGTTATTATTCGCCTTTTCCATAGGACGAGACGAGAACACAAAATTCTGAGAGTTAAGGTCACTCTCAGCCTCGTTATTAGCATTGTCACAATCCCCATGCACATCATTCCTACCTATCAAACAACGAAACTCCCCTTCCTCCAATGGCTACTGATCACGCATATCATCATGAGCGGGACTAGAAAAAAATGGTTTACCTTTTAGCATACCACAAGGTGGACACCAATCCATCATCTTCTCAATAATCCAAATCCTAAAAGACTTCTTTCGCATCGCAACGTCACTGATTGTTTGATATCAAAATCATCTCCTACCATAATCCCCACACATTGAACTGCCATATTTTCATATGAATTCTTAGCAGGAGAAGTGCTAACCACTTTACCAACCGTATCTCCGATTTTTTTAATCACATCTTCAGAAGCCAAGTGAAGTGGAATTCCAAAAACGTCCACCAGGCTATTCGTTCAAAAGGTAGAGATTGTCCAGTCCAAACTTCTAAACTAGAGAACCATCGCATCCATGAAGTTTTATTATGCAGAAAGGATTTAGAATCTTCCTCATACTCAAATACTAAAAGCATAGAAAGCCCTCCCAAATATTTAATAGAAGAAACCTTAAAAGTTGATCCATCCAAATCAGAAAATAACGAATTCAAAACCTTTATATTAAAACACTTTGCCACCAACGATTTATAAAACAAAGGTTTCATACCCACATGATCGTTATCGCAACATCATGAGAACCGCCACCAACGTTGCCTTTCACCACATCACTGAAAGAAATTCCTTTTTTTATTGGCGACTCAAAAACCTTAGAATTAACGGATCTGACCTTAGGGATAGGATTCGAAGGCGCACGTGTAGCACCGTTACTCCTTCTATCAGAAACTCCATTCTCCCTTGCAAACCATGCGATGTTGATCTTCAGTAACCATTTCCCTATCTTCATATTCTGCAACGACTTTTCCAAACCTTTAACTCCCTTATAACTTACAAACCCAAAACGGAGTCCTTTCTTGTTCCTGTTTCTAGCAATAATACCCCAGCCAAAGCCCCGAAACGTTTCATAACATCCGCCAAATCCCAAGGCCTACACCCGTCTGGAATATTGGCAACGAAGAATTTTGTGATAGGAACCACC
Organism: Erigeron breviscapus; assembly: GCA_034093135.1. Lineage (NCBI taxonomy): Eukaryota > Viridiplantae > Streptophyta > Magnoliopsida > Asterales > Asteraceae > Erigeron > Erigeron breviscapus. The sequence continues at coordinate 108,270,110 of CM067167.1, read as the reverse complement.
GATCCACCTTCGAGATGATCGTTATTTTGTCTTTTTTTGTTTGAAACCTTAATCCACTCTTGCTCTCCAGTATTGTTCTCCATTTTTAGATGCCAAATTTAGGGTTTTATTGATTAATTTAGATGATTGAAGAGTTAGGGTTCATGGGTTTTGGGGAAGGAGGAAAAGGGGAAAGTTTAAAAAAAAAAAAAAACTTTAATTATTTCTCCTTTTTTATCTAACCGATCGTTTTTGACTGTGGAATCAAGGGATGGGCTTAAAACAAATAATGGGCTTAAAACAAATAATGGGCCTGATCATTTTTTATGTTGTAGACTTGTAGTCTAAGCCGTCTGAGCCCATCAGGTTTAAATGGGAAAGCATTCAATGTCCATGAAAATTGTAAAAAATCTAATGGGCCATGGATTTGTGATTGTGGAGCAACTGACACGATGACGTATGAAGTGTCTGATTTCGTTAAATTATCAAAACCCGTGAGAAAAAAGTTGGGTTCAAGAATTTGAACCCGCAAGAAGAAAAAGCTGGGTTTTGATTTGAATCCGCAAGAAAAACAAACACTCCAACTTGAGGGGGAGTGTTAGAAAAGTAAGAAATATACCTGTATTTTTTTTTAGGGGGAGATATAGGTATATAAAGAAGTAAAGACGGTAGCTCAAACCAAAAGATACCATGTCTGTTGAAGACGGTATCTCAAACCAAATCTACCATGTCTGAAGGCGGTATCTCACTAAATAAACTGTGAGACAGGCGGTAGCTCAAACCAAATATACCATGTCTTAAGACGGCAGCTCAAAGAAACGACTGCCATGTCTAAAGACGGTAGCTCAAATCAAAATCTACCATGTCTGAAGAAGGCGGTAGCACAAATCAAGGCTGCCATGTCTGAAGGCGGTAGCTCAAATCAAAGGCTGCTATGTTGGAAGGCGGTAGCTCAACAATCAAATCAAATCAAAGGCTACCAAGTTTGAAGGCGGTAGCTCAAGTCAAACTCAAAACCAAAACCAAGAATCAAAACCAACTCAAAGTTGAATTTTGGGAATCCCACCATTCAACTTGAGGGGGAGTTTTAGAAAAGAAAATAAAGAAGAGATTTACGGGATCAGCTTGACATCATTTCCCGCTTTAGAAGATATCACCAAATAATTTCCAGCCAACTAGTTATTGCATTTCCATAATTAGTTCTCTTGGACGTGTATAAATCTGGGATTAATCCAATTGTAATAAACATCACAATTTATACAATGTAGTCCTCTGTGTGTTTGTTTTTCTTAAAGGCTTCTAAAGCCTATTAATAATAATCAATCACTGTCTTTTATATCAAATTGTTAACACAATTTACCACTCAAAATGTATGTAAAAGACAAATTTGTCCCTTAAATTGATACAAAAGTGCAATTTTGTCATGTTTTCATATCAAATTGATGATTGTGTTCTTCACTAGGTTCAATTAGGGATGACAAAAACTTAGATGCCGGTCAGATTAAGGTGATCACGGACTTACACTTGATAAAAAAATCTTCTTCCGACTCGTTATCATTTATTACCAAGTTTTAGTGAAAAAATTGAAGAAAAGTAAAAAGAAATACGAGTAAATAAGTAGCCCTGAATATTCACATGGTGGTATTATCCTTACCTACCTCTTCCACCATTAAAGATGGTGATTTCAAGTCATTAGTACCAAACCCCATCAATTTCCATACAACCCTTACCTAACACAAACTACTTTTAAGTTAAAAGTCTTTTGTTACAATTGGGCTTCAGCTCCAGCTTGCTTTCTTTCTTTCTGATAGCACCAAGTAATTAGTTTTAGCTCATCAAGATTCCATCTTTTTTCTTACTTTAGCAACTGGGTATTCTAATTTTTTTGTTATGTTTATTTTATTAGAAAATCCCAATATCCCATAACCAGCTTTACCTAAAAATGGCAATGAACTCAGAAGAAGTAGAGGTAATGTTATATCTATTGTTTTAAGTTATTACTTATTGCATTGTATGTATGTTTGACTTAAGAAATTTTAATCATATTTAGGTTGTTCTTACTGAAGACAAAGGTCATGTTAGATTGATCACTTTAAACCAGCCAAGAAAACTAAATGTCATTTCTGCCAAAGTGGTAAAACTCATATGAACCCTTCTCACCTTTGTGTCTGCAATTGTGTTTTTAGATAATTAGACATTTGTTAATTTGTTGATGGTGTGTCATATTAGGTTTATCTGTTGGCACAAAATCTTGAAAAATGGGAAAAAGATGAAGATGTAAAGCTAGTGATTATTAAGGTTTTAATCCATATCCCAGTTTCAACTTCTATCTGTCAATAGTGAACTTTTTGTGTAACTCGTTTTATATTCGTTTAGGGCGCTGGGCGTGCATTTTCTGCTGGTGGGGATCTGAAAATGTTCTATGACGGCAGGACGTCAAGTAATCTTTTTGTTCTTGATTAGCATTGTATTCCCTCTTTTTCTTTCCGAGCTTTTTCTGGTCATTACAATCTAAAAGTTTGTCTTTCATGTCAGAGGATTCGTGTCTTGAAGTGGTATATAGGTTTTATTGGCTCTGCTACCACAATTTTACCTACAGGAAACCGCAGGTGCTTTTTCAGTTTACTAATTGGCATTCAAACCATGTTTATTCAGTTTCCACGTCGCACACGAACCATCATTTTCTGTAAAAAAGTGAAATTAAAAGCAACACGAGTGTAGGAATTAGCAATTTTGCCCAATATTACCATGTATGATATTTTTATAGACTATGAAATGAAGCATTTGAATCCTAGTTTATATTGATAGCTTATCGTATTACGAGCATACATGTGTTTTCCGTCGATAATGAACACAAGTAGAAACTTGCTACCATCCAACAAGATAAGTAGCTTGTAGAATTGGGAAGTAGTAACTGGAAAAGTGACAATACTAGGAAAATAATTAAGCAGAAATCACTAAATCCTGATGATAAATGTGTGATAATGCTATATAACCTGTAATAACTACTATGATATGTAACAACTATGTAATAATAGGACTTTAGCAAAATGAACATAGTTGGCCTTTGGCATTTTTAGTTAGTTTTGAATGAAAAGCCAGATACGATGGTATAAAAAGTTAGCAACTCTGATATGTGAATTCTTAGTGGAAAGTGAGCTTCAAATGGAACTTCTCTCCCAGGTTGCACTTGTTCATGGAATTTCAATGGGTGGAGGTGCATCACTTATGGTTCCAATGAAGTTTTCAGTTGTCACTGAAAAAACTGTGAGTTTTAGAATATCATTTGACATGTGTATGTGTTTATATCGTGTTCGTTAGGCATGCCAAATCAGTTTGTTCTTCGATCTTTACTTTAGATTTTCGCCATGCCTGAAGCAAGTATTGGGTATCACACTGATTGTGGTTTCTCGTACATCCTTTCTCATCTTCCAGGCCATTTGGGTACACATTTTCAACCCATCTTACAATTTCGTTCAATTTCTTGACAGCCCTGTTGATACCTTGACAGCCCTATTGATACAAGCAATTATAAACTAAAAAAAGGGCTAATATAAAGAGAAATGTCTGACCAGAAAATGATAATAATTTTAGTTGGTGATTTTACTTAGGTGAATACTTTGCCTTGACCGGGGCACGGTTGAGTGGTGAGGAACTGGTTGCAGCTGGGTTAGCGACACATTTGGTTCCTTTGGATGTAAGTTTGCATTTAACATCAACATATATATATATATAATATATATATATATATATATATATATATATATATATATATATATATATATAGTTTCTAAGATTCTTTTGCTCTAATTGTTTTAATTGTTAGGTTAGTGACTAAAATATTTCTATTCATTTTCAGAAATTGTCGGCCCTAGAGAACCATTTGGTAAGCTTGGACTCGGGTGACGAGAACATAGTGAAAGCTGCTATTGAAGAATTCTCTTTAGATATCCGGATTAGTGAAGAAAGCGTCTTAAACAAGTACTTATCCCAAGTTAAGAATAAAAAAGTTTCAATTCTTTGGAAAATTTACATAAAACTAATGTTCTTTAGTAAATTGCAGGCGTGCGGTAATTGATGAGTGTTTTTCAAAGGATTCTGTGGAGCAGATCCTAGAATCATTTGTAAGTTTCCTTTTTGGCAGATAAACAAGAAATTTTTATTCTTCTTTTGTGTCTCTGCCGAGTAAAAATGTGTTTGTACACAGGAAGCCGAGTCGAGAAAGGAAGGAAATGCATGGATTGCACCAGTTCTTAAGGGCTTAAAAAGATCGTCTCCCACTGGTTTAAAGATTAATCTGAAATCGGTAATTTTCTTGAAGTCCAAAACATCATACCACAAACTCGTAGTTTAAGATCATTTTGATAGCGCCTATGTGCGGCTCTGTTTACATGGCAGGTTCGTGACGGGAGGAAGCAAACACTATCAGAGTGCCTAAAGAAAGAATTTAGACTCACAATAAATATACTCAGAAGGGTGATATCTGGTGATGTTTATGAGGTATTCAAATAACAACGAGTAATTAGTAAAATATGAATGTCACAAAACTGAAAAGAATGTTTCCTTTTTTTGGGCAACGAATAGGGTATTCGAGCTCTTACCATAGATAAAGATAACTCTCCAAAGGTAATTTTCTTATCATCCAGATATATACGCTTTATATTGTCCATTTATATTTAAACAAACAAACTTTACAGTCTGTGAGAACTGTAATCCATGCTGTTATGGTTTGATTTACAGTTCAAATCAAACTCTATATACAACAAAATTGACACATTAGCTACTGACAGTTATTTAGTTGGCATAAACTCTTGTAATGATTTGTTAAAATTACAGTGGGATCCTTTAACTCTTGGTGAAGTCGATAGCCAAAAACTGGATCTTATTTTTCAACCATTTGAAGAGGCTTTGGAGCTCAACATTCCTGAAAACGATGAATATAGGTTAGCATCTATGTGTGTATATTCTTGAATCTATAACTAAAATTTTTCATAATCGTTTAGAGGCTGAATATGTGTACATTTTGTATTCGAATTTTTTTACAGGTGGAGCGGCAAGTATGAGGATTCCGTGTATGCTTGATGGGAAGATCGGCTCCTCTTCTTAGGCCGGCCCCGGCTATCTTTTGTGTGTTTTATTATTATTATTTTTTAACAGCAAAGTTATCTTTGTGTATTTATTAGAAAAAATAATGAAAATAAGATTATTAGAGGGGAACTTCAGGTGGCATGCGAGTGATAGAAAGTTAATGTCGTCGTTGGACAATGGAGGCTCTATTTTGTTCTAATTATATATGAATTGGTTTATGATTTAAATGATATCTATTTATCATTACAATTATTCTTTTTTTTTTTAATGTAATTTAACTCGATTTGAAGAAGATTTACATAAGTGTTCAGCTTACAAACATATCATGCGTTTAATGAAATTATGAAAATTATGACGTAGGCTCGATCACTTGGACCGACCTTAGGCAGGCACCCCTCCCCTCCTAAAGTGCAATGGAGGTCACCAACCTAGGACATGGACTGATTGTCCACCAAACCGAGATTGGGTTTAGAAAGGGGGATGATGGGTGTTTTGGTCGTTTGTTGGCGATTCCCCAAAAGGTAGAGTTAATCTCTTTACGCCAACCGAATATGATTGATACCTGGCCGATTGGTACTGTGCCAATGATTACAGGTTTGACCTCGTTCAATCGTGTGTTACAATCTGAGAACAAACCGATCAAATGATTGTCCCTGCAAGCGAACTCTGTTGGCTGGCTGATCGTGTTATTGATCAACGTTGTATGTGTGCATATATTTTTAGGAGAAGAGTGAATACCCCCATATGTCTTACGTCTCCCTTTTTATAAGGGAGACTCGACTTGGAGATACAATCGACTTTAGGGTTTCTTATGATAAAGGGCCAGAAGTCCAGTATCCATTTTTGCCGGCCCAATTAGATAAAACAAATTCCGATTTTATAGGGAACAATTCTCATCTTTTTCATCTTCAGCGTGATCCTCCGTTACAGAGAGTCTTCGTATCGTACTGCTGTTCCCTCTTCGTACCGAAGGAGGGATATGTCATCAAGCCCCCCAGTCCGAGGGGATGTTTTTTGCCAAGTAAATATTGCCTCGGACTATTATTGTTAAGTTGTTGACCCTTGGAGGTGCGTTGTAAAAAATACAATCCAAAAAGTCTTTGTTTGTCAGTACTCGTATCCCAAGATGTTCATATCAACGGTTAGGGTTTTAATTCTCCTCTTATATATAGTAAAATCCGTCTTTATCTTTGACTATCGTCATTAATCTTCTTCAGTTTTTTCATCTACTTTTTGTAAGCCCCCTTTTTCTCTTTTCCTTTTTGACCGCCGCTATTTACTGTGCACGCCATATTTTCCTCATTCTTTTCGCTTTTCTGTTCATTGTACTAGGTTTTCATTATCGTTTGGCGATGGCATCCAAGAGGAAGGTAGCAGATGTTGGATCTTCTGCTGCTCCTATTGACGATTTTATTTCTAAAAAAGGAAAGGGTCTTGTTGATGTATCTCCCGTTTCTTTTTCCGGCAATA